>JAHOYR010000017.1:6843926-6884730 GCA_023213295.1 Bruguiera hainesii | reverse complement strand
TATATTTTTGTTTTTATATATGAATATAAAAACAAAAATATAATAAAATTTATTTTTTTAATATCAATATAAAATATTTGAAAAAATATATCATAATTAAAATAAATAAAATATAAATATTTTATAAAATTTATATATGTTAAAATTTAAAATAATAACAAAAGAATAATGTCATTTAAAAAAACTAATTTTTTTTATTTTTTCACCCAAAGAAAGTCAAATTCAATGAATTGAAAAAATTTAAATTTTTTTTCACTATTTTACTCAAAAACATTGAATTTGATTTATCAATTTTATATTAATTTTTAATTTTTTAATTAAATTAATCAGTTTAATTTAATTTTTAAAATATTATTATATATATTATTATAATATCAAAGTACAAATTCCACCTAATTTATGTAAGATATAAAAAGGTTCCATCAAACATACCTAATTAATGGTAGGTCAAAGATATATATAATAGATCATATACCAAAGACAACTTTCTCTAAACAAGACAACTACAATGATGAGATTCATAACACATATATAGTAATCAAATTACATTATAAATTAATTCTTAATTTTTTTAATTAAATAAATCAATTTGATCAAAATTTTAAAACACTACTATATATATTATTGAAATATCAAAACGTATATTTCACCTAATTTGCACAAGATATAAGAAGCTTCTCCATCAAACATACCTAACCTAATTACTTGCAGGTCAAAGAGACATATAATAGATATATAGCAAAGACAACTTTCTCTATACAAGACAACTACAATGATGAGATTTATAACCTTATTATTAAAATTCACATAGCACAGAGACTTCTCTGTACACAGGTTTATTGTAATAGAAAATGCAACTCACGTGGCTGTTGGTGGTACAGCTCCTTCCTCGCAACAATTAGTAAGTCTTATTCGCATATATGGGTTCTTTCCTTTATGTTTGTTCAGACCCTAACCCTTAACCCTTAAGAACTCCATTACTAACAGTCTCTAATTGCACTTGCTACCTAAAAATCGTCAACCCAAACTATCAAATTCAGCATATAATTTCAAAAAAAAAAACCCCGAAAGTTGTGTCTGCAGTGAAACTCACCTCCTCGGAGTCTACGAATGGTCCCTGTGAATTTCGTTTTTGGCATCAACTACAAACTCCTAGTAACCAAACTTCGCTGCTACCCACAAATTGATTCCTACCAAATATATCTGCTGCTGCTGTCCTCTGCCAATCTCCCCAACGAAACCTCTGATCGCTAGCAGAATTTACAAAATCCCACTTAATACCATCTCCTAGTGAAAACTCCACTCCCTCAAAACCACGTCGATTCAAACTGACCAAGTCTTTTGAGTTCCTTCTCGAGGACTTTTCGACGTTCTTTCAAGATAATTAGGTAACTTTTAGTTTCACCGACGATTGATTTTTCAAACATCAAAATTTACAACCCAAACCCTAATTTCCAAATAATCATTTCGAATTTTCACTTATTTCAATATTTTCCTTCAGTGGGGTTCATTGGCTACATATGATATGGCATCCCCTGGGCTCCAATCCTCTGGCCACGTAATGGTTCCCTTCAATGAAATTATTGGGTTACTATATTGCATCTAAGTTTCTGAGAATCTGAGAAAGGTTTTGGCCTGTAAATGAGTGCTTTAGAATTTTGATGCCCTAAAATAACTTAATTTATTTTCTCCGTCCAATGTTCGTATCTCACTCTTTGGCTTTTGTGCCAAACGTGACAGTAATCTGTAACATGCTGCACATTGTATAGGTGCAACCATTGAAAATTTTATAGGAAAGTCAAGACCGGCGCAGGGTTACCATCCTTTCCTCCTGCTATGCTAGGTAGGGAACTTGGTAGGAAAACATTGCCCTGCCGCCAACATATAAAAGTTGTTGCAGACATACTCTAAAGTTCATGGTTTATAAAAGTGTAGTAATTAGTCATCAATGAGCATTTATGCGCTTAGAAAACTGCTGACAAGTGAAATTTTGAGATACACCATAACCACACACAAAAAAAAAAAAGAAGTTGAAACATTGGGCATGTGCTAAACGGCAGAGTGGTTTCAACTCAAAACAACACGGAAACTAAACAGCTATTAGCCTATACCCAATAAATGAAATTGTACTTGGTACACAGAAAATATGATCCTAAAAAACATTTAGTTTCTAGAAAGTGCCGTCTTGATGTCAAGGAGAGGCTCTGTTCACAGTTGTCTCTAAGCAATGGTTAACTTTTCCTATTTGGGTAGTGTTGGCCGGTTACTGGGAGTGCTCGGGGGCGAGGACAGAGCAGTCATAAGTTCCTGAAGTCTGGCGCAAAGTCAGTTGATCTGAACCTGAACCTCATTTTATAAGCGTAGTCGATTTTGAGAGAAAATCTGCTCAAGTGACTTCAATATCAGTTAAAAACCGCCTTGGACACTGCCATGAAAGGATCCCTCGTACCCATCCCAGATGAATCAAATTGCTTCTTGTCGAGAATTGCTTAAACAAAATTGGGTAGTCCACAGACAGGAAAGGAACAGAGCAGCAAATTGGATGGCTTCCTTTATTATTACAAAGCCTATTAGGTTAGAGAAACTAAGACAACCTCAACAGAGAATTGTTTCTTAGTTTGGCTTACCCTCTGCTTTGATCCTTAAAAAAAAAAAAAAAGAAAAAAAGGAATGTATTGTTTTTTACATGCGCCGTTGATTTTCTCAAGTAACATCAATATCTGTTCTGTGGCCTATAAGGTCCACAGTACCCTTTCCATGCTAACCACTATTTACCAATTGATGTTTTATTGATGCCTAAAGGGTGAGAAGAAAAAAAAAAAAAAACAGTTTCGAACATTTAAACACCCACTTCCCCACGCACAACGCGTCAATTCTTAACTAAGTTACTATATTAATATGTCAGATATATCAACGGGGCAATAAATAAGTGGGGATTAAGAAGAAGAGTATGATATTGACATAAAATCAAACTTCACATGGGATTCATACCTGCATATCATCGTGAATAGCCTGGTGGAGGATAGGCAGGAGGTTGTGGATAAGCGGGCAAAGGGAAATCCACCTGCCGGGTAACCTCTAACTTGAGGAGGCGGCAAAAATGGCTATAGGGTTGCACGTAAGCTTGCAGAGGCGGATAGCTAACGTGGAGAGGAATTGGATGATCAAGACGTGACATCTGCTGCACTAAAGGTACTGCCATAACAGGATGTGGCCCAAGCTTACCATCTCTTTTGTCCATTTCAACCTTGTGTTGGGTCTGTAGTATAATTCATATGAAGATTAAACCATGAAATCGTAAACAGATGCAAAAAAACAAATTGCTAACCTAAAGGGCGTCCTAACATATAAAAATATTGCTTCATTATTTGCATGCCTGAATACAAGTACAAACCCTACCAAAACAGAACAAAATGAAGAGTTTATGCAATGTAGAAATATTTCCTCTAAATAAAAAGATGCACCGAAGACCTTATGTGCAAAAAACCAAATCAGCCAAGCGGGCAAGGTCCCCAATGTCATCAATCCCAGTTATGCAAGAACCCAAGGAGCAAATACATGCCAGTTACTGCAGGAAAAATATGAAACCCTGCAAAACAATGGACAACTTTGACAATTTACATAGTTGTATTAACATGTAAATTATCTTTACATAAGAAGCATAGTTGATTGGAGGTGGAGGAGAGGTAGAGGGAGAGAGAGTACAATGATACAATGGTCACATTGTTTACTCTGTATGCTAAAGTCATCCTGCAGTAGAATTCGTGTTGAAGCAATTGAATTTGAAAAACAACAGAAGACCCGGAGAAAATAAAATAAAATAGAAAAGATGACATGAACAGCTAATGACCCATATATTTGCCAGAGGGATAGGGGTAGACGTAGAATGCAAATGATTGTATGTCAGACAATAACACTATATAACCTCTATAACGCAACAATGATCTTTCGGGGTTGATGGCTAACGTACCTCAGAGCACAGACAAACTTCAGGGCACTTGCTTTCTCACAACGCCCACTGCATGGACGGTAACCAGCACAAAAAAATAATAAAAATAAAAATAAAAAAATAAAAAATAAAAAAGAATTGTGCTGATATTCACCTTGGTTTTGTGCATAACTAGTCTACCATATCATTGTAAAGTGCACCTGACCCACTACCACATACTCAATTAGCCATGCGAAATACACTCTGAAGCACAGTCACAAAAACACAGCAAGATTTGAGATTCTATACTGGAGTGTGGATTGGAAACTTACCAGGACCTTGCAAAACAGCAAACCTACATAACAAGGGTTTAGGGAAGATTAAAGGGAAAAAATAATCATAATTTAAAAAAGATAAATAAAAATTCAAAACCAGTGACTCTCTGTTTGGTTGTTGAGAAACACAATGTGAATGTAAACGAAAAAAATTATAGTTCATAAAAGATCGAAAATCTTAATACAAATCAAACAACATCAGTTCTGCGATTTTATGTTTGAGTGGTGGGTTTCCTCCTTTTCTATATTTCACAGCAACCACGCAGCCAAGAAAAAGGAATTAAAAAAAGAAAACAAGAAAAAGAAAAAGAAAAAAAAGGTCTACCTAACTCTCAGAGTCAACTACGCAGGCAAGCCGAACAGGTTTCTCGCCCATTTTCATGCATTTTCTTCGAATCCAAACAGAGAAAATTTTCTTTCAATTACAAGCCAAAAAAATAAAAAAAAATTATTAACAAATGAAATAGCAATAATAGTCTTTCATGTAAATGGATCCAAGTTCTTGGGGTTTTAATATAATTCTCAACTCAGAGGCCAAAAGGATTCCCCAGCGGCCAAACCAGAGTGCGGAAAAAGTTTAGAGAACAAATTCTACATACAAATACAATCAGCAGTGATAGTGCTAAGGAGGTCAATGTGCCATAGATTCCTGCTAGCAACCTAACCATAACAAACCACAAATGTTACAAAGCGAATGGTATCATGATCAAATGTCGTGGAAACAATCTGCAAATTTCAACGTCAAGATAATGGGATAGACTTTAAATTAGTTGCCTCTAGCAGCGATAATAAATTCAAGCGTACATCTTCTGGCCACCAGTACGCTTCGGAACCAAAACCCGAGGATTATAAAACTAGATGATTCTCTTAACACGCTCAGGAACTGAACTGAATTGGCAAGGCAAACCTAGACTGCTGGCAGAACCAAGCTACAACTAAATGCACTACTAAACTAAGAGCTAATGGAAATGGATTATGCAGAATTGACCCTTATTATATAGACATCTTATATCATAATATATCAGTTCCAACTTAAAAGCCCATTAGGAGATCAGAATGTGCACGGAAGGAATAGCATGTATACGAAGGCCTGCATTGGAGACCACGAGTTTATTCAAAACACAATATGAAGGTGTCCCACCGATCGGGATTTTTATTTCCTCTTTGATGGGGTTGGAAACTAAATTATGGAAACGGTTAGCAGATGGTGCACTAGCCCGCAGGGAAAAGAAAAAGTGTAAGCGGCGAGTTTTACGTTCGAAACGGAAGGAATTTTCTGATGTAAATGGTTTTATAAATTTTGTAACATCACGATGAATAGGAAATTAAGAAAAAAAAAAAGAATTATCTCAAATCTTATGACTAATTGAAAAGATTTTTTTTTTTTTATTATGGTGAAAAGAATGAGAAAATAAGAGCGGTACTTTATAGTCCGGCCAATAAAGATTTAAGTTATACTCACACTATATAGAAAGCTAGTTCGCTACATTAAATTTACAGAATAGCAAACTTTATGGTACACAGTAAGAGTTATCAGCCAATTTTATAACTGCACAAGGCAAGACCCATGTTTAGTCCCATTGAATAGTTTAACAAGAATTCAACCCTATAACTACATAATATAAACGGAATCCTCTAATCACTAGATTACAACTAGCAATAATAATTAGTTTAATTATCAAACCATATGAAAATAACATTGTATCAATGAAGGTAAGATGCATGTGTGGTGTTTATGTTAGAAAGAGTATAGAAATAAACTATAATGGGAAGTAAAGTAAATCTGTTAAAAAAACAAAAAGAAAAATTGAAGGGTGCAAATGTATTATTTTTGAAAATTATTTTCCTTTTTATAAATAAATTATTACAATGAATATTTTTTAAAGATATAATATATCTTTTTATCAATATATATTCTACGAGTAAAATAATAAAAATAGTACAAGTTTAATAAACGCAACAACATTTTGTAAGTAATGTAGAAGAAGAGAGAAAGAATCCTTGGATGTTTTTAAAAAGAAAAAAAGACTTATATATATTAGTTTAAGTTTAAAATCTCATATATGGAAACAAAGGTAATACAAAACTGATGCAACAAATATTGGAGTAAATGTCAAATTGGCTAGTTCTTAATAGTTGTAAACAATTAGTTCAACAACTAGAAAACAACTAGTTTGACCAATAGGGATTTGGTGAGTACAAAAACATAGGCACAAGGCTACTTTGACTAATAGTAATTTGGTAAATACAAAACATAGGCTTAGAGGGTTAGTCCTTTGCATGATGTCACGTTGAATCTTTCATATCAAATCTAAATTTAGGTCATTCACATATATATGATATCTTATTTGTATCTTTTCTTTTATAAAGTATAAAATAAATATTGTCTTATAAATCAGTAAAATAAGACTTTTATTTCTAATATAAAATACAAACCTATTAAAAATATTCATATTCCTAACATTCTCTCATATATTTTAAAAGACTATTTTTTTTTGTTTTAATAAGAATATAATACGTCATTATTGGTGTCTTTGAGCTATGAATAAAAAATTAGAGCATATAAGTTTTGATATTTAGAAAAATGATAAAATAAGAATTTTTATTAATCATAATTTTTTAATAAATATCAATGAACTTATCCCTATATTATATTTTTTAAGACAATGTTGTTTAACATAGTTGGGTGTTATAAGGTCAAACACATGTCTGATTTTCTTTCATGAGAATTTTAGAAATCTTACCTAACATTTCATAGAAACAACCTCACTCTACTCTTATATAGTTGAATATATCAAGTGTATATCACAATTGTATATCACCCATAAGAACTATCAAATTCACTAAAAGAGTAATTCAACCTTAAATATTAGAATTTTTGCATTACCTACACTATAAGAAGGGATTTATAATTTTGATAATATACATAAAGTCAATTAATAACTTATTATTATTCATAAGAATTTACTTCAAAAGATCTCATATCATATAAATTAGATTCTCATTGCTTTTGACCATTCTCTATAAGTATTGGTCTTATTCCATTTGATATATTTTCCACTAGTTTTTTGCCTAGTGGTTTAATTAAAGGATTAGTCAAATTCATCTTTAACCTTATCAAGTCAAGTAATATTATCGTTATTTAGCAACTACTTTACTAATTCATGTTTTAGAACAATATTTCTATTCTTTTTATTATATAACTTGCTCTTTGCATGAATAATAATGACTTAACTATCATAATGCATTGAAACTGATGGTATCAATTTCACTAACATTGGAATATTTATCAAAAAATTCCTCAACTAATCTACCTCTACATTAGTTATCTTAAAAGCTATAAACTCGAATTTCATGGTGGATCGAGTTATAATTAGTTGCTTGATCGACTTTCAAACTATTATCCTACCTTTAAGGGTGAATACATAACTACTCGTGCATTTTATTTCATCTGAATCCAAAGTTTAATTAACATCAATATATCCTTCTAGTACAATAAGAAATCAACTATAAACTACAACATGATTCATGGTATCTCTTAGATATTTTAGAATTTTTATCAAGATATTTCAATAATTATAGTTTAAATTATATGTATATTTGCTCAATTTATATATAATGTAAGCAATATTAGAATGCACGTAATTCATTAAATACATCAAATTATCAATAATTTGTGTATATTTTGACTAAGACACACATTTACCAGTATTTATCAATAAGTTTATAAATACATCATAAAGAGTAGAGATAAGCTTGATATCAAAATATTTAAATTTCTTAAAAATTTTCTTTATGCAATGCTATTGTAATAGAAAAATATTATATGAGCTTTAGTGATTTTCACTCTTAGAATGACATTTGCTTCTCTTAAATCTTTTATATCAAAATATGATGTAAGCAATGATTTTACAATGGTTATCAATTTTATAATGAAATTAAATATAAATATCTCATTGATATACAAATACATAATAATTTAAATATCATTTTAACTTTTATATAAATATTTATCAACATCAATAATTAAAAAATTATTAAAGATCAAAATATTATTAAACTTTTTATATCATTATTTAGGTGCTTATTTCAACTTATATAGAGATTTAACTTATAAACTTTTTTCTTTTGGCCAAGCATATAACCTTTAGGTTGTGACGTATAAATCTCTTTATTAAGATCATCATACAAGAATATAGTTTTAACTTTCATTTTATGAATAAGGACATTATAAATAAATACTAATACAATCAACACTTTAATAGATGTAATTTTAGAAATAAGAGTAAAAATTATTTCAAATCTTATAACTAATCGAAAAGTTTTTTTTTTTATGGTGAAAAGAATGAGAAAATAAAGGTAATACCTTATAATCTTGCTAATAAAGATTATGCTAGATTCATACTATATAATAAGCTAGTTTGCTACAATAAATTTACAAAATAGCAAATTTTATGGTACATAATAAAAATTAAAGTCAATTTTAGAATTGCATAGAGCAAGACCTATGTTTAATCTCGTTGAATACTTTAACAAGAATTTGACCCTATAACTACACAATATAAATGAAATCTTTTAATTATTAGGTTATTACAAATAGTAGTTGTTGATTTAATTATTAAACCATATGAAAAGAAAAAAAAAAACATTGTATTAATAAAGGTATGATGCATGTGTGGTGTTTATGTTAGAAATAGTATAGAAATAAACTATAATGGGAAGTAAAGTAAATAAGTTTAAAAAAAAAAAGAAATGTAAAACATGCAAATATATTATTTTTAAGGATAATTTTGCATCTTATAGATAAATTGTTATAATACATATTACAATGACTATCTTTCACAGATATAACAGATCTTTTTATTACTATATACCCTACAAGTGAGATAATAAAAATAGTACAAGTTTAATAAATTCAAAAAAAATCTATAAGCAATGTAAAAGAAAAAGAAAAGAATGCTTAGGTGTTTCTAAAGGGAAAAGAATGAATTTATTTATATTAGTTCAAGTTTAAAGTCTTATATATAGAAATAAAGGTAGTACAAAATTGATGCAACAAATATTGGAGCAAATGTCAAATTGGCTAGTTCTCAATAACTATAAACAGCCAATTCAATAGCTAGAAAATAATTAGTTCGACCAATAGTGATTTAGTGAGTTCAAAACATAAGCTTGGGACTACTTTGACTAATAGTAATTTGGTAAGTCCAAAACATAGGCTTGGAGGGTTTGTCCATTATGTGGGGTCACATTGAATCTCTTATATCAAATATGAATTTAGGTCATTCACATACATGCAATACGTTATCTGTATCTCTTCTTTTACAAGGTATAAAACAAATATTATTTTATCAATCAATGAAATAAGACTTTTATTTCTAATTTGAGCCTTTGTTTCTAACATTCTCTCACATATTTTAAAAGATTAAATTTTATTGAGTTTTAATGAAAATATAACACATCATTATTGGTACCTTTTAGATTATAAACCAAAAATTAGAACATACAAGTTATGATATTCAGAAATATTGTGAAATAAGAATATTTATGGATCATAATTTCTTAACGAATATCAATAAATTTAATTTCTTAACGAATATCAATAAATTTACTTATATATTATATTTTTTTAGACAATGTTATTTAATGCAGTTGGATGTTATAAGTTTCTATGCATGTCCAATTTTTTTCATGAGAATTTTGGAGATCTTGCCTAAGATCTCATAAAAGTGACCCCATTTCACTCTTATATAGTTGAATCTATCAAGTATACATCACAATAATACACCACCTATAAGAGTTATAAAATCCATTAAGAGTATAATTTAACCTTAAATATTAGAATTTTTGCATTACCTACACTATAAAAAGGGACTTATAATTTTGATAATGCACACAAGGTCAATTAATAACTTTTTATTACCCTTATGAGTCTACTTTAAAGGATATTTTATCACATAAGTTAGATTTTTATCACTTTTGACCATTTTCTATAAACATTAGTCTTGTTCCCCTTAATGTATCTTCCATTAGTTTTCTATTTAATGGTTTAATCAAAAGATCAATCAAATTCATCTTTAACCTTATAAACTCAAATGATATGACTCTGTTATTCAACAATTATTTTACTAATTCATGTTTTAAAAGAACATGTCTATTCTTCTCATTATATGACTTACTTTTTGTACGAGTAATAATGGCTTGACTATCATAATGCATCAAAACTGATTATATCGATTTCACCTATAATGGAATATCCATCAAGAAATTCTTTAGTCAATTTACCTTTATATTAGTCATATTTAAGGTTATAAACTCAAATTTTATAATGAATTGAGTTATAATTGTTTGCTTAGCAAACATCTAAACTATTGTCCTATTTTTAAGGGTAAATATATAACCACTCATGCATTTTATCTCATCTAAATCAAAAATTTAATTAACATCACTATATCCTTCCAATACAATAAGAAATCCATTATAAAATATAACTTAATTCATGGCATCTCTTAAATATTTTAAATTTATTATCAAGACATTTCAATAATTATAGTTTGGATTATATATATATGCTCAATTTATATATAATATAAGCAATAGTACGACATATGTAATTCATTAAACTACTTATAATTTATGCATATTTAGACTAAGACACATATTTACTAGTATCAAAATGTCTATATTTCTCAACAATTTTCTCTATGTAATGCTCTTGTAATAAAAAAAATTAAAAAAAAAAACTAGTATGAGCTTTAGTATTTTCACTCCTAAAATGACATTTGCTTTTTTAAAATCTTTTATATCAAAATATGATGCAAGTAATGATTTTATGTTGGCCAATTTTATAATGAAGTTAAATATAAGCATGTTATCAATATATAAACATATAATAATACAAGTATCTTTCTTAACTTTTATATAAATATATTTATCAATATCAAAAATTGAAAAACTATTAAATACCAAAATATTATCAAACTTCTCATATCATTGTTTAGGTGTTTATTTCAACTTATAGAGATTTAATAAACTTACAAACCTTTTTCTCTTTGCTAGGAACTACACAACTTTTAAATTATGACATGTAAATCTTTTCATCAAAATCATCATACAAAAATATAGTTTTAACATTCATTTAATGAACAAGGAGATTAAAAATAGATATTAATTCAATCAATATTCTAATAAATGTAATTCTAGCAACAAGAGTAAAATATCAAAATAATCAATAATTCTTCTCTGTATATATTCCCTAACCACAAGTTTAGCTTTATATTTCTTTATAAAGGTCCATTTATAGTGTATGAGTTTGGCATTTATAGGTAAATCTACTAGGTTTTATATGTCATTATGATTTAAAGAATCAATCTCATTTTGCATAGTTTTACCGACAAATAGACATTACTAAAAGATATTGTTTCAGTGTATGTTAAGGGATCATTGTTGATTACAAAAGTGTAAAATTCATCCCCAAATGTCTTTCCTTTGTTTTATTTCTTAATTCTTCTTAATTATGGTTTAAAAAAGGTATTACAGGACATTCTCTCTAACTTAACTGTAAGAGCTAATAATAGTACAAATCCTTTTCGCATTAGAAATACATGCTTAAAAAATTATGATTTATTAGTCTCAACAATAGTATTAGAATTAAGAACATCACTTTTAATAACAAAAATAAGAATAATAATAATATGCAACACTATATTCTAAATAATCAATAAACATGTATTTTGAGATTTTAGAATTTATTTTCCTCTTTTTTGATATAGGCAAAAGAATTTTGACAAGACATTCATACTTTCAAATAATTCAGACTAAAAGAGTATTTCTTCTATAATTCATATAGAGTTTTAACAATTTTTTTATAAGGGATTTTATTTTGCAAATAATATGTAAAAAGTTTTATCTTTTCTTATAAATTATTAAGAACCCATAAGTCATATTTTTCAAATTTTTTTTCACTGTTACTCTATTTAATTCAAGTAAATAAAGAGGAGTGACATTATGTATAATACCTTTCTTTTTTCATATAAATTCAATAACAATTATAAACTATACTTTTCTCCTTTATCTAATCTAAGTCTCTTGATCTTTTTATTTAACTATTTTTCTACTTCACTCATATATTTGACAAATACATCAAATATTTAGTCCTTATCTTTCGGTAAAAAGACTTTAATATATCTAGAATAATCATATATAAAAATGACATAAAAATATTTATCTTCTTTGATCATTATGCTATTCAAATCACTCAAATTTGAATATTCTAAGTTAAGAAGTTCAATTTCTCTATAAACTGATTTGTAATTCTTCTTGACTAATTTAGTTTTAACACATACTTCACACTTATTCACATTGCCATGTAAATTGTTTATCAAAATTAAGTTCTTTTATTTTTCTAATATGAAAATTGCTCACATATCCTAATCTAACATAACGTAAATCATGAGAATCAACAATATAAGCCAAAAGAAAAATCCATTATTATGAAAATTCAGTATATTTAAAATAAAAAAATCTCTAATTATAATAGTTCTTTTCCATAAATACATCATTTTAAGTTATGACAATTTTGTCAAAGTCAAAAGAGACTTTTACTTTAAGTTTTCCCAATAAGGATACAAAAAATAAATTTATGCGAATTTCTAAAACATAAAGTACATCATTTAAGGACAACACTTTTCTTGATATAAACTTAATAAGGACTTTTTCCTTACCTAAAATAGATGTTCTTCTTAAATCTCCTATAAAAAAATTTTCTTTTTCATCTCTTACTTTTATGTAAGTAAATGCACTGTTATCCTTACAAATTTGCCTCATAGTACTAGAATTTATTGTCCACTCTTTTTAGTAAATAATAACATTAACTTGGAAAATAATAGTAATAATAATATTCACTTCCACCAAATTGGCATTTACTTTGATAGGTATGTTACTCTTATTTTTATGTCTACATTAAAAGGCCTGATATCTTAGTTTCCCACACATATATGAAAAGAACATTGTAGCAATGAAGCTAGGATGCATGTATGATGTTTGTGCTAGAAAGAATATAGAAATAGATTATAATTAAATGCACAATAAAAAAGTAACAAAAGGATATGAAATCTAAAGCATGCAAATGTACTCTCTTTAATAATAATTTTGTCCCTTTGACAAATTGTCATAGTGCAGTAGATATGATACATCTGTCTATTAGTATATACCCAAAAAGTGAGGTAATATAAATAGTATGAGTTTAATAAACCCAATAAAGTTATGCAAGTAAGGTAAATAAAAAAAAAAGAGAGAATACTTAAGTGTCTTTGGAAGGAAAAGAAAGAATTCATTAATACTAAATGAGGTTTAAAGTCTCATAAATAGAAATAAAGAGATAATACAAAACTAATGCAATAAATATTGGAGTAAATGTCAAAACTTTTAACAATCATAAAACATTTTGTATGACCAACGGTGATCTAGTGAGTCAAATGTAAAGTCATATTAGGTCTTTTATATCAAACCTATATTTAAGTCATTCACATATATGTGAATTTTTATTTAAGTATTTTTTTAATAAGGTATAAGATAATTATTATCTCGTAAATCAGTGAAATAAGATTTTTATTTTTAATATAAAATATAATATTTTTTAAAATACCTTTATCTCTTTAGAGTTATGAAAAGAAGCAACTAAAAACTCAAATATTAACCAACAAGAGAAAAATGAAAGGTAATGCTTTATATCAATTCTAATCTCACTTAGTTTCCCATTACAATTGAAGTGCAAGTTACAACTTTTAAGGCATTGCAAAGAAAAGACCAAAACAACGAAAACAAAAAACAAAATTGAGTTTCATGTCTTTTCTTTGCTTTGAACATTTTTTTTAAAAAGTATATTGTAAATATATTAATTATTGTATTTATAAACTAAAGTTAAAAATTATTTATTAATATTCTTATTTAACCTTCCAAATAGGAATAACTCACTACCAAGGATTTAATGAATTACTCTACATTTAATCTTAATATGAATAAATTTAAAATCTAATATCATATTGTTAATATAAATTCTTATTTATTTGAAATTATAATAAAGAAACTCAAACATAAGTTACCACCTGAAGTAGTTTGTACTTTTTTTTCTTAACAAGTAATGTAACACATTTGAACTACATAGATTTTGTATTCTATCATGCAAGAGAAAATGACATCATGATCTATTTACTTTTTCAAACTTTACACGTAATTGGGGATTTATTTTAATTGAAATTAAGTAAAAACAAATATGAGAGAGAAAAAAATTAAGGATTATTTAGTTAAAATAAAAATATTAAATTGGTTACATTAGTTACACTCCTAAAAAGGTACAATAATAAAATATAGCCTAACACCGAAAGATTGATGCTAACTACAGAAGTTACAAGTAGTATCTATTTGTTACTCTCAAAACCTAATTGGTGCCTAAACGAAGCGTTTTTTTTTTTTTTTAACTTTTTTGGTTTCATTAAGAAGTCTACTTTGCAGGTGAATTAAATAACAAAATTAACTCTCCTATTTTTCATAAATCTTCATCCCAGCAGTAGAATCTCGGCCTCCCTAAGATAAGCTCAATGGTAGTGCACAAGATAATCCATCGTAACCCAACTTGCTTCCCATTGAACCTTCAGGGCATTGATTTTTGTTTTTTTTTCTCTTTTTTCTTGCCTCGCTTTCTGTTGTAGCATAAAGCACTAAGGCTGTTATCCTGATTCAGTCGAATCAGGTCTTTCTCCTGTTCAACCTTTATGATGTAACCCCGGGCCGTTTAGCGTTAGGTTTTCGGCGACGCCCATGTCTTGGGGGGGTCATTGGCTGTCAAAAACAGCCGAATAAAAAACTAATCCGATGTGGCAGCCGAAAATTGAAAGTATGACAGACTGCGTCAAGTACCGAATTCAGGACGACCTTCTTTGCGCAGGATTAGGTATTGGGTTAATATGACCATTTAATGACATGAAGAACCGAGCTTGGCATGAGAATTAGATCCTATTTCGTATATCTTTCCAGCTAGTTCCCATTCGATGCTTGAGCAAGCCAGAGCGGTCCGGAGCTGTGCGTGTGTGGTAGAATTTTTTGTTGGGTAACAAAAATGCAGGACAAAGAGAAGAAATCAGTGTTCGAGTAGAGAGTACGCAGTGGGCTGCCGAGTCTGTACTTCTTGCCCCACTCTTTTGTCTGGTTAGTAGTGTTACCTGTGGCTGTACGTACTTTCCAAGCTCATCTACAGCAAACTCTCAATCTGTGTGATGCGAGACTCTTCAGTCAAAAAGGCACCCCAAAAGGAGCATTGTTATTAATTTGCTTTGGCACTTTTCGGTAATGGTCTTCCCCGATTCAACCTCGCGCGGTTCTGTTCATGAGCTTTTGGGCCTCACGACGACGATGGCTTGTACATCGGCTTTGTTCCTTCTTTAGGGTTATGGAAGTAGAGGAATGGTATGGCCCAAGACTTTGCCTTGGCTAGATCAATGGTCCAAATAATATCCCGCAAGACCGAACCAAATGAATAGAATAGAGTAAATGATCTGGTATACATTTCTTTTTTTTTTTTTTTGACAAGAAATTAAGGAGTAAATTATCACTAGCCCAAAAAAACAAGAAAAAAGAACGAAAAGAAAGAAAATCACGGATCT
The DNA here is from genome assembly GCA_023213295.1 of Bruguiera hainesii. NCBI lineage: Eukaryota > Viridiplantae > Streptophyta > Magnoliopsida > Malpighiales > Rhizophoraceae > Bruguiera > Bruguiera hainesii. The sequence continues at coordinate 6,868,807 of JAHOYR010000017.1, read as the reverse complement.
GATAGAGCTCTACGGAATCAGACGGGGGAAAGAATTAGAAAACCAGCGGAACCACTGCTCTGTTTGTTGCGTCATTCCCAGAAAAGGCCGACTTGTTTTGGGCATATGGATTTGCACTTTTATTAATGCAGATAATGTACACGGAGCATGACGAGGTCTTGGATGCATGCTAATTGTAGCATTAATATCAGTATTGCAGTTTTGTCCCAAAAAAGAATTAAAAAAAAAAAAAAAGGGACATATCAGCATTGCAGTTAAATTGAACCATCGGGGCCCTTGCATATCATGACTTTTATAGTGGGGGGAAAGAAAAAAAGAAAAGAAAAGAAAAACAGAGACTAAACAAAAGGATGCTTGAAAAGACGACCGTGTTAAAAGATTCTCGCGGAAAGGGAGACATCTGAAACTTTAGCATGATCTAGAGTAAAGTGATGGCTGATATTAGATAATTTAGACAATATTCTAATGCTTACTTAAAAATAGGCATATTTATGTAATGATTTTCCTGTTTATGCCTTGAAAATCTCGAAAACGCAACTTACCTAATGGCCATGTATATTCCTTCATCTCGATTTGGGATTACAGAGGCGACTAGGTGAGGATTAAAAAACATAAATATAAATAAAAATAAAATAAAATAAAATAAAAAGGTGATCGCCGTGGCTTCATGAGCAACTTACGTGGGGCTCTAGATCCTGCGTACTTTGATTCAAGTATCAGAACAAATACACGAGATAACTCGAGCAACCGTTTCAAAGCAACTTGGAGCCTTCAATAGTTATGTCAGTGTTGATAATCCCAAATTCAATTTCTGCTGCAAATCACGCCCCACGACAGTTTTACTCTCTAGTTCTATTAATTATATCTTAATTAGAAAAAAAAAAAAAGGAAAATATTCACTAGTTTCCTAGTTGGTCTGGTAGTAGATCTACTTAGTCCTAATTTCAGCAATTATAGTTTAAATACACACACTGAAAAACTACAACCGATAGGGTAAGTACTGAATAATCAGAAGAGTCTGGCCATGCGGACGCGAAAAATAACAAAAACAGAAGTCTACATTTATGCGACGATATGCTCCTTTTAGTGTTTGAGTTTGAATGTTAATATTAGAAACCCCTTTGATGTTGGAATTTGAGTGCTAATATTAGAATTCAATTTTCTTTTTCCTTTTTTTTGTTTTTGTGTCAGGATTCAATTTTCATATTGGTATAACTAAAAGCATTGAATTCTATCTAATAAAGATTCGGCCTCATGACGACTATTAACTAATAAAATCTAATTTGCAATGTTATTGTAGTCAGTAAATTTTACAAAGTGAGAATATTGGAATCGATCGAGAGACAAAGTTCCAGCCCCACCACTCTTGTATATGTATTGTAAATTTTGACAATTTTGAATTCGAACCCTTTTAGTGATTACATGTCAATATCTTTATTAACAATAGTAACTTTTTTTTAATTTAATTTATTAACAAATTTATCAAACTTAAGTTATACAGTAATAATAACAATAACTCTCTCCATAATTTAGGCTCCGAACAGCTGAAAGTACAGTTTTAATTTTTAGTCACCTTTATTTGAATTTACCCTTTTTTTTTTTTTTTTTTGGAACTTTGTTTCTTAATCGACATGCTTGCGAAACGGGACTCCTTCCTGATGTGTACATACCTCAAGCTGCCACGTATGGGGATGGGTCTTCCAACTCCCGAAGCAGAGCTTAAGAGAAATAAAAAAAATAAAAAACGGATCTTTGATATCGGGTTCCGTGTTCTACCTCTTGGACTCTCCATCGTGTATGCCACACAGATCAGAGCCGTCCGAATCCTGAGGAAAATGGAGCCCACAGAGGACAGTCACCAAATCCATGTTGATGTGGGTCAGATATCGGTCACTTTCCTTCCCCCCGCGCGTGGAAAAGAGACTGTCATAGCCGCTCCTCCTCCCTTCCCTCTCCTTTATTCTGGTAAATAGAAAACGGAAATTCTAGATGCGAACAGTGTTATAGATTCGCGTATTTAATTATTTTTTAAAAAAAGGTTGACGAAATAACGAAAATATCCCTTTCCCCAGCCTATTAGGAAGGAGGCCACGATCCACTCTGGAGCTCACCATCGCATACAACAACATGCGAACATCTACTACTAATTAACAGAAGAGGAAACTCCAAGTCCGACACTTATCAAGAATGCATTTATTTTTACTTTACTTTACGGTAAGAAACAAAGACCCAAGATGCATTTATTTACTTTTATTTTTTTGACAGAATTAAAAAAAATAAAAAAGAAGGAAACCGAGATGCATGTGACGGGCTTGGGCGTTGCCACATTGGATAGCGGTCCTTGTCACGTTATTTTTAAAATAATTCCCGGACAACTATGATGACGTGTTATAGGGGTCGATTTCTTTCCTAACAGACAGCATCAGTAAATAATGAAAAACACAAGGGCTAAAAAGCGTTCGAATGAAAAAAATAAATAAATAGAAGCCAAGAAAGCAACGGAAAGTTGAGAAACCCTGATTATCGAGTTCTGTGAGATCTGCAAAAACAAAAGAGGCCAGGTCCCCCAGCCCTCTCCTCCTTCCCAGCTGCAAGCGAGAGAGAGAGAGAGAGAGAGAGAGGCAAACTGTGACCATCTGTTTGGATCTCCATACTCATCTCTCCTTCATTTTCCATCTGCCATACCCGATATATCTGTTAACAGTAATGAGGATTCGCAAGAACGCAAACAAGTCGTCGTTGATGTTCTCGCACGCTTCGGGGCCTGAGGCGCTGCAAACGCACGTGTGCCAGCTGAACCAGTCGCCGTGGGATGTGATTTCCTTCTCTCATGATCGAGAGGCTTTCCCGCCTTCACTTCACCTGCAGGTGCGTTTATCTCTCCTTATTCCTCTCTTCTTCGCTCATATTTTGACAGATCTGCTAAAACCCTCCTCACTATTCTCTCCATTTTTGCTCTCTCCACCTACATTTTCTCCTTCTTTTCTAGGGTTTTTCGTATATAGGCTACTAGGGTTGCTTTAAAACCCCCAAATTTTCTCGCTTCTGTCGTGTATTCATTCCCTAATAGCCGATTAGGTTAATGGGTCTTCTTCATTTCTCTTGTGCGAGCTTCACTCTTCGCGTTTTTCTATATGTTCGTCAGTTCGAGGGAGAAGATAGCTTCAATGGAAATGGGAGCTTAGGCGGTTCTATAGGCGGTGCTGTGGAGAGGTAATTTAATCTCTACACCAAATTTGCGTTGTATTCTTACGCTGTCGAGCATTAGGGTTTTTAAAATAGTTGCATATTGTGGAAGTAATTGTACGAAATTTTCAATGGGTACCAAATATCGGCGGTTAGTTTCTACCTGCCATTGTTGAATATGGCATTTTTATAATACGCAGCGCGGCCTCGATGATGGTGGACGCAGACGAGCGGGCAGCGATAAAGATGAAGATCGATAATATGTTTATCGACGATAATTATGAAATGAAAGGGAATCCAGAGAAGGGAATGCTGGACGAGTATTATTCAGAGAGGAAAGTGCTCAAAAAATGTGACGGCAAGGGCTGGCATTGCAAGAGCGAGCCCAAGCAAGGGTCCTCCATTTGCGACCGTGGCTTGAACTTGCTCAAATCCTACAGCAACACCAGTGCGAGCAACCAGGTCACAGCGTGTCTCGGTCCCGCCTCCAGTCGCTCTATCAAGAAGCCCGAAAAGGCTACCACCGGAATGCGCCGAAACCGGAGCAAGTCGGCCAAGAAAGGGATACCATCGAACCCGAATCCGTACGAATTCTACTATTATTCCGGATTTGGACCGCTGTGGGGCAAAAGAAGAGGGGATAGAGGGGAAGGGAGCAAGGGTGAGGACAAAGAGACCGAGACAAATAGTGTTGTTGTTGCTGCTGCTGCTGCTGCTCGTCCTCCTCCTCATGATACGACGCCGTCTTGCATAGTTCCACCAGTTGGACATAATCGTAATAATAATGATGACGATGGGTTCGATTATGTGGATGAGGATGATGACGACGAAGAGGACAGCGGCAATGGCGATAGCTGCCAGAAGCGTATGCGTAAACCGGTGAAGGCTAGGTCCTTGAAGTCCCTCATGTAGCCAAAAAAAAAAAAAAAGGGTTATGTGTTTTTTCTTTTTTTCTTTTTATTTTGTTTTTTTTGTTTTTTTGTTTTTTTTTTTGGGTTGGGTCTCTATTTATTTTGATGTGCTGCTCGTGTATTGATATTTCGGTTTTTTTTTAATTTATTTTATTGTTGTTGTTTTATTTAACTTTTTTTTTTTTTTTTGGAAAAAGAGTGTTTGTCAGAATATAGTTGTATGACCACCTGTGACTCTAGAATTCCTCGGCGAATGCGACATGACGGCAGGAGATATCGTAGGGTGTTAGTCGAGCCGACTCTGTTTTAGTTGTGGAAGTCAATGGTTTGGAAATGAAAGGGCAGCTTCGTAATTTAACCATTCACGATCTTTTCGTTTTTCGCTCAACGCAAAGGATTCTGCGATTTGCCAAGGTGTGATTGGGCCCCCTTCCATGTGGCGCATTGCGTGCCGTCGATTGTATAAAATGGAACAATGCTTATAATTTATATAAAATGAATTAATAATAAATAACGAGGGAAGGCAAAATTGGATCTTTAAAAGTGCTGTATTTTACAAGCATCATCCGATGTCGTTTTGTTCAAATCGCTCCTTATGCTTTTTGGTATAAAATTCCTTTTTATTCTAAGGATAAAATCTGAAGGACACAAAGAAACTTGATACATCGTGGAAATGCAAATAAATTAATATTAAACAAAAAATTAACTTGTATTTGTAAATCTTATAATTTAGTTATATTTTAATATTTTATTTTTTTTATCTTAATCTACTTATTTTTAAATTATAAAAATTTTCAAATGTTATTTAACAAATCTCCAAACTAATTTATTTTATACATTTTTTTGTTATTTTATTTACAATATATATTTATATATTTTGGTATATTAAGATATATATTAATCTGTAAGTTATACAATAAAAATAATTTTTTTATTTTTATAAATCTTATTTTTTTAAAAAATTAAATTTTTAAATTTTTAAAATGAAAATTTAACTTCTTAATTATTAAATATTACTTTAATAATAACCATTTTATTTACAATATACAATCATTCGGACCATGTAAATAGATAAACGGGGATGACCTGAAAAAAAATAAATAAATGCACGAATTATTTTACTAACGTGAAATATTGGCCACGTTTTGTTTTTTTTTTTTATAGGGTTATTTAATTTACCGAAAAGCTCGTACTAAGGAGATGTGTGTAGTGGATGGATGAAATTGTTTCTTTTTCTTTTCTTTTCGATCGAGGATGTGGAAATAGTCATATTTGTTTATTAACAAATGGGCTGGACTGGTACGTAAAAACAAAAAATCAATGCATCCCAAAGGCACCAGTGTCCTGCGACAGAGAAGTACCTCGTTATTAAGGATGCCAATGGGGCGGGATATTAACGGAGAAAATTCTTTTTATTTTTTTTCTTTAATTTTTAATTTTTAATTTTTTGCTTTGGTCTTTGTCAAGGATTACTTTTCGGATCTCATCTTTTACTTTTAGTCAAGAAAAGAATTTTTTTTTATCCCTATCCCATTATTGAATTTTAATTAAAAAAATAAATTAAATAATTATTATATACATAATATAATTCAAATTATCTCCCTAAAAGTATTATATAATTATTATATTAAAAAAATAGAATAATTTTCGGGTCAACTTGTGTTGATAATATTTTGATGCGGAGACCTGTAGAAACGAGTCTATATTACCATCCCTACTTGTCAGATGATTGTGTATTTTCTTGGAAGCTACCATGTATCCGCACCCCACAAGAGCGGGGTTAGACTAACAAGCTTGTTTGGATTGAAAGAAAAAGCTTGGGGAAAGAAAATAACTGAGAATCCATTTTTTCTTTGTTTTGATAGAACTTGGGAAAAAAATTTAATAAAAAAATCATATGAAAATTTCTTTTTCTCTCTCACCAAAACGGTGAGAAAATTTGGGAAAACCTGTCCCAAAAATATGTTGGAAGCTTTAATTACCAAAATGACCAGCAAAACATGACAAAAACCATAGCTGCCAAATGGGAAAAAGAACTGCAAAAAAAAAAAAAAAACGGCAACTGTCAACCTCATAGGGACCAGCTTATACCATACTGGAAGGCTTATATATATAAAATTTTATATTAAAAATCTAATTATTAGTTTATACACATTAATTTTTATTTCTCTATTTTCTTGTTACATTCAAATAAAGAAATTTTACTTTTTATTCTTTTGGTTTCCCACACATTTCTAACTTATTTAAAATAATAATAATTTATTTAAAAAAAAATCTAAGTAAGCAATCGTCTGTATGTTTGGCAGACAGCAATAGACAGAAAAAACTTTTGGGGGGGACAAAATGGTACGTAAATTTTTGACGTTTTTAAATCATTCTCCAAACCTTAAAATATATAATTGCACGCTCCTTGTCCGAGCGTGAGTTAACCTGGCGGAAATGATCCTGGAATGATGTCAAGAAGCGATTGGTCCTTGACCAGATTCTGTAACAGCCCAACTCTCCATGTGTGCTAATTGGGGAGCTGGCAGACTTTTCGTACCGAAACCATGTATCGATTTCGATGGCCGGAGATGCCAAATAACAGAGGGCGGCGCAGCGGAGGACCTTTTTACTACTCGTTTTTATTATAATCCACGAATCGGAATGCATTCAAACAAATAAATGGAATCTAATGTCAACTAGCTATTTAGGCACCAATTCGGTGTAGTCGGGAGGCGCACATCCGAGCATGTTTCACAACTTTATTTATTTATTTATTTATTATTAAAAAATATATTAGAATATATATTGTATAATAAAAAATTATATTTCTTACGGAATTAAAATCTGAAAACTTTTGCAAAATAAAAGTATAAATCGTACGTCCCGGATGGACTGTTCCACAGCCTTTTGGATCAACTGTCCTCGCCGAAACGGCGACACAGATAGGACGGCAAACGGAAAATGAAAAAAGGACTGCCCTGCTGGTATCGATTTCTCACGTGGGTTGAGTTGACTAGCGGGAAGAATAACTTGTTCCGTTAGATGCATCCAAACGGCACAACAGAGTGAATGGAAAACTTACTGGAATAAGAAAGAAAGAAAGAAAGAAAGAAGACTTTTAGTCAATGTGCCGTCAATGTGGCAGCCGAAAATGTTCCTATTCAACTGCCTAAAATAAGGGACGTACAATCCAAACTCGGTAAAACAGAGAGTTAAATGGAAGTTTAAGGGATAAAAAAATTATTAAAAAAAGAAAAAGAAAAGAAAAAAAGGGGAAAGACAATTAATTACCCAATTGTGTTTCGTGGGAGCAGGGTATACGGTTACTTAATAGAAAACTGACTTACCGCGTATAGGGGTCAATCTGCTTGCACTAACACTATCTCTATAAGTTGGCTTGGGAAATGGTTTGGGCTTTTAATGCTGCGGGAGTAGAGAAAGGAGGGACAAGGGTTTGTGGAGTTGGCAGCTGCAGCCTGCAGTGGATGTGGAGATGGTTGGTGTTTGTTATGGGTAAGAGTGTGACGGGAACGAGGGTTAATTGAAATTTGAGTTTGTGTGAATTCGAGCCTGATTTTGAGTGTTCTATCCGGCTTAAAATCCGAGTACCGTCCTCGTTTGTCTTGTTTGTCCGTACGAGTTTTGTTACCAGCTCAGGGTGCCTGGATAGAGAATTTTTTGACAAAAATAAAAAATAAAAAATTACTGAATATATTTTATTATTATATTAACTCTTTTTTTTATATAAATAAAATAAAATAAAATTTACAGCCGTATCTAATGTCATCCAATAGAGAATCGCGTTTAAAAAACTGCAAATAGAAATGTTTGCCTGATCCGGGAAGCTCGTCCACCATGCAAATAAAAAGGATCCCGTCATTTCACAGATGCTTATTGCTCCAATACGACTGTAAACAAATATTTAAAAGAAAAATACACACACACAAAGAATCAAGTGGAATTTCCTTGTATCACAAGGATTTTCCCATACATAAGACAGACAACCTTCAACCTGGGATCTTGCAATCGGTATCTAACGCCAATGCCCCTGCACAATGAATAAATGCCAGTCTCGCTTGAAAAACAAGGGTTACCGTCTCTATACGTTTCCATTTGTGACCTGGGGTACTTTCACAGTATGCAGCTCTGGCTTTGGATCTCGTCCCATCCTTTTTGTTTATTCCACCCTCACACTGGTACTTCTGCCTGAATTGGAGGAGAGTGATCGGAAATCCGAAGCTGCTACGTCTTTATAATCCTTACGGATTCCCCAGAGAACCTCCGCACACTTCCTCATGCTTGGCCGGCTCTGTCTGTGGGGTGCCAAACATGTTACAGCTAGTTCAAGAATCTTTTCCAGGGCCAGGTGATTGGCTGCCGTTCGTTCCAGATTTGGGTCCAAGGCTGAAATTGTGTCTCCAGCAATAAACTTATTCACTACCTGCACTCACATGAACTTGAATCATAACAAGTGTAAATTGTCATTACTACTCTTATCATAATGGTTTTGGAAAATAAAATGCCCGCTTTGCGAAATTATGGAATTGTAATCTTACAGTTACCAGGAAACATTAGTTTACACAGTAATAAAATATTCACCATAAAGAAGAGAGGAAAATTTTACCCATTTTGGAGTTATACGCTCCTTGAGTTCCCGTTTTGGTTCAATAGGGCGTCTGGCTGTTACTAGTTCAACCAGTAACACACCAAATGAATAAACATCACTCTTCTCAGTGAGTTGATAAGTTTTCAGGTATTCCGGGTCTAAGTAGCCAGCAGTTCCTTTAATTTGGGTGGACACGTGGGTGGCACCTGACTCAGAATTGGCTGCTAGCCTAGCAAAACCGAAGTCAGATACCTTGGCTCTGAAATTCTCTGTGATGAGAATGTTGGAGGACTTTATATCCCTGTGAATAATTGGGTGATCTACACGGAAAACCAACATATGATCCCATTAGGCCTCTCATAGGAGTCTTATGAGACTGTCAAAAGGTAGGAAGGGCTGCAAATAAATAATCACCTGTATACATGTGGAGATAGGTGATTGCATGAGCCACATCAATTGCAATATCTAGGCGCACAGCAAGGTCAAGAATGTTGCCGTGCCTGCCTGCATTGATTTGCTTTTCAAATCAACAGAGTTACTCCATGTGTCTACACTACACATTTGCCACCAATACAGGACAGATCAGAGAGAATAAAATCAAATAAAAGGGAACTTACAGTCCAGGTGTTCTCTGAGGGTTCCATTTGGCACATATTCTATAACCAGAATTCTTTCATCTTCATGTTCCAGATACCCATAGAACCTTACTAGATTTAAATGCTCTACTTGGGCAAGCGTTTGAATCTCACTTCGAAATTCCACGCCCAAATGGTTGTCATATACACTCTGCAGAAACGGTAATAAGTAGCAATTTGTGAACTGAATAACCCATGATCAGAGAGATTATCTTCTGAAACAGAACAACACTAACTGTCCAAGACTTTTTAAGACTCGCACCAACCTTTTTTGCACGTTTGATTGCAACGAGTGCTCCATCTTCGAGTCTCCCCTTGTAGACAGTACCAAAGCCACCTTGCCCAATTTTGTAGGAGGGGGCAAAATTCCTTGTGGCCTGGAAGATTTCCTCCATGGTAAATTTTCCTCTCCCTGCCTCTCTTCCATGAGTTGAATCACGTGGACTTCCACTGATACTTCGACTCGAACCTTGTTTCCTTTTGTTGCTGGCTTCCGAAGAACTGGATGCGACTTCTGTATCCAAAACCAAAATGTTTTAACTTAATTCTAATACCCAAACTAGATTTCACGAAAAAAGAAACGCAGAATCAACTAGACCGAGCATGAAACGCACCCAATACACTTCGAGTAAAAGGAAAAAAAAAAAAAAAGTAATTTTGAAAGTTGACTTCCAAATGTCCCTGAATACTAAAATCCGATGGGTATAAAACTCAATCAATATGGATTCTGGAATAATCTGTGAGAAAACGCAGGCAGCTTTTTTTTTCTTTAATCCCCCCCCACCAAAAAAGGAAGATCCATAATGCTACAACTATTATACGTTTAAATTCCAAAATTGGAAAAAAAAAAGAAGAAGAAAAGAAGGTGAAGTGTCGAAAAATTTAAATTCGGCCAGGGAGATCCAAACTCGGAAAAAGGAAAATCAAGACAAATCTCGCCAAGAAAAAACCCTTTTGAGTGATCATTTTCTTGCGAGTTGCGGGTTGGGAGAAGTTGGTGATGGTTCGCCCCCTTCTAGTTGATGAAAGTACAAGAAAGAAAACCAGAGTCGACCAAACTCACCAGAGTCACCGTAATTCTTGGAGTTGCTCGTCTCCGGCGGCGTGAGGCACGCCACGAACACTCCGGCCACCGATCTCGCGGCCGCAAGTAGTGAATTCTGCTTCTTGAAGGTGGAGGCGTTGGAGAAGGTAGAGATCGGCGGGTGCGGCGGCTGGTTTTGCCTGGTCCTTGGGCCATCCCTAGGGCTCCCCCGACCGTTGACCTGACGCTGACTTTTCATCGGCGAGAGAGAAGGGAAAAATGCAATGACGTAAACTTGGCGCGCGGGTAGCTGTGAGCAGCAGAGGAGGAGGGCCAACACTCAGAGAAGGGAAAACCTTGATTTTTTCAAAGAGTCGGGGTCGGGTTAACGTGCGCCGTCACGGTCACGGTCACGGTCACGTGTTTCAATTAGCCAGCATTTGTGCCGCGATCCCCTTTGTTAAGGCTTGTGGAGTTGGATTGTGACAAAACACATTCAACTCCCCAAAGATGGTCGATAGGTTACTAAAGCCTCTAGTTTTGTAGATTGATTCAGCAACAATAAAATAAAATAAAATAAAAATAAAGAATAATACTCAAAAAAGAATCTCCAGGCCCGAAAAAATGCAAAAGGTTCGAGTGCTTTTATCACAATTAAATGAGGGCTAGCGGCTGGCGGCCGGCCTTTGTCGATGGTGACCTTCGCGTAACCATAACAAGATGGCATTAATGTTAATGACTTCAGAAAACAATATAGCTTTTTATTTACAATTTTATATATTTTCTTAAGAATCTATACCACGCACCAACCCTCTACGTTTAAAAGTATAACAACATCGTCATTGTGTCTATATCGCCATATATAGAGTATGCCGAAAAGAGGAGTACATAATTCCGACGTTGTTGATAAACCAATCCATCCGTCCCTTGTCCATTCTTGCCATTTTGGTAATACGCAACGGACTGGCCTTTTCCCCGCCAGTGACTTGTTTCAATTTGTCGGGTTGAAGCCCCGTTACAGAGAAAAACAAAAAAAAGAAATCTCTGGCCTTGTCCTAGTCCCCGTTGGTTCATTAGTTCCCTCAAAAAACTATAATGAAACTAGTGGTTGGCTGAAGGTCATAATCAGCTTTTGAAGGTGGTGCCCCAGAGCAGCAAGAAATAGCAAACAGAAAGCTGAAGAACACTAGAGAATTAGTCTTCGTGTTGCAGTGTATGATACCGCATTAACCCCATGTGAATCTACTCATAAGGGCCCGTATGGATATGACTCAAGTTTTTTTTTTTTTTTTCTTTCAATTTCTTGTGGTCCCATTTGGAGCGATTTTCTGTGGTCCGAACTGTTACAGCATTCCAATAATCTGGCTGTTTCCACAATAGAGTAATCAACCGTGCAGCTGGAAAATTCTGTTCTCACAACTGTTAGTTTAAGGGGTTGGTCGCCGAGGTGCCTTAACATCTGACAACCAACATATATAGAGTTTAACAAAAAAAAAAAATTGTTGGTACAGTACTTGGAAGATAGTTTATATGCTGCAAACTAAGCAATAACTACAAGTAGATTAAGAATTAATTACACAAACACCCATGAAGTAATACATATTATTTCATAAGCATCACCTGAACATTTTTCATGCACACACACACACACACACTCACAGAATTTCATCTCGTTTCAAGGAAACTTCTTCCGCTAGTATTCTGTTAGAATCGATCAAAATCACGTCTTTTTATGTAATTCTCCCTTTCTATTTTTCTATTTACCACTTATCCATCATTATATTTTTTTAATCTAAAATGAAAGTCAATTAGACTATTGACCCTAGGAAATTTTATTTTGACAAACAAGAAAAAAGTAAGAAACCATTAAACATGCAAAAGTCAAAAAAAAAAAAGGTCTAAACATGATAATTAGAAACTAACCAAAATTGTCCAATTAAAGAACCCAAGCTTGAACTATTAAAATTTTAAAATAAATATTATTAAAAATCAAAAGGTATTTTGAAAAATATAATAAATTAACAAGAACAATCTAATGTCACTAATGGAGGTAAGAGATTAAAGTGGATTGTACTGAAACTACAAAAAAAAATGTAATTTTTTGGTTTTTTATTTTTTAATGATCATTTAAAATTTGTTATTATTATTATTATTATTATTATTATTGACCAGAAAAATCACTTTTGCTTGTTTCAAAAATATGTTCGGGGTCACTATGCTTTTTTTTTATTTTTTATGATGAATCGATTACACTTTTAACATAGGTTAGTATTCTGATTTCATTTCAATTTTAACTTTAGGACATACAAAGTTATGTATTAGTTATTAAAAAAAGTAAAATTTCTTTTTAAGTTAATACGACGTTGAATGAAATTTTTTGCTCTCCCATTTTTAGTCAAACCCACGTTTGACCTTCTTTTTAGTTTCCTGTTGTTTTTTCTTTTGGTTTTCTCAAGTAAATAAGTTATTAAAAATACATCAATTTCTAATAATATATTACAAATCAAACACATAAAAACAGCATGTTTTGAACCCCTCTATCGGAACACTCACAAGAGAAATGTTTTTGAAACAATATGAAAAGAATTCACTAAGTGCTTTTAAAAATAAAAGTTCTGCGGGTGTCCATGATATAGTGTACATTCAAGGGGTGTCTATGTAATTAGGCGTAGATTGATAAAAAAAAAAAAAAGTGTGGGTTTCAATGTAAATTAATAAATCAGGATGCCTAAGCCGTGATTAGAAGATACCGTAACAGAGGAATGTCAAAGATTCTATTTTGGCCAATCGGAATTACATAAGATCCGTACGGTTTGGGCCACAGTCAACTTAGGATGTCCCCAAGCTTTTGGAAAGATAAAAATCATCGTCTTGTTTATACATTTGGTAAAATTTCAGAATGCACCAGGCACTGTGGGGTGCGTTCTTATGTTCTCTCTGAGAGATTGAATGTCGGTTTAGACGTTAAAATGGCCCGAATACACCCTGACCATCAATATTTAAAAAAAAAAACAAAAAGAACTAAAGACTCTATAATATCATTTTAGGCTGTGCTATACAAATACATATAATTTTAGTTTATCTTTTGCAACTTCAAAGTGAGAAAATGTGACATTTAATGCTTAAAATGATGCAGTGATTATTCATTTGGCAATGGCCGCGTGATTATTTACGTGCATGATGACATTTATGAAACAATATGGCATTCCTTGATCGACAATGTTTCTCGGAATGATGAATGCGACGCATTTCAAGTGAAATCACGGAATAAAATAATGAGACTCTCGTCAAGAAAAATAAGTGAACAGATTTGTAAAGGAAAAGGGTCCAAGAAAGAAAGAGAGGGAGAAAATCTGTTCCCTCGTTGGGGCGGCCGAAAGTGCGTCATTGCCTCCAAATAGTAATGCATGTTTTGGGGTCAGGTCATTCATTCACGGATCTTATTGCCTGTATTTCTAAAAATCACCGAACTGTATTCATTTACCTTTGCATGATTGAACAGAACGTCATCAGGAAAGAGTAGGTTTCCTGGAATGTGACCCCGGACTAACATTTTGATTTTTACCTTTTGCAGCCGAAACCATTTCTCTGTACATGTGTAATTTGCCACCGAGACGGAGGCTTTTATGCGTTCCTTAGAGAGACCACTATCCAACAGTCGACATCATATTTCATTTCAGTAATAATTTACGGTACGAAACCAAAGGTTCCGTAAAAAATGATGCCAGCAACCTTTGGCAGTTACCACATCCAGAGACAGAACATGAAAAGACTTTCAACGAGCCGCAGTACATTGTGTGCACTGCCGCGGAGGAAAAGGCAACACTACCCTTTGATTGCAAGTCAATCAACTGGACACTGCGGTTAAGGTGGAGATTGTCAGGAGCACTGAAGTTGAAGCCGAGAACGACAGGACTCTGCCTGCTTGTTGAGGATTATTACCAGTGTTCTAAGAAACCTAGCCCTCAGCACCTGTTTTACAGCAAATGCAGAGTGGATAATTGACCAGATTCCAACCGATCTCAGGACTGCAGGAAACAAATCATGATTAAGAGTCAAAAAAAAAAAAAAAAAAACCCCGAGTACATGAAAGGCGGCACCACCAATCCTGATTTAATGTGGAGCTATAAAGTGTACTGCAAATCCCACATATTAGCAATTAATAAAGCACGTCTTAGTGCACCCACGATATGAGTTGATAGAATAACTATTATTATCTTTACACTAAGACTTGCTCTTCACAATCAATCAATTGATAGAAGGCATCAAAATAATCGTGCCTCTTTTGTCGACTCTCGAGTATGCCATACTTCAGGCCTTAATTACTCTTTAGAGTGTCGGGATTGACTTAGACAGTAAAGAATTGTCTCTTCCCAAATTGGACCATCCAGTCAACCAGGCCTCATCAGAAACCATGACAAACAGGATATTCTAGAACGAACAGCTACTCAACAAACAAATCGAATCATACATCGTCAACCTAGTTGTCCTCTGACTTGTTGGCAGGCCAGTCATCTCATTCCTGATATACCTACATAAAGGCTAAATTTATTGGACCATAGTAGAGAAGACCACAGCCAGCAGGAATTTAACTTCTTAATGACATCAGTTAAGCTCCAGATGAACATCGCACAGTGGAATTTGCCACGATTTCAGTCATTATAACACCATGAAGGTCTAGGTCACTGCATTTTCTCAACAATTGACACTCGATTTACAAGCTCATCACATCCTTTTAAGATGTGCAGCACACCTGGAGATTAGGTCAGAAAATAAAGTCACATCGTTCCTATCTTGTACTATGACAAACAATTCCGTGTTTCCAATAACGAGCTGGAGATGTAATGAAGCCCAGTCACTTAAACCAAATAGCTACAGGTTCAGGAGCAGCTCAAAAAATGTAATTTGATCTGGCCTTACACAATTGGACAGCATCTTCTCAGGAATCCTCATACAATCTTCTGGAAGACCATGGAATGCATAGGCAGTAATAAGTGAAACCCAAGAGAAAACGTCAGGCTTTTGTGTCTGAACTAAAACAGTGAATTGCGCCAGCAATTCTACCACAATTAGAGTTTGTACTAAATAAAGAATTTGCAGTCGATACAAAGGCTTGAAACCATTTTTATTTCTGTAAGCACGAACTTACATAGTTTCATAAACGGCTGATGGACTGCTATATGAGCTGAGAAAGCTAGCTAGAGTTACTTCATATGGGGTAAGATCATCCTGAACCATCCATCCAATAAGTTTCATAGCCTTCTTGGCATCACCATTTTGTCCATAACCCACAGCCTCATTGTTCCAGGATACAACATTTCTAGTGCCCATCCCATAAAAACCCTTGCGAGCATCATCTATGAAATCACTCTTCCAAATACATAACAACAAGCCTGCTTCCCACTAAAATATCCATATTAAAAGACAAGAAGATAATAAGACCATGTATTGGGCTGCATTATTTGTCAAGTTCCAAAGACCCACAAGACTTGAGACAGCTAGAAAAAGTAAAAGGATCGCCTACCAAATGTCTCCCTCACATCAAGTGAAAGAATTTTGACACCTCTTTTGCCAACCCATTTAACTCAGCGAGACAACATTGCATTCCACAACACCACACCTCTGCATAATGCTGTATCAAACGCATGTTGTGCTTCCTTCACTAGTCCAGATTTCCCATACAATTACAAATGAAAAAGAGCAGCACTGACAAAAATAGTTCAACCCAAAACCCAATTTCACTATCAAGCAATGTAATCGTCTTAGAACATCAACATTGCTCAACTCAACACACAACAGGGAAATCTGATTAAATTGATCGGACTTGAACCTATCTTAGCGAGCAACATTCTTCTAAACCAATAAAACCCCAGAAACAAAATGATGTGTATTTAGTATCCCAACTAACTAATAGGACAACAAATATGCCAGGTCAAAATGTTTCTCGCAGGCATTTCAACAAACAAATCTATCTACATCACCAAGTCCTTGCAATTGAAATAAACATTCAAAATCTGATTATGTAAGGACATCACGTGAAACAATCCCAATTTTTTTACATGAGCATGTCTTTGGATGACTAGGTCAATTTTAGTGAAAAGAAAACTATGACAAAAACTTGAAAAGAAGATTATAATAAAAAAATATAAAAATAATTTTTGTATATATTAAAATGTAAAAAATTATATATATTTATATAAGAAGAAATATACAAAATAGATAAAAAAAATATTAAAAAAATTAATAAAATATTCATCAAATTATATTAAAAAAATTATTCATATACTTGATATAATTATTATATATCTATATAATAAATTTAAATTTCATAAAATCGACATCAACATTGCTTAATGCCAAACCCAATTTCACTATTAAGCAATGTAATCATCTTACAAAATCAACATTGCTCAACTTAACACACAACAAAGCAATCTGATTAAATTTATCAAACCTAGACTTATCTTAGTAAGAAGCATTCTTCTAAACTAAGAAAACATTATGAATAAAATAAATGTGTATTTAGTATCCCAATCAATAAGACAACAAATAATTGTATGCTAGGTTAACTTATTTCTAACAAACATTTCAACAAACAAATCTATCTATATCACCAAATCCTTGCATTTGAAATAAATATTCAAAATTTGACTATGTAAGGACAACACGTGAAACAATCCCAATTTTCTTACATGAGCATGTCTTCAGATGACTAAGTCAATTTTAGTGAAAAGAAAACTATGACAAAAACTTGAAAAGAAGATTATAACAAAAGTTATGAAAAACAAAAGAATAAAAGAATAATTTTTGTATATATTAAACTGTAAAAAATTATATATATTTATACAAGAAAAAATATACAAAATAGATAAAGAGTATTAAGAAAAATTAATAAAATAATAATTAAATCATATTAAAAAAAATTTATTCATATACTTGATATAATTAATATGTATTTATATAATAAATTCAAACTTTATAACATCAACATCAACATTGCTTAACGCAAAAGCCAATTTCACTATCAAGCAATTCTTACAACATCAATGTTGCTTAACACACAACAAAGCAATCTGATTAAATTTATCAGACCTAAACTTATCTTAGCAAGAAGCATTCTTTTAAACCAAGAAAATCTTATAAATAAAATGGATGTGTATTTAGTATCCCAATCAATAGGACAACAAATAACTATATGCTAGGTTAACTTGTTTCTAACAAGCATTTCAACAAACAAATCTATCTATATCACCAAATCCTTACATTTGAAATAAACATTCAAATTTTGATTATATAAGGACAATAAGGGAAACAATCCTAATTTACTTACATGAGCAAGTTTTTGGATGATTAGGTCAATCTTAGTGAAAAGAAAACTATTACAAAAACTTGAAAAGAAAATTATGACAAAAGTTATGAAAAAGAAAAAATAAATTTTTGTGCATATTAAACTATAAAAAATTACATTTATTTATACATAAAAATATAAAATAGATAAGGAAAATTAAGAAATATTAATACGATATTCATCAAATTATATTAAAAAGAAATTCATTCATATACTTTATATAATTGATATATATCTATATAATAAATTTAGACTTTATAACATTAACATCAACATCACTCATCCAAAACCTAATTCACTATCAAGCAATGTAATCATCTTACAACATCAACATTGCTAAACTCAACATACAACAAAGCAATTTGATTAAATTTATCAAACTTAAACCTATCTTTGCAAGCAACATTCTTCTAAACCAAGAAAACCCCATAAATAAAAATGGATGTGTATCTAGTATCCTAATTAACAGGACAACAAATAATTGTATGTTAGGTCAACATGTTTCTCATAGGTATTTTAATAAACAAATCTATCTACATCATAAAATCCTTGCATTTGAAGTAAACATCCAAAATTTGATTATGTAAGGACAACATATGAAACAATCCTAATTTTCTTACGTAAGCATGTCCTTGGATGACCGGGTCAATGTTAGTGAAAAGAAAACTATGACAAAAACGTGAAAAGAAGACTATGACAAAAGTTATGAAAAAAGGAAGAATAAAGGAATAATTTATGTGTATATTAAACTATAAAAGATTACATTTATTTATACAAAAACAAATATACAAAAATAATATCATAATCAAATAATATTATATTCTCCTTAAACTCAAAATGGTAATGTAGTTAACTTTAGTATGGAAATAAGCCAGAGAACTATCAAGGTGAATGAGTTTTTGTGAAAATATTAGTAGTTTGATTAGTAAAAGTAATGAAAACCAAATAAATAATATTATGCATAATGTTTTGATAAAAAATGACAAGAATTCTTAATGTACTTTGTTTGCTTATGAAAAATATCATTATGAGTAATCTGAATGATATTATGTTTATCATAATGTATAAGTGTTGTAAAAGTGTGTGTAATACTCAAGTCTTATAGGAGTCATAATAATTTAGATGCAATGTCTGTAAAAACTTGATATTTGGCTTTAGTATTAGATTGAGCAATAACTATTTGTTTCTTACTACACTAAAAAATGAGTAAAATTCCCAAAATGAAACAATATCCTATTGTAAAACATTTGTTTATAAGATCTTTTATCTAATTAGCATCAAAATATATTTGTAACTTAAGTGATGATTAAGTAAAGAAATAAAACCTATTAAACATCGTTCCCTCGATATAACAAAGAGTATAAAAAATAACAGCAAAGTAAGTAGATCGAGGTGTTGCCATGAACTAATTGATCACATGTGTAACATAGGTAATGTTGAGTTAAGTAACAATAAGATATACTAGACTCCTAATTAATTATTGATAAAGAGTATACGCCTTTGATGGTATGTTATCAATGAGAAAAAAATTGACATTATATTTAAGAGGAGTAAAAAAAATTTTATTATCACTAATTTTAGTTCAAGTGAGTAAATTTGATGCATATTTGGGTTAAAACAAATAGTATCCAGTAGTACTAAAAGAACCTTTTAATCCCAAAAAATAATTAAGTAACTTAAGATTTTTCATCCTAAATTATTAACTAAGATATTTCTTAAGATCATTAATACCTTGTAAATCATTTCTTATGATAATCAAATCATTAACATAAATTAAAAGCAAAATGACTCATTTAGCACTTTTGTGAACAAATAAAATAGTATTATAAGGACTCAAAATAAGATTAAATTGGTACATATTAGTATTAAATTTGACAAATCATACTTGAAATGCCTATTTAAGGTTGTAGAGTGCTTATTAGATATGATAAACTTTATTGGATAGATGGTTATATTCAAATAAAGAGTGTATATAGACCTTTTTGATGAGATCACTGTAAGAAATGCATTCTTAACATCTATTTAAAAAAGTTTTCAATGTTGAATTGCAACATTTACCAATAAACTTATTAATTGAGATATTTCTTGAGATCATTAATGCCTTATAAATTATTTTTTTGTGATAATCATATTATTAACATAAAGTAAAAGAAAAATGATTCATTTAGCACTTTTGAGAACAAATAAGGTAGTATGATAAGAACTCAAAGTAAAACCAAATTGGCACAAAGTAGTATTGAATTTGGTAAACTATACTCGGGATGTCTATTTAAGGTCGTAAAGTGCTTATTAAAGATGGTAAACTCTATTGGGTGAATGGTTATATTCGAATGGAGGGTATATGCAGACATCTTTGATGAGATCATTGCAAAAAATGCATTTTTAACATTCATTTGAATAAGCTTCTAATGTTGAACTACAACAATTGTCAGTAGACTCTTGATTAAAGTGATTTGAGCCTTAAGAGTAAAAGTTTCCTTATAATTAATCCTATATTCTCGAGTAAAGTCTTTGGCTACTAATCAAGTTTTATACCATTTAATAAATCCATTTGATTTTGTTTTAATTTTGTAGATGCACTTGCATCTAATTATAAATTTACTAGGAGGTAGTTCAACTAAATCCCAAGTGTGAATTTTTAATAAGGTATGTATTTTTTCTACCATTGCTTATTGGCAAAAAGGATCCATATTAGCCTTTTAATAAGTTTGAATTTCATATAATGAAGTAATGATTGAGTGAACAATAAATAGTTTGCTTATTAAAAATGAATGATGCATAGGTAGAGTTTTAAAGGGAGACTTGAAAAGAGACTCTATATCCATATATAGGGAAGATGAGAGTGACCGATAGTGTTCCTATTGAACTTGAATCCAAGTTAGAAGGAAAAGGATCTATAAGAGGAGATTATAATGAAACTTTAAAATTTATAGTGTCTAATATTAAGTCATCATAACAAATAATGAAGAATGATTATGAGGAAACATTTAACTAAAAGGAGGAAAGAGAAGAAAACATCTTATATTTCCTAAAAATGACTTAACGAGAAACTCAGAAATGTTTAAAGACAGGATCCTAAGACCGATAATCTTTAAGTTTAATTTCATAACCAAGAAAGCAGCACAAATATGCACATGAATCTAACTTGGTTCATTTATGAGCTACAAAAGAATAAAGAAAGTGTGTTAAAGACTTAAAGAGATTGATATATGGGTAATGTACCATGAAGTTACTTAAAAGGAGATATATTTTTAATGATTTGGGATGGAATACGATTG
The DNA here is from genome assembly GCA_023213295.1 of Bruguiera hainesii. NCBI lineage: Eukaryota > Viridiplantae > Streptophyta > Magnoliopsida > Malpighiales > Rhizophoraceae > Bruguiera > Bruguiera hainesii. The sequence continues at coordinate 6,847,834 of JAHOYR010000017.1, read as the reverse complement.
GTGGTGTATACTATAATATAAGTAGCTTCTCCCAAAAAACATACAGGGAAATATTTTCATTCAATTTGACCATTTTGTTGTAAAGTTTTAGGAAATGAGTTTGAAAAATAGTACCAATCTAGGAAAAAAACTATAAAAATTTTGAATCTTTGTATTTTATAACATTATTAGTATAAAACAATTTTATCGTTTGAAAAAAACATTGAGTTTTAATTATAACAACAAATTAAAAATAAATATCAAATAATTAAGAATGATTTTTCATAAGATAAAATTATATATAACATGAGTAATTATCCATAAATATCATAAAGTATTACAATATACTCATAATATCAATAAGAGAGGGTTTCCAAATGTTAGAATGTACTAATTTAAAGAATGTAAAGAAAATAAAATCACTCTTGTTAAAAGGTAAAATATGATACTTGACAAGTTGACATAAAATATAATCAATTTCAACATCTTAAATAGAACCTAAAAAATTATTAAAAATTAAAAAACTTACTTTAAAGTAGGAAACATGGCTAATATAAGAATACCAAAGTGTAAATGAAACTAACATAGTATAATGAATAGGTAATTGATTGGGAAGTTTTAAGGAAATAAGTTCAAACAATCATCCAACTTTATGACTGATCCTAAGTATTTTCCCTGTTTATAGATTTTATATGTGATAACTAGTAGAAGGGAAGTGTAAGTCAAGAAGAAAATCACATAATTAACTCATAGCACACAATAATAAGATTTAAGGTAAGATTGAGAGTTAAGAAAGTATCATATATAATTAAGTTAGACGTATAAAAATGACTAATGTGACTAACATGCATTTGAAAATTATAAATGATATGAATAATTGGTATATAAATAGTCACATGTTTCAATTAAAAAAGTGTGTGATCATAAGTCATATGATTGCAGTATCTAGAGTTAAAAAACCAAGATTTAGATTTACATAAAATAGTTGACAAGACAGAAGACAAAGTATCAAATTTAATTAAGGTTTGTTTGAGGGTGTTAAAGTTAATTTGGCTTAAAAGGACCTTAAGGTCAATAGACGAACTTTTAGTATTAGTAGTGTTAGTAGCAACCTTATTAAACTTACTTTTAAAATTGGTTTTTTAATTGAAACCAGATAGTCCAAACTATTATGTGATAAGGCTAGATTGTTACTTGACTAGTAATGTATGACATTTTAAGATATAATAACCTAATTTGTGACAGTATCAATAATTTACTTTATGTTGCACAAGAAAAGTAGGGGTGAATAAGATAGTATCAATAAATGTTGTGAGGTGATGAGCCCTTATGGTGGCTAGACAAGTTTTCTCAAAAAGTAATTTAGTAATTACGTTTTCCAATAAGGGTAATGGATCACAATAAAGTAAACAAGCTTACCTGGGTTTATAATCACTATTGAGAGTCATAAGAAACTATATAATTCTTATTATATCCCTATATTATCAGAGCTTAATAGCATTAAAAGGATAATCTTATATAAGCTATAAAGTGTTAATTGGTCTTATATAAGATGCATTTAAAAAATAAAAGCAATAATGGATTGACCTAATTGCTATTTCAAATGATAAAAATCATTATGTAGCTGATATTGCTATATAATATTATAAGTAGAGTATCATGAAGCTAACAAATCTCATACTTCCTTTACTGTGCCAAGTTAACCAAATTAAAACTTGATAATTAGAACTCCTATATTGTGAAACCATATAAAATCTTATGATTGTTGTTTTGTCACTCATTAATCTATTCAATTAATTTTTCAAATGATTCTTTTTTTTGTTGGAATTAACTTTAAAATGTCTCCACTAACATATTGCTAGATTTTATGTCCTATAAGAAAGTTGTACATCTTTTGGGATCAAAAAATACAAATTTTCCTATCTAGAGTAGTGCTTATAGGCATGAAAATTTCAAATTTCTATATATTAGTAATAAGTATAATGTTAAATAATAATACAAATATGTAGAGTTGGATATAAAATGCACCAAAATAGGTCTTAAAAATCAATTTGACCTGGTTAAGAACTGATCTAATAATGGTTAAATTGAACAAAAAAAAATCAATGATAATAATAAAAACAAATTTGAAATATCAAAAATCAATAATTATAATGAAAAATAAATGGTGTAATAGATGAAATTTGATAATATATTATTTTAATCTCTTTTAAAAAATTGTCTTCTCTTTAATTAAAAGAGTAAAACTATACTCTAATACCACTAAAAGAAAGTTATGACAAAAGTTATGAGAGAGGAGGAATAAGAGAATAATTTTTACATATATTAAGTTATAAAAGACTATAATTATTTATATATAAAGGAATGAACAAAATATAGAAAGAGTCTTAAGAAAAATTAATAAGATATTCACTAAATCATATCAAGAGAGATTCATGCATATTTTTAAAATAATTGAGATATATTTGTACAATAAACTTTGAAGTTCCCAACTTCACCCTAGGATCTACTAGTTTGTGATACTGAGAGGGGGGGTGAATCAGTATCACCACAATTCGCAATTCACAGGAAAGTGAACAACTTCAATCTCTTCTTAAAGGCAAACTCTTTCTCAGATTCGACTAAGGTAGATCTATTGCTACCTACTAATCACAATAGTCCCCAAAGTCACCTTTCAGACACCTTGCCTAATAGACAATTCGGATGTTCTTGTTTAAGTCTTCGTTAGGTTATGGGTTGGCTGATACTTTAGCTGCGTTCACAACTCAATTCAAAACATAGAACGTAAAGCAAATTAAGGACACATGAGATTTACGTGGTTCCGTCAATGTGACGTACATCCACGGTGGTAGGGACTCTCCCTTACCGAGACTATCCACTATACTTGAGAATTCTAGTTACAATGGATGTCTTAATCTTCTGCTCCTTTCACTATTGCAATTACTAAGCAAGTATAATACAAAGAGTGTCACTTACTGTGTCTACCCTTTGTCTAGCTTGTCTTGCCTCTGTTGAATTGAAAGGCTGCTCCACTGCCGCTTAGAAGTTCACCGCAACACTCTCTAACCTCTCTTGAAGAAATCTAAAAATACGTTGAGTTCCTTCCGATGCTTCTTTGAATCCCTTCTCTAGGTTGTCTCACACAGCTCCTGCTTTCACCGTCTCACGGTTTCACAGCTTGCACTCAAGCTTCTGGTCTGCAGTTTCACGTCTCACGGCCTGCCCCACGCTTCTGATCAATCACGCCATTGCACATTCTGGTCTCACGCTCCTGGTCTGCTGTTTCACGTCTCTTGGCCTGCCTCACACTACTGGTTTTTCTGGTTCACGTCTCTCGGCCTGCCTCACGCTTCTGGTCTGCTGTCTTCTCTTCCGGGTGGTCTCACGGATACCAGGTCTGCTGTCTTCTCTTCCGGGTGGTCTGTTTCTTATTTCTCCTCTTGCTGGTTGTGCGTTTCTGGTTTGGTTGCACGATGTGTTTCTGGTTTGCTTGCAGGAGGCGTTTCTGGTTTGCTTGCAGGAGGCGTTTCTGATTTGCCTGCAGGATGTGTTTCTGGTTTGCTTGCAGGACGTGTTTCTGGTTTGCTTGCAGGAGGTTGCACGTTCTGGTTTGCTCTCCCGGTGGTGACGTTTCTGGTTTGCTCTCCTGGTGGTGTTGTTTCTGATCTCTTGCCGTTCTGCTCTCTCTTCCTTTTGGCCGGTTGCTGTAGGGTTGCTGTTTATTCAATTGTGTTGGCCCCCTCTCTGTTTTGTCTTCCAATGCCTTTATATACTTTCTTCCATGAAACCCTAATAGGGCTTACATGGCAGATTTACGTTCTTACCCTTACACAGCAGATTTACTTTCTTGCCCTTTAATGTGGCTTTACTTTCTTGCCCTTCCATGTGGCTTTACTTTCTTGCCCTTCCATGTGGCTTTACTTTCTTGC
>JAHOYR010000017.1:6408176-6843916 GCA_023213295.1 Bruguiera hainesii | reverse complement strand
CATGTGGCTTTACTTTCTTGCCCTTCCATGTGGCTTTACTTTCTTGCACACTTAATCCTAGTTGACAACAATTACAACCCATACAAAGCTGTGGAAACAACAAACTTAAATTTTATACAAGGCTATATATTTAAATCAAATAATATTGTATTGAAATCTATAGGATTTTAACACTTAGTTCAATGGGTTTGCTCCATCAAGGTTATTAAAGGCTTTTAATTGAATAGGAGAGTGAAGTGAGATGGTCTTGGACAGAGGAGTGAGTGGCTATTGTTTTTCGGTTTTGGGAGCATGCTTTTTGGTTAAATGGTTAATTAGAGGGAGGGAGAAGGCTTACTAAAGAAAATGGTGGCACATGATCATTATAACTAGCTTTTCAAAATAGACAATGTATATGTTTAAGTTAAAACTTATAATTTGATTTAGTTAAAGTTCATTTGAACTTGTAAAATAACATCATCGTCATCTCTCTTTTAGGTTTGACACATGATGTGTAGGATCAAATGTATCCATGGGCAAAAATTGCGCACTCGATATAGGCTCATATACATTGGGAAAGTAAGATTTAAATTTGATGATTAGTAATGATTACCATTTTAGGCTAGGCCCAAAATAATAAGAGTGCTTTGTCTAGTTATGTGAAGGATTTTCCACTTTTTGTAACAAGTAGTAATGAATGAATAATGATTGATAAAACATATCAATTCAATTTTGTACTTTAAAGTGAAGATGGAAAAAAGAAAGAAAAAAGAAAGAAAATAAAAGAAAGCAAAAGTAAAGAACCTCACATCATATCTAATCCATATATCTATTGTCACTAAGTCGATCTTATCACTTAACCTTATAATGACACTAAATTGCACTTAATTTTTACCACTTTAACACATATGAGGTATGAATACTCTTACATCTCATCAATATATTTGTTGTTACTAAGTCAATCTTATCACTCAAATTTTTAACCTTGTAATGACATTAAATTGCACTTAATTTTTACCACTTTAGCACATATGAGGTATGAATACTCTTACAAAAATTACTTCCTAACTTTTATTATTTTCCTTACAAAGTACAAAAAAATTGTCAAAAACCTCACATTACTTTTTTTTTCCCACTATTTTGTATGAAATATCGGTTATTACTATACATATATATATAAAGTTGTAATTGATACCCTAATTACTTAGAGACACGTATAACTTGACAATCAAGCTAATCAACCAAGTCATACATAGTGGGGATCCCTTTTTTAGTAGCACTCACTCACTTTCTTAGATAAAATATGTAATTATGTTAGAGAAAAATTTGACACCTTATTAAAATCTCAATTAGCCATTCTCTTTGACTACCATATTTTCCTTCCCTTAACGCATTGTTTTAGATAAAAATTTGGCTTATTTGTCATTTCTATCATCAACATGTATGCTTATATTTTGGTATAGCACAACTTTCATAATTTTCCTATTTAGTGGGGTATGGAAGTACCATTTGACTTGATTTGCACTCTAAATTCTTATTTTGGTGCCTTGTCCACAATTATATAGTGTCTTAAACACAAAAACTATGCACTAATTACTCATTGATACTATAGTTAGTTCTCAAAATACTTAGTCATTTATGACAAATTCTCATAACGTTAGTTCAAATCCAAGTTCCTATGCTAATGTTGATTAATTTGGATAAAAAATATACATTAACTTCTTAAAAAGTATTAAAAAAGCTAAATGTCTGGTAAGAGAAAATATTGATATAATTAGGTCATTACTCTATTGCCAATAATGTGTTGGTCTATTACTAGTATACATTGTTGTATCATTGGTATATATTATCGCACTAACTAACAACTCAAATATCATTCTTACTTATTACATATCACTTAACTTTTTTTAACTTATTACAATATATATATATCATCTTACTTATTTGAATATTGACACTCAAGTTCTCATGTACAAAATACCACTAATTTACTTATATTTTAAAACAAACGAAATTAAGGGGCTAATAACTGCCCTCGGTAATAATTAAGGCGGTACAACGGCTTACGTTTCTCAACAAATATTGGGGGCCCATCTCAAGTTTGAGAATATCGTGCAATTCGTGGGTAAATGCCACGTAGACGTAGTGTTGTAATTCCCAAAATTTGAGAGACACGAAGTAGAATAAGTTCACTGGTTTTATGTTTCTCACAAAGGAGTCCGGACGTTGGATTTACGAATCAATCTAGAATTAACGAAGCAAAAGCAGGGCTTTTCTAAAGCATGAGTATATCAATGTAATTTAAATCAATTATTGATTTTGATAAATTTCGAGCTTTCTGAATTTGGAAGGGCCAAAAAAAAAAAAACCCTTTCCCAATCGAGCTTTGCCGTATCCTTCATTCCATCTGATGCTTGTTGACCCCCATACGTATAATATATATTATCCAGTATTAATGAAGAATCAAAGATAAATGATACCAGACTAGATGACCAATAGACTCAGTCAACTCTCCTTCTGTTTCTCCTCCCATATTACTTTGCTGATTTCTCTCCACGGTTAGCCTTGTTTATAGCTAAATAGCATTGTAGCAACACTCATTCTTGGGGAGACATGTGGATGCTTCCTCATCAAAACATAAAACATAAACCAACAAAAAATGAAGATTTTGTGCGTCATACCATAGTGAAATAGTCTATAATATATACGTGTGTGTATATATATATGTATATATATATTGGTTCTTGGAAAAGGAAAAACAAGAAAAGGGTTCCAACAGGAGTGCAGCAAAAATTGCGAATAATAAAGAAATTGTGCCTGTAAATGCAGAGGGTAGCAGTAGTTCATCCTCTGCGGCTGGATCGTCCCCGAAGCAGAAGGAAACGGAGTCACTCAGCGTCTTGCCGTTGATTGATGGCGTCGAACGCTGTGATTTTCTTGGGACCGAGGGCAGCTCCGCCTTGGGAACCGCCGATCTACACCCTGCACCGTCTAGATTAATTACCAACGAGGGAGGAGATTATCCTCCCGTACAAAGCATTGAGGATGCAAGATACATTTGGTACCTGGAGTCTTCAAAGCTATGGTCCATTGCGGGCCCTATAGCTTTTAACATCCTATGCAATTATGGGATTAACTCGTTTACTAATATCTTCGTTGGCCATCTTGGAGATATTGAGCTGTCCGCGGTTGCAATAGCACTGTCTGTAGTAGCAAACTTCTCCTTTGGCTTCTTGGTTAGCTTCCCTCAATTTCTCCATCCTCTTTCGCTTTATCTTTGCGCTTCTCTTGAAATTTGCGTGCAATATTTAATTTTTCTACGTAGAGATTAAGTGGAGAAATATTTAAAAAAGAAAAAAAAAATGCAGCTTGGCATGGGAAGTGCATTGGAGACACTGTGTGGACAGGCATTTGGAGCAGGACAAACACATTTACTTGGAGTATACATGCAACGCTCATGCATAATCTTGTTTGGCGCTTGCTTCTTCTTATTGCCACTTTATATATATGCCACCCCAATTCTAAATCTTCTTGGACAAGAGTCTGATATTGCGGAACAGGCTGGCAAATTTACCGTTCAAGTGATCCCTCAAATGTTTTCGCTTGCCGTCAATTTCCCTACCCAAAAGTTCTTGCAGGCACAAAGCAAGGTTGGGGTAATGGCTTGGATTGGTTTTGCTGCTTTGTTTGTACATATTGCAGAGCTTTATCTCTTTATTAGAGTATTCAAGTGGGGTATGGCTGGTGCTGCCGCGGCTTACGACGTCTCAGCCTGGGGCATTGCTATAGCGCAGGTTGTTTATGTCGTTGGTTGGTGCAAAGATGGGTGGAAAGGATTATCTTGGTTAGCCTTCAAGGATATGTCGGGCTTTGTTAAACTCTCTATAGCTTCCGCTATAATGATTTGTCTAGAAATTTGGTATTTTATGGCAATCATTGTGCTCACTGGGCACCTTGAAGATCCTGTTATTGCGGTTGGGTCCCTTTCTATCTGGTGAGAAGTCATTTTGCTGCATTAGCATTTCCTTTGCATCTTCACTTTGGCAATTATCTGGAATACTTTGAAATGTAATCATGAATCCAGAAAAGAAAGGTTGCATGATCATCTTGAGTAATTGAAGTAAAAAGCAGGAACACTGGCCTAAATTAATTTGAAGATGCTTTTATACTTGTCGCTATGATCTAACAATTATGTTCTCTCTTGCTGTTCCAGCATGAATATCAATGGCTGGGAGGGCATGCTATTTCTTGGCATCAATGCAGCTATAAGGTGAAAAATTCCATTTCCCTCTTTCATTTAAACATCTGTGTCTATGTATTACAACTTCCCCCTCCATCATCCGTTGTCATCAAGCCAACTTTTCATTTACGAATACTATTTGCTTCTTTGCAGCGTTAGAGTTTCTAATGAGCTCGGATCAGCCCATCCAAGAGCTACAAAATATTGTGTTATTGTTACATGCGTCCAGTCTCTATTCATAGGGATTTTTTGTGCAGTCACTATTCTGGCAACCAAGAACCATTTTGCCATCATCTTTACCGACAGCGAAGAGATGAGGGAAGCAGTGTCCAAGTTGGCATACCTGCTTGTTATGACAATGCTGCTTAATAGCATTCAGCCAGTAATATCAGGTAAAGCCAGTCAGAAAATGTAGTTTTTGATTCAAGTGCCTTTCAGTTATTGAATCCATGAAATAACTTTGCCATGGTGCTTTCAGGTGTTGCTGTGGGAGGAGGTTGGCAAGCATTGGTCGCCTACATCAACTTGTTTTGTTACTATGTAGTTGGCCTCCCTTTTGGATTTCTTCTTGGTTACAAAACGAGCCTGCATGTGCAGGTAAATTAATCATCATACATCATTGCTAACTGCTAGTATTCCATACAAAGTGGACTTTATTGCTGTCATTTGATGAAATAAACTGACTTCAACAGAGGGTAGAGAAGTTATAGGAACGTACCATTTAGGCCTGAATTACAGGAACCCCATTTAGCTACGATGATATCAGAAGTTTGCCTTTTAACATATTCTTTCTGTTATTTTATTTTATAATTTATTTATTTCGAACTGCTTTAAATAACTATTGTTGGTGTTCTCACAGGGAATTTGGCTAGGTATGATATTTGGGACTTTCCTGCAAACATTGATCCTCATCTTTTGTATTTATAAAACTAATTGGAACAAAGAGGTCAGTGCTGCCAATACGCTGTAGCCAATAACATTGATATTTTATTTTGATAACTCTGTGATTTACGCAAAGATAAATTATATACCCTTAGTTTTGAAATGCACATTTTTATCTTTTTTCAGTTTACTGCTAGTTTAAAAAAACGATTTTTCTGATTTCAATTTTAAGAAAACTCTCTTTTTCGTTAAAATTAATTCAACCCTTCTAATTCAGGTTGAAGAAGCATCTGAACGAATGAGAAAGTGGGGCGCAGGAGATGATCCATTACCGACTAGTACTGGTGACACAAATGCATATTCAACGTGAACTTGGCCTTTTCTTTTCTTTTTTTTTTATGGAAAATATTATTAGAGATATGCTAAGTTTTTATGCACAGATTTTGTAATTTTTCGTCGTATGTCATACCAAGATGACATCCACAAATGTAGACAGTAAGATTAATCCAAATTGCATGTGACAGTATCCTTTTATCTTTCGGTGTTGTTCTTATTCAGTGTTTACCAACCCTGAAACTGTCAGTCTGACCAAAGTCGAGCAGGCGTGAAGCCATCGATAATGCCCTCTAACCCATGTGAGAGTCTTGAAACCCATAATTGATATCGAGGATTGGGCTACCAAGTCGGCCTAACCGAGTTGGCACGAGGCTTCGGCCTTATGGGAAATAACGAGAGGTCCAACCCTCGTACTTTCCAACTACCTGTAATTTGCAGAATCAATTACAAAAGTAATTTAGTGTGCAAAATACTCATTATTGACTATTATTGTGTTATATATATACACTTAAGTTTTAAGTATTTTGAGTTTACAACAGGACAAAAACTACTCTTCTTCCCATACTTTAGGCTTAAATGAGAATTGGCCCAACACTGAATTTTGTTATTATTTATTTGTGAAATATATTTTAAAAATATTTTTTATATTTGATAAAAAAATTAAATATTTGTAAAATCAGAATAAATTATTTTTAACTAATAATAATTTTCTCTTTTTATTTTTATTTTTTTTATATTTCTCATTTTCTCTTTTTTCTTTTTTATTTTTTTTCTTATTTTTATCCTTAATTTTTTTTATCACTCATCACTTTTTCTCTCTTTTCTTTTTTTCTTTTTTTTAATCTTTTTCACTATCTTTCTCTCTTTTTTTTTTTTCTGTTTTCTCTCTTTCATCTAAATCTCTCTTCTTCTTTTTTTCATTTCTTTCTTCTTTTTTGTGTTTTTTTTATTTTTTTTCTCTTTATTTAATTTCTTTATCTCTCTATTGTTTTTTAATATCTCTACCTTATTCTCTTTATATTCCTTTTTTTTTATTTCTACATTTTTTTTCTCTGCACTTTATCTTTATATTTCAATTCCTTCTTTCTCTCACTCTTTATTTATTTATTTTTCTTTTTTTTATTTTTATATTTCTTTCTCATCTTTCTCTTTTTTCATCCTTTTTTATTGTTCATTTCTTTTTATGTTTCTTTTTTTTTTTATCTCTCTCCATCTCTTTTTCAATTTCTCCCTTTCATTTGTCTATTTTTCTTTTTCTTTTTTCATTTTATCACAAGAAGAATATTCTTATTTATTCACTATTGACTTTGTTAAGTGTTAGAATTAAAAAGTAGATAAAAAAGAGAAGGAGCAAGAGAGAAAGAAAGATGTAAGAGAGAGAGAAAATTGAAGAGATATAAAAAATAGAGATAAAAAAAGAGGAGAGAAATATAAGAGAAGAAAAAATAGATAAAGAGAGAGAGAAACATATAAAAAAGAAAGAGACAAAATAAGATAAAAAAAAGGAGGAGGTGGGAAAGGGAGAGGGAGAGAGAGAGAGAGAATTAGAGAAAGAAAAAGGTGGAGATGAAAGAGAGAAAGAAAGAAAAATAAGAGAGAAGGAGAGTGATAAGAGACAAAAAAAGAAAGATAAAAAAGAGAAAAAGAAAAGATTAAAAAAATGATAAAGAGAGAGAAAATGAAAGATATAAAGAGAAGAAGTGACAAAAGAGAAAGATAAAAATAAAAGAGAAAAAGAAAAATAAAAAAATAATGAGAGATAGATTGATGAGATTGAGAGAGTAAGATGGAAGAGATAACGAGAGAGAGATGGATGAGACTAAAAGAGCGAGATGGAAGAAAGACAGAAAGAATGTTGGTGGCAATGGCTATAGAGGTGGCAATTATGACAATTATAGTGGATTTGCATTATCTTTTTCCAGTAACTTGTACGACGAGAGTCTGTCTATTTATTTTTTGTTCTAATATTTGAGGAGTACAAATCAAAATAATTAAAATGGTATATCCCTTTTGGTTAAAAAACAGAAAAAACAAAAAAAATGAAAGTAAAAATCTAGAAAAAGAGGAAATAGCCGGTCGTTCGTTAAAAAAGAAAAATAGGGTTATCATAAGGAAGATGAAAAAAGAAGAAGGTCACAGAAAGAGAAAAATCAAAAATTAATATTTTTTAATTTTACATACCAATTAATTTTAAAATTTAGATATTTAATAGAAAATATTTAGTTCTTATTTTTGAATGATGAAATTAGATTTCAAAAACATTAAGTTTTATTTTTCTTTAATTTTTTGTAAGTTTATATTTTGAATAATTTTTTGTATGTTATTTTAATTAATTGTGTAATCAGACGACTTTTTGTAGTTCGATCGAGCTAATTTTTGGTCAATAATTAGAGAATATATAAATCTTTTTTGTGAATAGTTGAATTGGGTTTTTGTAAACTCTAAGGATAAATTTTTCATTGTAACCAAAGTTTTTCAATTCTGGTAACTTTTTGTTCTCTTATCTGTGACAGAATTGGTAAATCGTATGAATGATTATTGACCTATGGTTCAATTGAGTTAAAATTTAAACAGCTGGCAGGGGACATCTAGGGGTTCATTTGAATGATTGAATTACTGTCTTAAAATCTACTTATTAAGTTGTAGTTGGTAGCATGTGGTTGGTTTATCTTGTTTAACTCATCAATAGCTCATTTAATTCAAATTGAATTTTGTTTAATTTATTTGATGTAATTGAGATTATATATTTTTATTATACTCACTTGATTATAATAGAGTTAATTTCTAATTCGGAATGTCTGTGGTTTTTTTCCCTTTTGGTTGAAAGAGATTTTTTACGTAAAATTGGTATATTCTCTTGTATAGTTTATTTGTATTGTTATTTTTATTATTCAATTATCTCTTCACAAATTCAAATAAGTGAAAGAAATTTCTTAAATTATTTATACTCTACTGCGCCCCTTCTCCCATCACTTTAAGCTATGAAAAATGACATCTATTTGTAAAAAGTAGAAATCATTTTTCGTAAAAAATGATTCAATTTTCCCTTTGAATGAATTTTTTTTCGTTGACTATTATTTTTCAACATCTAAAACACTAAAAATTATACAAAAATATTTTTCAAAATAATATTTTTTTGTGAAACCAATGAAGCCTAAATTCTTAGTTATAGGCCTTCACTTATGGAAAGATTTATGGGTGAATTATTCTATATGAGTTAAACTAATTAAAATTGAAATGTATGTATGTATATATATAAATTAAAATTTTAAAAAAAGTTGATAAAATGCCTATATGATACCTTCTATTTAATTTTAAAAATATTTAAGTGTATTTGATATATAATTTTAATTTTTTTAATAGAATCTCATGATTTAGAGTATTGATATTAACTTAATAATATGTTTGTAGTTTTTTTTTAATATTTTAATAAAATTTAAATTTTAAAATATATTTAATTTATTTAATTATAATATAATATATATTAAAATTCATCTAATTTCTATTTAAAAATTTTCACCTATATCTAAAATTCGTATAATACAAATACATATAATTAGAAAAATAATAAAATAGTTTTTAAAAAAGTAATCATAAAAATCTCATTTTTATTTGTTGAGAGTAAAAAATATTTATAATTTTACTTTTTTTTCATAAAAAATACTAATAATTTAAGTCTATATGTATTTTTTTAATTTTAATAAAATAACAATAAAATATAATTTCAAAGAAATATGATAAACTATGAATTTAAGAGAAAACTAATAAAACACGTATGTGACAATATTTGTTTAAATTTGAATATATCTTAATATGGAATTTAAATTCTAATTTTTATGATAGAATTTCATATTTTGTAATATTCAATATTAATGTAATAGTTAGTTCATAATTTTTTTTGGTATTTTAACATAATCAAAATTTTAATATTTATCTCATTAATTTAATTATGATTTAATATATATTATAATTTACCAAATTGATGATAATAAGTTTTTACATATGTTTAAAATTCATATAATTCAAGTGCTTATAATTAGGAAAAATAAAAGAAAAAAAATGAAGATGTTTTCTAAAAAAAGAAAAAAAATAATTATAAATTTCTCTTTTTATTTTTTAGAAAAGAGAAAAATATTTTAAAATTTACCTTTCTTCCTTAAAAAATCAAAATTTAATTCATTTTTTTTTCATTTTCTCCCTTTTGTTTTCTTGAGAAAAAAAAAACTCTCAAATTCATTTATTATTTTTTAAAAAAAATCATAATTCAAGTTTAGTTTTTTTATTTAAATAAAATACAAACAAAAAAAAAACTTAGCTTATTCTTCTTTAACCATGTGATAAGTACTTATAAATGTCAACTAATAGAAGAAAATGAAAGAAAAAAAATAAAAACTCTTATTTATTCTTCCCTTAAATTGGAATATACTTATTACTCTCTTAATTCTCTTAAATTTCAATTTTTTAACTTTAGTAAGCAAGCAAATTTCAAAAATTTCTAAAATGGCATAATCATTGAACATAATGTATATAATCTCATTTATTACTTTTTTAAATAAGATCCTAATTATGAAAAAAAAAAGGAAATAGCTTTAGTTTTCTTTATAAAGAAAAATGAAAATGTAGAAGTTGACTTTTGTCCTTCTTAATAAAAAATAATAGGTAGAATAGGTTTTTCTTTTCCTTTCTTAAAAATAATAGATGAATTTGAGAGAATTTTTTAATTCTTTAAATCCCATTAAAAAATTTTCAAAAACCTCTACAATAATATAATCAATTAAACATAATTTATAAAATTTTATATATTACCCTTTTAAATAAGATCCTACTTAAAAAAAACAAAAAGAATTTGGAAATAGCTTATTTTCTTGTTTTATGGAAAAAGAAAATTTAGAAGTCAACTTTTTTTCTTTTTTAATAAAAATAATATATAGAATTAGACTTTTTATTTTAAAAAATAGTAAGTAAATTTGAAAAAAAAAATTTAATTATTAAATTCTCATTTTTTTATTTAATAAGGAAAAAAATTTAAAAATCCTTATAATGATATAATTAATTGAATATAATTAGTATAATCTCACTTAGTACTTTCTTAAATAAAAATATGCATATTTTTCAAATCATAGCAATTTAAATTGTTTTTTTTTTTTTTTAAGAGAAACTTAATTAAGTCTTTCTTAATATATTTTTATTTCTAATAACTTACTCTTATTTCACTAAACTAAAGAAAAGACAGTGAATTGCAATCTAAAGTCTTTTACCATTAGATTTCTAAGGTCTATTTAATAAAGATGGAGTTTTTGGTTTTTAATTTTTTAATTTTTAAGTTAAAAAACGTAAAACATGTTTAGGTAACATTGTTGATTTGTGTTTTTTACTTAAAAAATAAAAACACATTTTCCTTTGAAGAAAACAAATTTGAAAAACTACAAAATAAAGGTTTTCAATTTTTGTAATTTTTGAAATTTAAATTCAATTATAGTACAAGTACCACTTTTTGTCTCTCCCCTCAGAGACTCCCTTACTCGCTCTTTCTCTCCCTCTCCGCCCTTACACCATCTTCTTTCCTTTGTCCCATTTCTCCTCACCCACTCCTATTATCCCTTTCTTTTCTTCATCAATTTTTTACAATTTTATTTGATTTTTAATTCAACAATGGTAGAAAGTACCTCTCTTTCTCTCTCTTGTCCCTGACACTCCCTCCCTCCCTTTACACCACCTCCTTCCTTCTATTCCCTTTCTACCTGCCAAGTCCTTTTGCCACTCTCTTTTCTTCATTTATTCCTTTTCTTCTTTATCAAAATTGAGCTTCATCTTTACCTCATTTCTTCAAAATTATTCCACTTCTATTTTGAATTATCAACTTTTCAAATTTTTAACTCTTAAGTCACATTCTTCTTCATCAATTCTATAATTACTTTTCCTTAATTTTAAGATTTTTTTTTTCATATTGAATTTATTAATCCTCTAATCAAATTTCATTTTTTTTCAAGTTTTACTTTTATTTTTTTGCTTTGAAAAATTAAAAATTACTTCGTTATATTTCAATACATTATGAATTTATCTGAGTTTTGAGTGTAGTGTCACGGTTCTGCCTTGACACATCCAAATTTACTTTGGCTACATCTCAATGCTTACTTTTCAGCCACCCTACAATGACAAGCTAGTACAACTCGCATCATCTATGTGAGCATACACCTTGTTTATTTGCCCTGCATTGCGTCGGTGAGCCCTCAACTGCACAGCCATGATATTGAGGACTTGACATACCGTAAATACAAATGGCAGTCTTGCAGCATTAAGTACATGCACTCAAGCATTAGAAGATTTGAAGCTAAAATATTTGCAAAGATGGCTTTAATCCAGTTGGGGCAGATCAGTAATAACCGCAAGATGCAGTGTTTTAGACTATGGATTTCTCAAATCATTGAGGCGGTATACAATCAAGGAACAATGGCCTACCCTGTATTAAAAGGATGTACTACCTGTGTTTGTAGACGCTGAGCAGTCCATAAATACACTCAAGCTGAACTCAATGACATGAGATTTTTATCCATCACAGTTTACCTCATCATCAAGGAAGACAAATTTATCCATGGTATCATGCACTATTCTTAAGGAAATCATAAATGGCTGGCCCTCCTCTTACCAGCATCTGTCAACCTCTTTACAGGATTTGTCCCTCCAGCACCCCCTCCACTGTTTGTTCGTTGAGATTGGTTGCTCCACCTTTGCTGATGGGAACTCTGCCGAGATAGCCTCCCATCTTTAGGCACTGAATCGGAAACCAGGCTAATGATATTATAGCCCATGCTAGCGGGAGAGACCGGGCCACTTGATCCAGCCCTTGATTTCAAAACTGACTTATCCTCCTCTTCTTTTTGCAGATGACCAACTCCCCTGGATGTGGAGAATCATCCTGCTGATGTTCACGGCTACTGTCACTTCCACACCCCAGCCTAGATTCCTTCTGTGGCATGTGGACTCTAGCTGTTGTATCTTCACCAGGAGGAGTGGCTCCTCGTTGCATTGGTTTACCAGTGGTGCCAGACTCAGGTTCTACTTCATTTATTAGCTTGTGTCTCTTGTTTAGGCCAAAAGCAACCTGTCTAGGGGATGGAGTAGAAGTAGACGCTGGGCCAGAGAAAGATAATGCGTTTCTGGCTTCTCGAAAATCTGTGCCAGGAAATGCAGACCTCAAGATATCAAAAAAGAGATTATGTACTTTCCTTGCTTCAGATCTAACCTGTATACATGATCAGAACCTCAGATTCTAAATACTACAAAATACAAATAAGATAAAGCTCTTGCAATGTAAAATAACAGACGATTTATGCAATGACATTTATAGGGTTTGCAATGAAATTCAATGAAAAGGAGCCACAAGTTCCTGCACACAAATGCATGCATGCACATGCACATGCACAAATCAGATACATTTGAAACTCTTGTCAAACTAAATAAAGAATACTAAGCAGATTAAAAATCAATTTCAACAACCTTTTCATGCCTTTTGGTACTTTTTTACCTAAAAGACTTGCTATATTAAAATACTTAGTTGGACAATGGCTGTGTTCAACTGTTAACTATTGCCTGACACACTGCAGAAATTTGCAAATACACTTCATGTGTTCAGTTCACAAAAATAAAGACCAATCAGCATTCGCCCAAAAGAGGTATTAGCAAGAAACATTTGGAGATAAGCTATGTGAGCAGTCATACCTCATGTGAGAACCCATAAAACTGCACGGTACCCTTCAACATAAATTGCACATCAAACACAAGTTCCATCACTCCATCACTCCATCATAGTACAATCCATCCACACGGTCCAATCTTACTCAAATCCAAAATATTATTTCTGCCGTCGCTTGTGTAACCTGAATTCTCTATCCTCTTCCACAAATCAGTTAAGAGAGGTATTATGTGTTGACCCTCCTTATCTATTCTCCTTTGTAGCTTGCTAATTACATTTTTACACTGCACAGAGCACATATGAGAACTTTCAGATAAAATGGACAAGGCAAGAATTACAGACAGGTGGAAAGGCTAAATTGAAAAAAATTTAAAAAAAAAAAAGTTATCCAAAAGGAAGTTAACATGCACACATTGTCACAGCAATAGCCTTAAGCAGTTGCAGTGTAAAAATTTAAAAAAAAAAAAAAAGAAAAAAAAAACATTGATTGCTCCCAAGGGTAGGATCAGACTTAACTCCCCCAGAAAGTCTACTTAGCAGAAATTTCCATGGCCAACCCAGTCATGAATTTCTAAGTTTTGGAAATTCCATGCTTGACTTTTTAAACTACAGAAAATAATATGAACAATAGAGCACTGAGAAATACGTTTGATCAGGTGGTACATACCGTTCTCTGGATAACATTAGACATCTTTGACACTTTCCCATCCCAACAATCTCTGGGGCGTTCAGGAGCATCTTCTGCCAGAGGAGACTGCAAATTCAATCTGCTATATTTTGGTGATGTGTGCAACTTTAAAGTATTTGCCACTCTCCATAGGGGAAAATTTTGCCTGCTTTTTGTAGAATCATTTTGATCATGCTTGACAACACTGGGTTCTCCAAATGGTTTTGTTTCACCATCAACCCTCGACTGTGCTTGATATTTATTATGAACCTGAAATGGAAAGGGACTTGAATCTCCACATTTCACCTCATTACCAGGCTTCTCTAGCCTTTCCACGGCATGGTGGGGCCGAACACGAAGACTCTATTTTCACTTTATCTTAGGTTGCAGAACCTGTTCATCTTCACCTTCATCACGATCATGAATCCAACTTCCAGATTGCTGGTGATCCAACTGAGAATCTCCAGATACAGTAATTTCCCCTTCCTCTAGTTCATCTGGCTAAAAAATATTTAGCAAAGTGAATGGATATAAATGGCAAACCGATCTAACAAACATAATACACAAGGACAAGGAATATACCAGCCTTTTAGAATGAGAACCTGGTCTACCATCAAGTGCAGACAGAACCAAATTTCTGAGAAGAAACAAGGGACACTGTTCTTGTCATTCTTCGGCTATCAGAGGTTGATCCCAAGGAACTGGCCTCTTCTTGAATATGACTATTTCTAGTGTTTTCTGTAGACCGAGAGCATTCATATCCACCATCACATACAGGAACTTCATCATCTGTTTGATCCTTGTTGGCAGGTTGTGCCCCAACAGCACCGCTATATTCATCATCCTCAAATGCTCTAATTTCTCCCTCTTCTTCCTGTGCTGAATATCCATTCAGCTCATCAGAACTTGCCCAGAGTACTCCCCGTTCTCATCATCAATTTCCTTGTAATTAGGAGACTTCTTCCCTTTTCTTCGCCCCTTTTTCCTTTCAACTTTGCCAGAACCCATACCAACAGCAAATAAGATGTTTTTTTATGGTTTATTTGATAGATTAGCAACTGTAGCATTCACTTCTTTTGTAATGGCTTGAAGCCACTTAGGTACCTGGTCGCACCTTGTCATCTCCTCAGCACATTCCAGCTCTTCATCCATTTGATCAAACAATTCAGCCTCATCGTCACTCCTGGCTATCATTCTATTTACCTCTTGGAGTGATGGAACATCATGTAAAGTTTCTTGATAGCGTTCTTCATTGTGTAATAGTGTCTCTAAGGTCATATGTCTCTCTTCATGCATTGTTCTTTGGTCAAAACGCCCAGCATTGATTACCTCATCAGCCATGTCAATCTTATACTGCTGAATGTTATTTCTTACGAGGCTCTCAATAGATCCCATATACCGATCCTTACCAGTAAGGTCATCTTCTACATCCAATGTATGTCTGCTTCTTAATTCATCCTCTTTCTGATGGCTAGAAATCTTGTCAACAACTGCTTCCATATAAATGATTTTCACTTTCCTCGTCTGTCCAATTTGATGGGCTCTGGCAACTGCTTGCTCCTCATTCTTTGGGTTTGGATCAGGATCATATATGATAACTGTGTCAGCTGATTGAAGATTAAGACCCCTTCCAGCTGCACGAATGCTTAGCAAAAAGATGAAGAAGTCTGTATCAGGACTATTAAAGTCCACAATAGCTGATTCTCGATCTTCCAGGTTAGTTGTTCCATCTATCCTTCTGTATACCAGTTGCCGCCACTGTAAATACTCCTCCAATACGTCAAGGAGTTTTTTCATGGTACTAAAGAGAAGTACATGATGCCCTATCCTCTGAAGTTTTATAAGGATCCTGCCCAAAATCCACAATTTCCCACAAGATCTAACCAGGAAATCCTCGGAGAAATCACTAAAATATGGGTAATTTAACAAAGGATGATTGCACACTTTCCAAAGTTCCATACACCTGTTATTTAGAGGTTTATACACCTTAGCCTGGTAAATTGAATTTTTCTGAACCCTGTGCTTCTCATCTTCAGGATCAACTCGAATAGTGCCAGTAGATTTGATCCAGTCATATATGGCACTCTGGATAGCTGACATTTTACATCTCAAAACTATAGAAACCTGCAAATCCGGCAATAGCCTTATAACAAACCATACCAAAACATATTAATAATCAATAGGCAAAACTGAAATTGAATATTATCATACCTTGGGAGGAAGCGAACCTTCCACATCTTCAACACGGCGTCTGAGCATAAAAGGCTCCAATATCTGACAAAATCAGTGAATAATGATGACCTTCTCCCCAGTCTCAAGCCAGTCATCCTCTGCATCATGTGTAGGATCTTCCTTTTGAAATGGTTTTGAGAACCAATCATGGAATGCTTTCCTATTATCAAAAACTTCTGGGAGAAGTAAATTTAGAAGTGACCAAAGTTCCTTCGAATCATTCTGTAGAATAAAATACTCCATGGTAAATTCATCGCAAAGGAGATTTTTATTCCTAATTATTGATCAGAATTTGCAGTTCAAAGGTCCATACATAGTTATAACTTTTTTTTTTCTTAATAAAATTATACACCTTCCTAATAGAATCCAAATAACAACTAACAAAAGGGTGTCCCAGTGCACAAGGCTAACACATTGTGAGGTCAAGAGAAGGATTGCAAAGAGGGTGTTTCTACAACTCAAGCCTATGGCATCTAGGTCACAATGGTAACCTTATTGTTACCCCCAAGCTTGCCCTTCAAACACCACCAAAAAAAACAAAAGGAAAAAAAGAAAAAAGAGAAGAAAATCCAACTCTTATTTGTAAGCTACAGCCACTCTAATCAATTTGACCATAACATGAAAAATTTTTGCACTTCTTTAGAACAAAAATTACCCAGCTAAGCATGACAACCATTCATATCAGCAAATGCGACAGATCAGATCATATATAGAACCTGTATTAGAATCTTTAACAGACCTGCAAGGAAGTCCCAGTAAGAAGTAAGTGCCTCTGGCAGCAATATCCATCAAGATCACAGGCTAAAACAGATTCTCTGTCCTTCATTCTTTGTGCTTCATCAATTATAATATACTTCCAATCAACTTTTGAAAGTTTTGGGTGGTCATACATGATAAACTCATAAGTTGTGACTAGGACATTGAATTTCATTGCAGAAACCTCCTACAGAGTATTTAAAAAGTTCAGCAATTCATATGAAGCTCAGTAGCAAGGCAAAACAAGTAATTGAATTTCTCTTGAGAAAATAATTTTGATCAATGATCCTTTCCACCCACATAAAAAATGCATGAGACGGATGGCAGCCAGTTATGAAACTCACTCTGCAGCATTAAATTGTATATGTTAAGAATTATTGAAACACATTGTGTTCAGCAATGTGCAAACAGAAATTAACTAACCCTCCAATTCACAAGAACAGCATTAGGAACAATTATAAGGTGAGGTCCATAGTTCACTTTAAATTCCATCAGATAAGCAATCAATGCCATCACCTGTACAGGAAATAAAGTATAATAAGAAGATCAAATATTTTTGTATTCTGCCTTCCATACTTTACTCAAGTGGTTTTCCAGATGAACAGATCTATCAACAATCCATGAATCAAGTTGCCAGCCATAAGATGCAACAATACTGAATTTTCAAAAATGAAATTAAGGGAATACCTTTTGTCTAATTTCTTTCATGTGCTACAAGGAGGCATTTGAAGAATTTAAGCCAACAAAAAGTTACCTGGACTGTCTTTCCAAGGCCCATTTCATCTGCCAGTATGCCATTTAATTTGTTGTTATATAAGGAAAGCATCCACTGCAATCCAACCTGAAGGAATCAAAACACAGATAATAGTAGCTTCAGAACCCAATTTGCAGTGGAGAAGGGATAAGCAGGCAAGGCAAGATATGGAAGACCGCCCAAACATTAGCAACATACAAGTTGATAATCTCGTAAGGTTCCAGCTTGTAACATTGAAGGCTGCCTTATGACCCTTTCATTCACAGCATGTGCAAGAGTATAATATCTGCTCACAACCACAAGTAATGAAAAACATGAAACATACTACAATTAAATGTCAGTGCTGTACAGGTAAAGGAATGGAAACGTGCTAAATATGCAAAGAATAGTTATCAGATATACCACATATTAACCTCATCTCAAAGGCATTTAACCAAACAAAAAGAACACAAATCACTTGCCCAGATAAATAACTTACTTGCTAACTGATGAACCATCCTTACGTGCATTCATTTCATAAAACTGTTTCTTATCATTACTTCCTCACCAGCACAAGCTGCAGCAGCCCTCACTTCTTCTTCTGAAAGACCCTTTAGTACACAAACAGAAAACTTAATTAGTCAGTAACATCATCCACATATAAGACAGTAGCAAAAGAAAGAATAGATTTCAGATTCACAGACAAAGGGAAAAAAACCTATACATGGAATAGAAGCAAATTAAAAATTAATCGGTGCTATGAATTCTGTGTTTTTTTTGAGGGGGGGAGTAGGGAGTGAGTAGGGGTGGGGGAGTAGGGGTGGGGGGGTGGGTAAGAGAGAGAGTCCAGAGGATGCCTGCAATTGTGCAGCACCTGCAGCAGCATTTGCCGCCTCCTCCACCTCCTGTTGATTCTTAGCAGCTGTTATTTTACTTTCCAGCTTATGAAGATATTCTTCCGTCCGAGTCAAGATTGATGAGAGAACAGCATATCTCTCAGAGGCATCACCGGGGATGCCAGTCTGCTGCTCCAGTAGCAATTCCCTATACTTTTTGACATCATTATTCTTCAATGGCTCCATCCTTTTATTACAGTCATCTTCCTTTCTTTTTGAGAATCCTCTCAGCATTTTCTCATGGTATTTGGCAACTCCTCTATTGCGGGCTGTCCTTGCATCACAGATGCCCCAATGAGCCTCAACAAGTTTCTTACGCCACTGGAAGATGGATTTCCGTTGCTTATCTCGCAAGGCTTTTTAGAAGGCCTGCACCTGTCTTGCCAGCTCCATTTGTTGATGGTCACATAGGTGAACAAACTTCCGGTATGGCCTGTCAGGCATTGCCATTATCTCTTGTTGTTGTTGATCAATTGCATCCCTTAGGTGTGCTTGTAAATCTAGAAGCCTAAGATTCTTTTCTTCAATTTGTAGCTGCAACACTAGATCTGGACTAATCCTTTTCCTCTCTAAATTTCCTGCCAGTAAACCATTTATTTTCTTCAAATTTCCTGACCTCTTCTTATTAAGCACTTCCAGGCCTTCCTTAAAAGGAAGATCTGTAACGTCATTTGCCAATTTTAGATTATTGTTTGTGTTAATTGTCCCAGTGGACCCTCCTCGGTGAAGAACGGAAAATCAAAGAGTGGTCCACGATACTTCCTGCCAGAGCCGGCATCTTTTGGCTGGGGTGCAGTGCTAGCTTGTGCAGGTTTCTTGGCCTGCATTGCATCAGATATGGTAGGCTGCATAGCAACAGCTTTTCCTCTATCTTCTGTAAGACCACTCTTCCCAGGATTTTCCTGACGACTGCATTCATTGTCCTGGCCTGACTTAATGGGAAATACAGCCACTTGCTGCTCTTCTTTTTCAGCATCAAGCATGGACATAGGTTCCTTCATTGCTGCCAATGACCCTTGCATTTGGCTTCTTGAGACATTTACTTTCTCATCTCCTACGACAGCTTCCAGCTTTGAAGTATTCAGTCCAGTTGTTGATGGCACAGAATGTGAGTAATCAATGGTCTGCATATGCCTTGTTTGATCTTCAGCATTCTTCCCAAGCAGATCTGTCTTGATTACAGCCTGCACCAGAAGGAAGCTGCTGCTGATGTTGCAATTCAAGAGGTGAAGGAACAATAGATTGAAGAATCTCTTGTGGATGAGTACCTTCTCCTTTCTGGCAAGCAACCATAAAGAGACAAACACAACCCACTGAAGTTTTGACACCCTAGAAAAGGCAATAAATGTTGGCGCAACAAATATTCACAAGAAGTAATGGAATGGACAAGAGATTATGATTGACAGACCTTTAGCCTCCTAAATGCCAATATCTGTGACTTAAGAACATACAACTGGTGTTGGGTGAACCCAATATGCTGGTTTGACATCTGGACAGGTAGCCCACCCTGCGATGGGAATTGGTTGCTTGAGCAACCAACATTAGATTGACCACCAGATTGTGGCGAAGATCAATTGACCTGCCTTAAATGTTGCATTTGAAAAGTGTCAGAGCTATTTGATGCATTTTTCATAGGCAGACCCTGGTCTGCATGAGAGGCATCCCATTTCCAAGCATAGCAGGCTGTCTAGAAGGCACTTGATTCTCTCTGTCGTGAAAAGCAACCTGCCACATTGTCAGGTTGTTAGAGCAATTCCCTATCCCTACATTTGGTGTAAAAGGGTCCGCTGGCAAGGCCTGCCTAGTGTTTGCAGAACCAGACTGCCCCAATACATCACAGGATGAATTGGCACATGGGGAGCTCTCACTTGCAACAGTTGGAGTAGCAACCTGTTGCTTTGAAGCAGGGATGGATGGTGCCTGTGCTCCAGTGTTGGTTTCATTTGCCTTTTGCGGGGAAAATATCCTGTAGTGCACTAGTGGAAGGAGTTAAGCCATTAGGTTGGCATTTTGAGGTTGTGACAGTTTAATGTTGCACTCAAGTGCCGATGCTTGCATAGCATGCAACTGTGCAGCCACTGCAAACTGGTTATTTGCCATGTTTTAGAAGATTTGCTGAGCTGTGGTGCCTGCATGGGCCTCATAATATTGGCAGGCACAAGTTGTCCAGTGACAGCTGGCTGAGTTACAGGCTTTTGTTCATGCTTCTGTTCAGAGGCTGGCTGCTGTCCTTTCTCCAATTGCTTTTCACCATGAGAAAAATGTTTGGATGCGTTATTGGAGGATGATGCCTGACCCTGATCAGTCACTTGCATAGCAGTGAATTCTTGCAGTTTCAAATTTCCCATTCACATGTCCTGATCTTTGCCAGTGGAAGGGCCCAACACTCCCATTTCAGCTTGTTTCTGTGATTGCATTGCCAAAGCTGACTTCTGTTGGGAAGCCTGGAGAGCAAATTGGATATATGCCTGGCGAACTGGATTTGGAATTTGTTGATCCATACCTTGACCCCTATTCTGCCCCTCCTGGGAGGAACCATGTTGTTGCACCAAATCTAAGATTTTTCTGGCCCGTTGAGGAACTTGCATTGAGCCTGGAAAATTACCTTCTCCCATAAGCCCTTGAAAACCACCGGCTTAATAAGCTAGAAGGTTTTCATTTCCTTCAGGTTTTCTGAGGAGTTGTTGTTGTAGCTGTAATGCCTGCATTAACCAACTAGCAGGTGAAACAACTGCACATGTGCGTAACAATCACCAATATACAGCAATCAAGAACCATCTTTCAGCTACATTAGTATGCTGCTTGGTAACCCAAGGAAACTAAAATTGGAATTGACATGATAAAATCATCAATCACACAGAACTTAAGGCAAAGACAGAAATATCAACTAACTAAGCATTAAAAATCCAGTTGCAAACTCAGCATCTTCAGTGAATGAATGTATCGAAGAAGCATCCCAATTTGGTTCATTATGAGACCAACATATTGACAACTCAAGAGTCAAATCACTTTATACACAGAGAATCAAGAAAAAGGTGGCCCTTAAATCCAGCATTAAAAGGGTCCCACACTGTGGGGCTTTGTCGAGGGTTAAACGTAGGCCGTCTTACTTGTTTTCACGAAGAGGTTGTGCCTGCAACTCAAATATCTGACTTTCAAGTCACAATGGAGCCCTTCTTTAAATCCAACATTGAGACTCAAAAAAAAAAAAAAAAATGAAAAATAGGAGGTGGCAATCAAATACAACCACCAACTCCAAAGACAGGATTTGACTTTATGACAGATATTTTAGAAAAATTGCAGAAAGCTTCCCACCAAAGTTAAAAAAACAAATCGAGGATGCTAAATCATAAGAGACCCCACATAGCTGTCGCAATCCATTCATTCTCTCTAGAAGGGGGCGTGAAGCATAAATGCAGTTAAAGCAGCTCCAAGTTCAATTTTAATCAATTCTCTTCTTTTTTTTTTCTTCCCAACAGAAAGGATGCCACTCGTCTTCCAGGACTCCCAGAAGCCAAAAACAACGTCCAGATCATTAAAGTTCGACTAACCAACCAACTCGTCACTCGCATTAATTGCTAATTCCCCTCCCAATTAATGCTATAAGACGACTTAAATGGGTAAAACCCCAACGCCAAATCAATACAATGTTAAATGAAAACTTAAACCCTTTTACCTGCCTGGATGCTAATTGCTGCTGCTGCTGCTGGAGCTGGTGGTGCTGTACTGAATCAAACCCCAACTGCGGCTTGGAAACCGCGGAAGAGGACGAAGTCGGCGATGCTGCTGCTGACGTAGACGCAGCCCGGCCAACCGGCCCTACCGGCCGGACCCACCGCCGCCACCACCAGCAGATTGCATGCAAATTTGGCCGCTCAGTCAAAATGGACAAAAAAAATTAAAAAAAAAAATGAAGGAGAAAAAGAAGCCAAAAGTTCCATCAAAATACGGACAAAAACCCCAATTTTACCCTCCGATCCCAACTTTCAACAGAACAAACACTTTCTCTCTCTGTCTCTGCCTCCCCGTTCCAAAATTTTACCAATGGAAGAGACCATAAACAATTTCATCAATTTGAAAAGAAAATAATAATAAAAACAAATGGGAAGTTAGAAAAAAAAAAAAAGGAAAGCGATATTTTAGGTGATGGATCCACAGGGAGAGAGCGACAGAGCCGTACGGGTCGGTGCTGGGTCTTTTTTTTTTTTTTGTTAATTATTTTTTATTTCTTCTCTGTCTCCCCTCGGTCTTCTCACCCGACCCGAACCCAAGTGCGTCATAGGTCATCGGTTTAATTAGTAATAAATGCTGGTTAAGATGCTTAATGATATTTAAAATTGTTAATATTAATGTATATTTTTTTATATTTAGTAGAATTTTATAATTTTTTTTAAATTCTTTTATAATTACTCTAATAAAATTGTACTAATTTATTTGATATCTGAACTTAAGTATATAGATTTAATTTATATAAACTCATTTATATGTTAAAAAAATTGCTAATGCCATAAAAATAAGAATCAAATTAAAATTTATTAGTGCTCTAAAAAGAAATGTACTATTATAAAAGAGGTGAAATATTTGAATAATTTTAAAATTTTGTTAATAATAATTACACTTGTTTTGCATTGTATTTTTTTATACCAATATTTAGACAAAAGTTAATTTTATAATCTGTTGTGTGAATATGAAATAGAATGAATGTTAGATATTAAATGTTTGTATATTTTTAATATTTGTTATACCAACTATATTATAACTAAATTTTTTTAAAAAAATATATATTAATTTTTGTAATATCGACTATACTATAACCAAAAAAATATATCAAATTTTGTAATTTTTAATCCTCACATACAAATGAGTTCACAAAATTAAGTGTAAAAATAATTTTTTTTGTTATTTTATGATCAATTAATTATATCTACATAAAATATAAATATATATTATAAGAATATTAAATAATTTTGTATTAATTAAATTTAATTTGATATTTTAAATACTTGAACTTTTTGATTTAAATATTTTTATAATAAACTATTTTAGTATATTATTTTAAATAAAAAAATTAACTTAAAAAAATAAATATCAAATCACCTAATTAATTTAAATAAAATATTTAATTTGGTTTACTAGTCTATTAATATGACAATATTGGAGTAGTAGTATTTAATTATTTTATATATTCTCTCTAAAATATGAAAGTATTTTAAATATAACTGAAACTTAGCTAATAATATAAGATATTAAAAAAGAAAAAGCAAAAATAAAATAGACCATCACCATTATGCATAATTTCTTTCATAATTGACCACCTTATCTTATAGAGTGACAAATTTAAACAACAATAAAATAAATTGTCATTATTATGTATAAATTTTTTAATAATTAATCGCGCTATTTTAAATAGAGATAAATTTAACTTTGATAATTTTTTTATTAGTTTCATTGAGATCAGTTTCAACAATTTGCAGATCTTCAATATATTATTGTTTATATGCTTAAATTAAAAACTCTAAACTAAAAATGGCACGAGGCAAATTAGTATTTTTCACTCTTTTAACCTTTTTTTTTTTACATAAAAAATTCTTCTCCCTTTTTTCAGATGTACAGAAAAAAAAAGAAAAAATTCCGACATTGTGTTTATGGCAGGCCGGTGGGGCCTATACTCCGACATTGTGTTTTTGGCCTTTGTTTTTTCCTTTCCTTTTTTGTTTTCCCAAAAGCACTTATGATGTCACGTCATGAATAATGGAAGGGTTGGGTTCTGACCATCTGGCTGAGTAAAGTACTTCAGCTGGCAGGAGGTTTGCTCTCCTGTTTCTGGATAATTCCAGTTCTCTTTCTGGGTTTACCCTTATTTCCAGTTGTCTTGTTCTGCTGCTGGATCTGGGCCTGAATCTTCGCTGAAGTTCGTAATTAGCCCTAGCTGTTCGTCGATAGTTTCTGATCTGGTCATCAATGATCGGAACTGACTCTGTGGTTGTACTAGTCTAGTGGGACGGCCCAGCCATGTTTTCTGGCCTTTTCTTTCTCTTTTGCAAAGATCTTATATGGATCTTTGAACGCGTAGAGTGGTGACTGTTGTTTGGGCTTGGGCTTCTCCCCTGGCCCAAGTTGCAGGTTGTCTTTCTTTGGATCTCTGCGAGTGATTCCGGGATTCCTTCGTCCACCTTCTCATTTCCTCTGGTAAGGTAGGTGTGAATCCTATCTATCTGCTCCTGACACCTCTGGATGTCTTTCCCTTGTTGCACCACCAGTTGGATTAGGGTGTTGTTTTGCTTGATTAACGCCTCAAGTGTGCTAGGCACCAATTGCTTGTATTGCCTTGGTTTTGCAAAGTCAAGTGCAAGTGCCTCAATCCCTTCAGTTGCTTCTAGGGCGTCTGTGTAGATCTGTTCTTGTGTGGTGGTAAGGTAGCTCATAAGCCAAAGTTTTGGCCCATTTTTTGTACCAATTCGTGGATCTCCTTGATTTGTTGTTCAAGCTTTTGAGTTAGGCCCAAAGCTTGCTGTTCCACCAGTTTTGGTTGCCTGGCTATTTCAGTAACCAGATTTCTTACCTCAGTTAAGGTTAAGGGTTGGTGAGAGAATACCTCTTTCTGGATTTCCTTTATGACCTTAGACTGCCTTTTTAGGTCAAGAGAAAGGATTTCCAGCCTTCGATCTGTCTCATGCTGCTGTTCTTTGAGGGTCTCCTCAAGTTGATGAAAATGCTTCAACGAAACACGGGTAAATAATGAAAGCCTGTCGTATAATACTGCAAGGTTGTTGGCGAGTTCTGAGAGCTTTGGCTTAGGAGTTTCTGCGAGGTCCAGGTATTGCAGGTTAGCCGACCTCGAGTGATCGTACCACTCTTAAATAGATTGTTCGAATCTAATGGACATAAGAAGGGTAGCGGTTCGCTCGTCCCTTACTGTATGCTTAGATATCTTCCTCGGCAAATTCCTCCGTACCCTCTGCTCACTTTGGATTGATGGTTTAGCTATAGCCTTCCTTTGGCCTCCGACTACTTTGACCAGGACTTTTGCAATTGTTAAGGTACTTTACTTGATGCAATTTGAACAGATATCCCCAAAACCCAATTGTTTATACTGATCACTCTCAGTGTTTGGCCTCCCCAGAATAGTGTAAAACTACTCACTATTCATATTATCAAGCTCTGATACCAAGCTTTTCCCTCTTTTTGGATCTGAATGCGCACAAATTATAGAAAATATGAATATATTGCTCAGAGTAAACAATTACAAGAGAGAGTAGAACTTGCTTGATCTAAGCGTGTCCTGCACCTCTATTGTTATATGCCTTATATAAAAGTGGGAATGAGTAGACACCTTTAGGCCGGGTGCGCATTGGGCCTCATCGACACCTAATAGATTCGTCTTTTGTGCTCATCATACTCCTTTTACAGCTGGCCCTGTGGCCTTTTCCTAATACTAGGTGCGCGAAACCGGGTGCACACCTGGTTTTATTTAGAATACCAGGGGTGTAAAACAACGGTGCCCACTGGTTTTACATTACTAGCAGCGCCCTGTGGTCCATACTCCTTTTGACCTAGCCACTATCATTTGGATTTGTTGGAGTGTCATTTCCATATGCTGCACATTGAGAGTTGCCTATTAACAATTTTCTTCGTGCTAGGCTGGGTTTTGGCAGTTTTGCTCCTCCCGAGCCCGTTGGGTCATGGGCTGCTGATATTGTTGCAAAGCCTCCTGATTGAATTTGTAAGCAGAGTGCATTGTGGTTGTGATGAATCTAGCTCTGTGGGCTGGCCTTGTATTTCAAGGACAATCGTTCGAACAAGAGCAAGCTTACCAAGACCTGGGAAGGCTAAGCTACACGAACATCAAAGATGTCGTAAATTATATGAATGACTTCAAAATACTAGCAGCAAAATCAGGAAGGATGTACACATCTACAGAGCTATCCGAAAAGCTCTTTAGAAAGATGCCACCGGTGCTTGGAAATAAATTGCAAGAAGCGTTTGCAGCAAAACACCCGGGAAACAGCATCGGGGTCCTACCCAGGATCTACTTCGCCTATCAAGTCCTAGAAGGAATGTGTAAGGAAGCAGCCCTACAGAAGGGAATAAAGGACTTGTCCTTTTGCTATAAGATAACTATCCCAGGGTATTACAAAAACTCACACAAGAAGTATGACATGAGAAAAGCCAAAAGCTATAAAGGGAAGCCTTATGACTCGCATGCCCGAGTCTTCAAAAGAAAGCATTCAGGAAAGATGGCTAAATGTAAGTGCTTCATCTGCGGAGCTGAGGGACACTTCGCTAGAGAATGCAGACGAAAGAATGACAATATCACCCGAGCAACAATGATGGACAACTCAAATCTACCCTCGGACTATGATCTAGTCTCAGTAGACCTCAACGAACCAGATAGTGATGTCATCTGCAGTATCTCAGAAGGGGAAGTGGGATCTTCACCCTTTATGGAAAAAGCCCTAACAGCATCAGCCCATTGGGAAGAAATGGGAAACATGCTTGGAGAACATAAAGGAGGATGGCGAGAGGCTATCCGAGTATCGGAACATCAGTTGCATTGTCAGCACTAATGAGAAGAAAACAAGGAAGTTTCGGAGGACTTCATCAAATGCATAGCCTGCAAAACTAGGACGAAGCAAAGAATAAGGATCCATTGCCCAAAATGCAAAGTAACCTCGTGTCCTCTCTGCTCCAGATATTACTTTAATAAGGCTATCAGACCAACAGAAAAATCCAGACCGGTGCTAGGAAACAAAGACGCCCTCATAAATGAACTCTTTGATTACATAGCCTATCTCAGAAAGGAAAATGAAAGGTTACAGGATCTACTGGAAAAAAATTTAGAAAAGGAGGCTGAAGAACTATCAGTAGTGAAACTGCATCAAATGGAACCAGGAGAAAGCTCAATGGCAATCATCAAGCACCAAGTCCTCAATGAAAGAGGAGGCAGAAGGATGATTAATCGACTCTACAACATGAAGGTACTATTCAAAATACCAGGTGTAGAGGATTTCAGTATACAGGCAGTCCTGGATACAGGAGCTACCACCTGCTACATCAGCAAGTCAGCAGTACCAGAAGCGACAATGGAAAAACTATAATATGTAGTGCAATTCAGCAGTATAGATGTCAGATAAGAAGCCACATACAAGTTAAAGGATGGAAAGATAATGATCGAAGATAACAAATTCAGGATACCATTCACATATATCCTGGAAATGAAGATACAGGATGACATCCAAATGCTGATCGGCTGCAATTTCATCTGAAGCATGCAGGGAGGAGTAAGAATAGAAGGAAACACTATCACCTTCTATAAGGAACTAACGCAGATCCAAACCATAATGGATGTAAAAGTACAAAGGGCAACTTTGGAAGAACTCAACTTGGAAATAGAAGAATACAGGGAGATTAAGGAGGCAACATACTTAGCTCAAAGGCCAAATATGGGCTTTAAGGCCAGATTCGAGGAAACCATAAGAAAACTTAAAGAATTGGGTTACATTGGGGAAAATCCATTAGCCCACTGGAGCAAAAATGGGCTCAAATGCAAATTGGACATCATCAACCCAGATGTCACAATCGAGGATAAACCTCTGAAGTATGTCACCCCGACGATGAAGGAAAGCTTTGAAAGACACATCCAAGCCCTCCTCAGACTTAAAGTTATAAGGCCCAGCAAAAGTCGCCACAAAACAATGGCATTCATGGTTCAGTCAGGAACCTCAATTGATGAGCAAACAGGGAAGGAGGTAAAAGGGAAAGAGCGAATGTTGTTCAACTACCGGGCATTAAATGATAATACCTATAAAGACCAGTACTCCTTGCCAGACATTAACACCATCATCAAGCAAATAGCAGGGAGTAAAATATACTCCAAGTTCGACCTAAAGTCTAGCTTTCACCAGATTATGATGGAAGAAAGCTCGATCCCGTGGACAACATTCATCATACCTCAAGGGTTGTTTGAGTGGTTGGTAATGCCATTCGGAATCAAAAATGCTCTAGCAATCTTCCAGAGAAAGATGGATAGCTGCTTTGCAGGAACAGAGGCCTTTATAGCAATCTACATAGACGACATACTGGTCTTCTCCAAAAACAAAGAAGAACACGAAAGACATCTAAAAAGGATGGTGCAAATCTGCCAGGAACATGGTATGGTACTCTCGGCAAATAAGATGAAAATCGCACAGGAAGAAATCAAATTTTTGGGAGCAATAATTGGAAAGAGCAAAATCAAGCTTCAACCACACATCATCAAAAGAATTGCAGAATTCAAAGATGAAGAGCTCAAAGAAAAGAAGGGGATGAGGTTGTGGCTCGGAACGCTTAACTAGGCAAAGTCCTACATCCCTAACTTGGGAACACTCCTGAGGCCTCTCTACTCTAAGATAGCACCACATGGAGATAGCAAGATGAAAAGATCTGATTGGGAGCTAGTCAGAAAAATTAAGCAAATGGTGCAGGAGCTTCCAGACATGAAATTAGCACCACCATATGCCTACATAATCATCGAGTCAGATGGTTGCATGGAAGGATGGGGAGGTGTGTACAAATGGAAGTCAAAAAAGTATGACAGCCGCAGTAAAGAAAAGGTATGTGCATATGCTAGTGGAAAATTCCCAAAGATTAAATCCACTATTGATGCAGAAATTCATGCGTGCATGGAAACATTAGCGGCTCTTAAAATCCACTACCTAAATAAAGAAGAAATAACAATCAGAACGGATTGTTAGGCAATCATCTCATTCTACAACAAGTCCAGCACAAATAAGCCCTTTAGGGTTAGATGGATAAACTTCACGGACTATATTACGGGGATAGGGATAAAGATTAACTTTGAACATATAGACGGAAAGCTCAACGTATTGGCATATTCCCTCTTCATATTGGTAAACTTAATGGTAAAGCAGAATCCACATTGGTTGAGGGTTTAC
The DNA here is from genome assembly GCA_023213295.1 of Bruguiera hainesii. NCBI lineage: Eukaryota > Viridiplantae > Streptophyta > Magnoliopsida > Malpighiales > Rhizophoraceae > Bruguiera > Bruguiera hainesii. The sequence continues at coordinate 6,814,568 of JAHOYR010000017.1, read as the reverse complement.
GAACGGCATCGTTTTAATGAGTATATTCTTAATGTTACTGGCGAGTTTAGAATGGCATAGAAAATAAGGATTTTTTTTTTTTTGGTCTTTTTAGAGAAAGCTATCCGCCCTGCCGGTTTCGACGCTAAAAAACAATTCAATGGAGATTGGTTGGTAGTAAAATGACATGATAAACATTGAACACCTCATGCCCCAGTTTGAAACAGACAATTGTTATTTTGGTCCAAACAAAGGCCTCCGACGCAGGCCTACGGAAGCGAATGCAACATTCCCCGGGCCTCGATTATTAGAATAAGGCTAGCCGTGGCCCTTATTTTTCGAGGTTCAGAATGGAAACATCATTACGGACAGAATAAAGCAAGAGACAGCTTTCAGATTGTTGAGCAAGCCGTCTCAAAGGGCTAGTCAACAGGAACTGCCTGCATGTTTTCAGCCTCTTTCCTCAGCTCTTGGAACAACACAGATGACAAATATCGCTCCCCAAAGCTAGGATGAACCGTCTGAAATTCAAATCAACAATCAGTCTTATTGAGATTTCCGTCTAATGGACAAAATGATTATCGATATAAATTGAAAAACTGGGATGAAAAAGAGAAACATCGTAACGGAAATCACCAACTTTGGAAATCGTATCAGAAATATGTATGCTGATGATTGCAGGAATATAGAATTTCTCCCTCGAAAACATGATTTTTGACCATGTGAAAGCTATGTAGATCACTTTGCGGAAGGGAAGGACCAAAATGCAATGCAATGCAAATTTTTCTTCCGAAACAATGGAAACCAGCTAACATTTATGAAACATCTAAAAGGTAAATTCTTATTTTCAAACTCTAGGAAGATAGGCTTCTTACCACAATAAGTTTGCCTTCGTTCTCGGGCATTCTGGCAAGCCTAAGTGCAGCAACTGTGTTGGCTCCAGAGGATATACCAACCTATAATGGAACAATAGTATTTTATCCATAACTTAAAATTAAGGTAAGTAGAAAATGCCTTTGAAGAATAATTGAAACCGTTCACCACCGTGCACTACAATAACAGTATGCGTACTAACAAAAAGAACTGTCAATAAAATGGAATGATAATGATGTGTTTATTGTCAATAAGATCAAAACGATAGCATCCTAGGCTAAACAAATTCCCAAAATGAGTCAAGTGGTTACAGAAAAGATTAAATATGGACCCCCCACCTCTTTAACCATCACAGAAAAAAAATTGGAACAAATTGAGAGCAATTAATGAAAATTTTAACGATAACAAAGTTTTTACCATGAGGCCCTCCTCCAATGCCAACCTTCTAGCCATATTCACTGCATCTTCACTGCTAACCTGTCATTTCAGGATTTAACTGTCAGCATGGCACAATAAAATTTCAGCAGGATAACTATTCATTGCTACCTTCCTTTTAATGGTTAAATCACAATGCGTACCTCTAGAACCTTCTCCATTACATCCATGTCCAATATATCTGGTTTGAACCCAACGCCATTACCAGTAATATGATGAGGACCTATTTCAATAGTCAAGGAATTCAGTACTGTTAACACCTCTGACCACAGGAAGTCATATATAATGATCACTTAAGCCAAGCTTTCAACAAATGTCAAATTAATAGAAAATAGTGAGCCAGATTTTAACACTTCAGAACCATCATCAAATTTCTAAGTGGGGAAGGGGGCCTGACATTACAATTCATAACAGAGAATTGAGAATGTCCAAAAATGAATAGATTCTTACCTGGTTTACCACCATTCAGTACGTTGCTTTCAGCAGGTTCCACTCCATATATCTATGATGTTTGAAACAAACAAAACATTAAAGGGTAATAGGGTCAAATCCAGGACAATCCACAGTAGTGAAGCAGTTAAAATCAGACATACCTTAACGGCAGGATTTTGGGATTTTAGATATTGTCCGACACCAGAGACAGTCCCTCCGCTGCCTATTCCCATTACAAATATGTCAACTTTTCCAAGTGTGTCCTCCCATATTTCAGGGCCTGTAGTTTCAAAATGGATCTGTTTTTCCATTTCACTGTCAGACATCAATCTTAACATTGCAAGGCAAGAGATTGTTGTTCGAAGTGTGTGATCATATTCAAATCCGTACGGTATTGAGCTATTTACAGTATAGCAAATGACATGAATTTATGCACCTGAGTGTTGGCAGGATTGGAGAATTGTTGCAGCATAAAGGCATTTGGTGTGTTCTCCAATAGTTCATAAGCCTTCTTAACTGTACCCCCCATTCCCTTGGTGGGATCAGTGAGCACCAGCTCAGCTCCAAATGCCCTCATAGTCACCCTTCTCTCCAAACTTGTGTAAGAGGGCATAGTAAGAATCATCTTGTATCCTTTCATGGCTGCCATAAATGCCATACTTATCCCCATATTGCCAGATGTCGGCTCAATCAATGTTGTCTGGTATACCATATCCAACCCAGAGCTTAGAGCAACTACTGTCTCGTTGATTGTTGTGCTAATAAAATATAAAGCAACTCTATTTTCTGATTAATGAATAAACCTTGAAATGATTATTAGGCTAACCTTCCCAGGGACAATTAAGTTCTTCTTTTCTGCGTCTGCGAACATTGCAAATGCTGGTCTGCAGGTAAACCGGAACAAATGGAGTTCTTATCTGATTTCAACTTAGCGTCTATGCATTGAGAAGTTCAATGACAGCAAAAGCAAAGTAACCATGCATGCACACTTACCTGTCTTTGATGCTTGAAGTAGGTTGCATCATCTCTTGCTTGACAGCTATGTAGGCTCTACATCCTTCAGTAACTTTGTTAAGGAACACAAGGGGAGTTTTCCCAATGAGCTGAAATTTTGGGGAGGGCGCAGCGCATACAAGAAAACATGGGTGAGAAACTGAGAATGGCATTTTGAGGCGATTTTAAAAGTTATCTTTTAAACAAAATTCCCAAAAATGACTATAATTGCGGCCAAAATGCTTCAACAGGATTTAAGAAAAAGGGTTCGAAGAATTAATAATGACAGGGTTAGGCTTCCAAGTTTCAACTCGAATGAAGAGAAGATCATGAACTAAATTTCAACCAACCTTTGCGCACAATTCTAGACAAAGTACATACATGTCCTTATTCTTCCTAATGTATTGAAGTTCATAATTTAATTGTAAGAATAAGAGCATGAGTATTTTGATTGTGAAAGCATCCAACCCAAAAAGAAAAATAAATAAATAAATAAATAAAAATAAATTATTAGACAATATTCTAGAATACACCATGTTTTAATCTTCATAACTCCTTTTTCTTATTTTTTTAATTTCTTGCTCAAAATTAAGTTTTTCCTATTACTCTAGCGAACACCAAGAAAGTAGCAGCAGCTTCCCCGTGAATTTATTTTAATTCTTTGTGCCTCAGGAAAAATGTTCACCGTCCGATACCATTAGATGATACCATCTGCGGTGTACGGTCTTCCGAACGCTTTTTTGACTTTCCTAATAAATTGTAAACGCGACGTTGTCCAAACCGATTAAAGCCCATGTTGGCGATAACCGTTTGAGAGGGCCCAAATAGCCCAACATCGGAGCTGGATCAGATTAAAGGGGCCCACCAAACCCTATCTTTTTTGATGGTTTGAACTGTGGTCCTCATTTTCACATTGATTTTATGTAAAAGGAAGGTTTTAGATTATTATTCAGATGACAACAAATATCAAACAGCATAATGCATGCAAACAGTTTCCTATTATGCAAATTTTATGGCAAATATGAGAATAAAAAATTGTGGAAAATCTAAGAAATAAATACAATATGAAATATGCACTTCTATTTTCCGCCACCAACCCCACCTTTTTTTTTATTTCTGTTTTTTTTTTTTTTTGAAGGAACTGGGCTAATTAAGTAAATCACTGAATCAATAAAAGGAACCGCCTGGATGAAGAAAAATAAGAAGAAATTTTTCATTCTAAATGACTCAGTCTGAAAAGGAAATCAACAAGGTGAGGTAAAGAGTTCGAGGTTCATGAGATTTGGAGTTGATAAATAAAGCAGGAAAGAACTGCAGCTAGTAAAGCATCTCACAAGCAAGAGTAACCAGAAAATGAAATGAACTAAGCTTCTGGCCTGATTTGTGTGTGTGTGTGTGTGGGTGTGTGGGTGGGAGAGAGAGAGAGAATTACTTGGGAAGCTTCTGGCCTGATTTTAGTGGCAGGAATGTCCTTGGGCAGATCTCGGAGTCTTTGGGCCAAAGAAGGCGGCACGTCAGCGGCGGCGCTACTGGAGAACAATCTGCTGACCATGAGGTCGTTGCATGTCGTAATACCTGTTTTCTTCAAGAGAATGCTTCTCAAAGCTGCCATTGACGGAGACTGGAGAATCTCAGGCCGCCTCGGCGCTGCTGCAAGAGCCACCTGCAAGTGGATTACAGAAGACGGTGGCTATTGGCTTAGAAGCCGTGCTAGTTAAAGATGGTGCCACTTTGTGGGTTTTCCGTTGTGCTCGGCGGGTCCCTTGCCCGTCTATCTCTGAGCAAATCTTTTCTGTGTGTAAGAAATACAGATAGCTTATTGTCACGCAGCTAAAGTTGTGTGCACTCACCTTAAGCAATACTTAGTTGATCCCTTGTGTCCTGAAAAATTTGAAACAATTAGCTCAAAGGTCTTGAAGAATTTGAAAAAAATTAGTTAAAAAGGGTATGAGAGATATACTGGAGAATACAAAAGAGTTTTACAAATTAACTTATATCAAGAGGAGATAGTTTATTTATATATTTCAGGAAAAATATTAAAATGGTATATTTTAAATGTTTATAAAAAATATTGTAAATATATATTTAATATGGTCTATTTTAGAAATATTTTAGGTAAGTGTAATGTATGTTATAAAAAATTTCCATATAAAAATATTTCTATATATACTTATGGGACTTTTAATAATATTTAAAATATATATTTAATAAGATCTATTTTAGAATATTTTTAGGCAGTTATAACATATTTTGTAAAAAAATTTTAAATAAAAATATTTTTATATATATTTACGAGATTTTTAATAATATTTTAAATATATATTTAATATATTCTATTCTAAATTTTTTTTTAAGTAGTTGTAATATATCTTGTAAAAAGTTTTTAAATGAAAATATTTCTATATATATACTTATGGACCTTCAATGGATAATAAAGGGCTGAATAATATTGGCAGCTCGCAGCCGACGAGTTTAACGTTAATACTGGCACATGAAGTATTTATTTATTTATTTATTTTATTTTACTTTTTTGACGCCGTCGCTCGGCACGAGAAAAGCATCTCCGTAATTGGCCGCATTATGAGACTTAAGGAGCCGGCGGCACCTCCGAAGCACTTGGCCAAGGAAAAGAACAACAGAATGAAGGCATCACGGAAGACTAAGGGACCCCTGGCCGTTTTGGATTTTAATAATATGCATAGATATCATCGTTATTAATAATTATCTTAAAGCAAGGAGTTTCTACGGATAAAAAAAAATTGTTGAAATGTATATCTTTTTTACTTCCTTTATTATCTATACGTTTTACTTAATAAATTAATTATAAATAGTGAAAGAAATTCAACGATTTACTTGTTGAGTGCAATAATTGCTAAATCACTCTTGTTCATGAACATGTCTCAGTAGAATTGTCTCTTCATTTTCCTATAATCACACTGAATTATTAGGGCACTCAACTAGGAGGGATCATTAAACCTTTAGCAGATGAAATGTAATAAAAAATAATTGGGAGAGGTATAATTGAAAGTGTTTAACTTAAACCGGAAAATGCCAAAAATTACCGAAAATAAAGGATTTATACTACGTTATATGTTTCTATTATAGAAATAGAATCTATATAGATACATTTTTTTAATGTTAATTTATTATATATATAATTAAAATAATATTTATATTATTTTATTAATTATATCTAAATGTCTTTCATCACAGCTGTTTTCCCTGCGGCTTCTGATTCAATGCACATGGCCATCTGCAAAAGACTCTGAATATAGACAGGGAAAAGACGGCAGAACATTCAACGCCCGAGCCAACAAGTGGGCGAGCAAGTAACAAATTATGTACTGGAAAACGCCAGATTTAATTTTTTATTATTATTATTATTATTATTATATATTTTTTTTAATAAGGCATGCAAAAGAGAATGAAGTGGCCAGGTCCTAAGCCCATTCCAAGACAAAAAAATTCCAACCTAGGTCGAGCGGCATGCAAATTATTAATATATATATATATATATATATATATATATATATATATATATATTTTTTTTTTTTTATTTTTCCAAAACAATAAAACTTTATGATAATGTATTGTGTGCTTTTAACTGTTCAAAAATAAAGGGTACGGAATGGCCTTACGGACAATATGATGAAAATTTTATCTGAAACTAAAAGTCAAACTTGAATAGTAATAAAAAGAAAACTTTAAGATTTAGAACACATGGAATTTATTTGAAGAAACTCAAATTGAAGAAAAATTACCGGTAGAGAAGAAAAAATATCCTAACTCAAAGAAGGATTACAAAGAGATCATTTTTAAGCATTATTTACCCTAATAAAATACATATATCTTTATGCAGGTGTATAAAAAACTTTAAATTTAAAAATAACTAATTTATACCACAAGTTATTCGAGCTGGACCAAATAGAATTTAAGTATCAAACTTGAATAATCTCCACTTTAATAAGAAGTCCAATACATAGAATAAACTCCAATTTTTGATAAAAACTCCTTTTCTCTTCCATAAAAGCTCTAAAGAGAATAACTCAATTAGAAGCACCGACCAAATCCAAATAGTGTCAAAATTTGACAATTGGAAAAGACCTTGTCAATATATCAACAAAATTATTATGGGTATTAACTTTGCTCACAATAATATAACCACAAGTAATAACATTTTGCATAATATGATACCACAAATCAATGTGCCTTGTTCTCTCAAGAAACATCTAATATTTAGTGAAAAAAAAATAACACTTTAAATATTATAATAAATGGTGGTAATTTGTATATCTCCATTAAATTCACCAAAGAGTTCCTTTACCCAAATAATTCCCTTAAAACCATTAGTAATAGCCATATATTTAGCCTTAATAGTAAATAATACAATTGTAGTATGCAATGTAGCTTTCCAATTGATAACACAACCATTAATACTAAAAAGGTACCTAATAAGTGATCTTCTCTTATTAAGGTTTCTAGCAAAATTACAATCAATATATCCAATAATCTCATCTTTTGTTTAAATTACAAACAAATATTAGTAATGCCATGCAAGTATTTGAAAACCCATTGAATTGCTTTCTAATGCTCTATACTAGGATTTGCCATGTACCTATTAATTGCACTAACAAAATATAATAAATCTAGATGTGTACAAACCATAACATATGTGAGAGATCCCACTGCATTAAAGTATGATAATCAAGACATATAATTTATTTCATCATCTAATTACGAAGATAAAGATGAAAGTCTAAAATATGTAGCTAATAAAGTACTAACAAGTTTGGCATTTTACATACTGAACTTGTAAAGAACTTTTTTAATGTACCCTTTCTTACTTAGGTACAAATTTCTTGCCTTTTTATCTCTTAAAATCTCCATGCCAAATATCTTCCTAATTATCCCTAATTCTTTCATCTTAAACTCTTTACTAAGTTGTGCTTTGACTTTTCTTATTTCTCCTTTATCCTTAGTTGTTATCAACATATTATGAACAAATAAGAGCAGATACACAAATTACCCACTATCACATGCCTTAAAGTAGATATAACTATCATAACTACATTTTTTGAAACCATAAGTTGTCATAAATGAGTTAAACCTTGTTATTCCCACAGCCTTGTATGGGTTGTAATTGTTGTCAACTAGGGTTAAGTGTGTAAAAAAGTAAAGCCACATTGAAGGGCAAGAAAGTAAAGCCACATTGAAGGGCAAGAAAGTAAATCTGCCGTGTAAGGATAAGAATGTAAATCCACCATGTAAGCCCTATTAGGATTTCATGGAAGAGAGTATATAAAGGCCTTAGAAGACAAAACTAGGGGAGAGGGCCAACACAATTGAATAAACAGCAACCCTACAACAACTGGCCAAAAGGAAGAGAGAGCAGAATGGCAAGAGATCAGAAACGACACCACCAGGAGAGCAAACTAGAAACGCCTCCTGTAAGTAAACTAGAAACACATCTTGCAAGCAAACCAGAAACGCCTCCTGCAAGGAAACCAGAAACATGTCCTGCAAGCAAACTAGAAACACACAACCAGCAAGAGGAGAAATAAGAAACATACCACCCGGAAGAAAAGACAGCAGACTTGGTATCCGTGAGGCCACCCGAAAGAGAAGACAACAGACCAGAAGCATGAGGCAAGCTAAAAGACGTGAACCAGAAAAACCAGTAACGTGAGGCAGGCCAAGAGACGTGAAACGACAGACCAGAAGTGTGGGTGTACATCAGGAGACGGTATGACAAACCAGAAGTGTGAGGACAGGCCGTGAAACGGTAAGACCATGAAATAGGAGACGGGTGAGACCGTGAGATGGTGAAAGCAGGAGTTGTGTAAAATAACCTAGAGAAGGAATTCAGCGAAGCATTGGAAAGAACTCAACGTATTTCCAAATTTCTTCAAGAGGTTAGAGAGTGTTACAGTGAACTTCTAAGTAGCAGTGGAGCAGCCTTTCAATTCAACAAAGGCAAGACAAGCTAGAAGAAGGGTAGACACAGTAAGTGACACTCTTTGTATTGTACTTACTTAGTAATTACAATAGTGAAATGAGTAGAAGATTAAGACATCCATTGTAACTGAAATTCTCAAGTATAGTGGATAGTCTCGGTAAGGGAGAGTCCCTACCACCGTGGATGTACGTCACATTGACGGAACCACGTAAATCTCGTGTGTCCTTAATTTGCTTTACGTTCTGTGTTTTGAATTGAGTTGTGAATGTAGCTAAAGTATTAGCCAACCCATAACCTAACAAAGACCTAAATAAGAACATCTGAATTGTCTATTAGGCAAGGTGTCTGAAAGGTGACTTTGGAGACTATTGTGATTAGTAGGTAGCAATAGATCTACCTTAGTCGAATATGAGAAAGAGTTCGTTTTTAAGAAGAGATTGAAGTTGTTCACTTTCCTGCGAATTGTGAATTGTGGTGATATTGATTCACCCCCCTCTCAGTATCACAAACTAGTAGATCTTAGGGAGAAGTTGGGAACTTCAATCGGTATCAGAGCATAGGTTCACCAAGATAAAGCTTAACAGCTTGGTGTACTAGTTTGAAGAGCTCTATAAGTTTTAACTTGTTCAACATATTGAGAAATGGACGCCGGTACCAGCACCAGCACTACTTACAGCAAGAAGGTTCCAATTTTCAACGGAACCAACTACCATATGTGGAGAGTGAGAATGCAAGTGGTATTTGCAACCATGGGCATGAATGTGGTGAAATCTGTATAGGAGGGTTTTGAGCCTCCAAAAGAAGGTAAAGATCCAACCTCAGAGGAATTAAGACATTTTGAGATAAATGGGAAGGCCTCAAATGTCATCATTTCAGCATTGACAGATGCTGAATATGCTAAAGTTATGGATTGCAAATCTGCCAAGTAGATATGAGACAGATTGCAGAAAGTCTATGAAGGTGATGGCAGAATAAAGAAGGTCAAGCTTCAAGTTTTCAAGGAGAGATATGAATCTCTCAGAATGTAGAAAAATGAGACAGTCCAAGAGTTCTTCACCAGGGTTATTGATGTTGTAAATAATCTTAGAAGTCATGGGAAGAACAAGAAGGACTTATCTATTGTGAAGAAAATTCTGAGAATTCTGTTTAAGAGGTTTGCCTCAAAGGTGGCAGCCATAGAGGAGAGTAGAAATCTCAATTCTATGTCTCTGCATGATCTTCAGTGCAATCTCATTGCATATGAGATGAGAATAAAGTCAATTGAGAGCTCCTCAACGTCAAAGGTATCAAAGGAGGCAGCTTTCAAAGCTATGAAACACTTGAAGATAAAAGAAGAGGAAGAATCTTCTAGTGAGGATGATGATAATGATGAGGAAGAAAGTGAAGGTGAAGTGTTAGCATACTTCACAAGGAAATTCAAAAAGGGGTCTAAGAAGGGAAAAGGACAGTTGTCCTTGAGATGTTATCGTTGTGGATAGACTGGACACTTTGCTTCATAGTGCAAAGTGAAACTTGATGATGAAGATGAGGATGACGATGATGAGCAGAATTCAAAATGGAGAAGACCATCATTCAAGTCAAGGAAGTCCAACAAGAAGACTGCTAGCCCATAGAAGAAGAACAGAGGCTCATTCAAGAGTTATGTGAGCCAAACAAAAGAAGCTGATGAGGAGGAAGATGTAGACTCATCAGATGAGCATGCCTTTATGGCATCAGCTCAAGGTGGTAGTTCAACCTCTGAAGAGGAAGAGGAGGTTGATGAAGAAGAATTAGATCTTGAAGCTGAGTTGGAAGCAGCTTCAAAGGAGATAATCAGAAGGGGTAGAACCATAAGAAGGTTGAAGGCCCACATAAAACAAGTTGAAACAAAGTCTGGAAGCTAAAAGTCAAAAGGATGAAATAAGGGCTGAACATATTGACTTGAAGAGAAGATTTGAAGAATAGATCAAAATATGTGAAAACCTTACTATGAAGCTTGGTTCAAGGACTTCAACAATTGAAGAAATGGAGATAGAGTTGCTGAGACTTCAGCAACAACTCAAAAGGAGTGAAGAGAACGTGTAGAAGCTTGAAATGATAGGAGAAACAAGTTTTGCAAGAGAAAAGAAGAATGAAGAGAAAGTGTAGCAATTTGAGGCTGCATTGCCTAAAGATAATAAGAATATGCCACAGAAGTTGAAAAAGAAGGTTGTGACTCAGGAGAAGATAGCTGAGAATAAAGAGGATTTGAAGAAGCAACCTAGGGTGGCAAACAAAAATGAAGAAAAGAAGATTAGCCAGCAAAGGGCTATGGCTGAGTAGAAGAAGGAGAAAAAGGTGGCTGAAATGAAAGCCACACAAGCAAAGAAGCCAGCCACATTGCTTACACAATAAGTAATGAACAAAAGAAAACAAGTTGTGATTAGACCCAAGAAGAGGCAGTTTCAAGGTCACTGTCTTTATTGTGGAGTTTGGGGTCATAAGACAAGTAACTGCTGGTGGAGAAGGCTAGTATATGTCTCCAACTTGAGAAGATACGATGCTGCATACAGGGGGAGACAATACAAAATTCAGAGGAGAACACCTGTCATGAGTTCTTGCACATATTGTAAAAAGCAAGGACACATTGACAAGGATTGTTGGTGGAAGCCCAAACCAGTGGTTTCAAAGAACAAGTTTGCTATATTGGGACACTTGGAATAGTGTGAAAGGTGTGGGCAGGATGACCATAATGCCAAGAGATGCATGACACTTCTCCCTGAGTAAGAGAAGACACTCAATGGCACAGTGAAAACAAGTGATGTAGTCAAAGCTGAGAAAAAGGAGAAAGTTATCTTCTAGCTAATTCAAAAGAAGGAATATAAAGTTAAAAGGGAGGTGGCTAATATAGTTGAAATTGCACTCAAAGCTGACTACAAGGATAAGCAGTGGATCCTTGACAGTGGATGCACTTCACACATGACGGGAGACAAGAGTAAATTGTCAAATCTAAACAAGTCAAGAGAAGGCAGAGTCAAGTTTGGCAATGATGATTCACTCAACATTAGTGGTCAAGGGTCAGTAAATATTGGAAAAGGAAAGCTGAAAAATGTTTTACATGTTGAAAGACTCAGATATAATCTAGCATTTGTCAGCCAACTATGCAATGAAGACCATAAAGTGATATTCACAAAAATAGGTTGCTAAGTAAAGAGTAAAGAAGGAAATACTGTTACAACTGGGAAAATAACAACTGAAAATTTATATGTAATTGATGAGGACAAGACAAACAACTGTTTACTTATAAAAGAAGAAGAAAATCAACTCTAGCATTAGAGGCTGGGACACTTAACACAGAAGAACATGAGGAAGCTGACCATTACTCATGCAATCAGAGACATTCCAGACCTTAAGAGAGAGAGGGAGTATGTCTGCTCAGCATGCTCTAAAGGAAAATAGGTCAGAAAGTAGTATAAGACCAAAGAGGTCAGTTCTAAAGTTTTACTTGACATTGTGCATACTGATTTGTGTGGGCCGATGAGAACAAAAGGGTTGAATGGTGAGAGGTACTTCATCTTGTTTGTTGATGATTATTCTAGAAGGACCTGCATCATGCACCTTACTCATAAGTCAAAAGTTTTGAAATACTTCAAGAGATACAGAAGATTGGCTGAAAATGAGAGTGGAAAGAAGATCAAAATATTGAGGTCAGATCAAGGAACTGAATTCACAAATGGAGCTTTTGAAGATTACCCTGAGAAGCATGAAATTCACCATCAAATGGAAACAGCAAGAACTCCTCAACAGAACGGGGTGGTAGAGAGGAAAAATAGAGCTGTGGTTGAAATGATAAGAACTCTACTGCTGGAATCCAAGTTTCACACAAGATTTTGGACATAAGTAACATTTACAGCCGTGCACCTATTGAACAGCGTTTCACAAAGGCCCAATACTGATAAGACTCCATATGAGCTATGGAGTGGGAAGAAGACAACAGCCAAGTATCTCAAAATCTTTGGCAGCCCATGTTTTGTGAAGAACAAGGAGCAAAACTTGGGAAAATTCCATGCTAGGTCAGATGAAGGCATCTTTGTGGGATACTCAGCAAAGACAAAAGGTTACAGAGTTTTTCTGCATAAACTGGGAAAAGTGGTCACTTCCAGTGATGTGAGAATAGATGAAAACTGGAAAACAATGCATAATGGAGAAGCTGAGGATAGTGAAGAAAATGACTTCAAGATAGATGAAGAATCTGACCAATATGAAGAAGTGAGAAAAGAAGTAAGTTTAAACTCAGAGAAGAGTGAGTTTGAAGATGAAAAAGGAGATTCTTTTGTAACTAAGACTGTGCAAGAGAGAAAGACAAAGAAGACATGGACCAGTGCTCATCAAGGAAATCAGATAATAGGTGACCTATCAACAGGAGTTATAACAAGAAGAAGAATTGTGGGAGCTACTGCTTTACTCTCACAAGTTGAATCTAAATCTATTAAAGAGGCTTCACAAGATCTAACTAAATCTCTGTCCACAAAGCTATTTGAAAAGCACAAAATGAGTATGTCTGTGCGAATGCCTCTTTAAGCCTGAAAATCAGGTGAATCCTCCATCTCTACTTTGCGAGTTTTTCAGATTTGTAATTGATTGGCAAAGGGGGAGAGAAGCAACAGTGCAGGGGGAGCTGTTAAGGAAGGGGGAGTGCATATTTAGAGGGAGTTGTAATCCATCTACTTCTGGATTATTACTCTAAGAAGATTATGAAGGACTGCTGCATAATGGCTTTTATTATGAGTGTTGCCAATAATTACAAAGGGGGAGATTGTTGTTCCTACAACCTTGTATGGGTTGTAATTGTTGTGAACTAAGGTTAAGTGTGCAAGAAAGTAAAGCCACATTGAAGGGCAAGAAAGTAAATCTGCCGCGTAAGGGCAAGAACGTAAATCCACCATGTAAGCCCTATTAAGGTTTCATGGAAGAGAGTATATAAAGGTCTTGGAAGACAAAACTAGGGGAGAGGGCCAACACAATTGAATAAACAGCAACCCTACAACAACCGGCCAAAAGGAAGAGAGAGCAGAACGACAAGAGATCAGAAACGACACCACCGGGAGAGCAAACCAAAAATGCCTCCTGCAAGCAAACCAGAAACACATCCTACAAGCAAACTAGAAACGCCTCCTGCAAGGAAACTAGAAACACATCTTGCAAGCAAACCAGAAACACACAACTAGCAAGAGGAGAAATAAGAAATAAACCACCCGGAAGAAAAGACAGCAGACTTGGTATTCGTGAGACCACTCGGAAGAGAAGATAGCAAACCAGAAGCGTGAGGCAAGCTGAAAGACGTGAACCAGAAAAACCAGTAACGTGAGGCAAGCCAAGAGACGTGAAACGACAAACCAGAAGCGTGGGTGTACATCAGGAGACGACGTGAGACCAAAATGTGCAACGGCGTGACAAACCAGAAGTGTGAGGATAGGCCGTGAAATGATAAGATCGTGAAATAGGAGACGGGTGAGACCGTGAGATGGTGAAAGCAGGAGTTGTGTGAAATAACCTAGAGAAGGAATTCAGCGAAGTATCGGAAAGAACTCAACCTATTTCCAGATTTCTTCAAGAGAGGTTAGAGAGTGTTGCAGTGAACTTCTAAGCGGCAGTGGAGCAGCCTTTCAATTCAACAGAGGCAAGACAAGCTAGAAGAAGGGTAGGCACAGTAAGTGACACTCTTTGTATTGTACTTACTTAGTAATTGCAATAGTGAAAGGAGCAGAAGATTAAGACATCCATTGTAACTGGAATTCTCAAGTATAGTAGATAGTCTCTGTAAGGGAGAGTCCCTACCACCGTGGATGTATGTCACATTGACGGAACCACGTAAATCTCGTGTGTCCTTAATTTGCTTTACGTTCTGTGTTTTGAATTAAGTTGTGAACGCAGTTAAAGTATCAGCTAACGTATAACCTAACGAAGACCTAAACAAGAAAATCCGAATTGTTTATTAGGCAAGGTGTCTGAAAGGTGAGTTTTGGGACTATTGTGATTAGTAGGTAGCAATAGATCTACCTTAGTCGAATATGAGAAAGAGTTCATTTTTAAGAAGAGATTAAAGTTGTTCACTTTCCTGCGAATTGTGAATTGTGGTGATACTGATTCACCCCCCTCTCAGTATCACAAACTAGTAGATCTTAGGGAGAAGTCGGGAACTTCAAACCTCTTATTCCATTGCTTGAGTGATTGTTTTAGGCTATAGATAGGCTTGTTCAGTAACCACACATAGTCTTCCTTTCAAAAAATCACAAAAGCCTCTAGTTGCTACATGTAGATGTCCTCATTAGGTTCTCTATGTAAAAAAGCTATCTTCACATCTAATTGCTCAAGCTCAAAATCATATACTAAGTAAGGTTTAGATCGAACTATACAGCTGGAGGAAACAAATTTATCAAGTCTACATTTTGAACTTGATTGTAACTTTTTATGACCAAACTTACTTTATACCTAGTTTTTTTAACTTTTGGTGTACCTTTTTTCTTTTTATACACATATTTGCAACAAATAACTTTCTTACTCTTAAGTAATCTCACTAAATCTCACATGTCATTTGTATAAATTGATTTCATCTCCTTTTGCATGGCAATCATCCATCTACTAGAGCCCTCACAACTAATTGCTCTTATATATGTAGTAAGTTCTTTAATAGAATCAATACCTTTAATCATATTTAAAGTATAAGCAACCAATTTAGTTTTAGCATACATTTGTGGCAATTTAATTTCTCTTATAGGTTTGTTTTTAGAAATAAAATATTATAATGGTATTGATGGTATTAGTGGTGATGAGGGAGCAACATCATCTTGTATCTCTAAGATAAATTGAGATGTGAAATTTGTTATAGATCTTAGACTAATTTTAAGCTCCACTTGTGTATTTAATTTATGTTAAAGGAATCTCTAAAAGGCAAGTTAGTAAGTATAGTCATTTCATAAAAAATTACATTCCTACTAATTATGAATTTATTAATTTTTAAATATTGTAATTTATATCTTTAACACTAGACTTATAACTGAGAAATATACACTTTTTAGATCTAGGTTCTAGTTTGCCATTATTAACATAAGCATATGTAAGACAACTAATGATCTTTAAATCATAATGGTTTGCAGAAATACTATACCATACCTCTTATGGAGCCTTTTTGTTAATAGTAATCAAGGGAGAACAATTCACAAAAAAACATGTTGTAGCAGTAGCCTTGGCCTTAAAAGAATTAGGTAAACCAAAATTAAAAAGCATACGATATACTTTCTAAATCAAAGTTCTATTCATTTGCTCTATGATGTCATTTTGCTATGGTGTACCAAGAACTATTAGATGCCTCAAAATTCCTTCTGACTTGCAAAAATTATTGAATTCATCATAACAAAACTCCAAGCTATTATTAGCATAGAGAAGTTTTACTTGTTTCCTTATCTGCTTCTTAATCATAGTCTTTTGGTGCTTGAATGTAGCAAACACATCACTCATTTGCTTCAAGAAGAACACCCAAACTTTCCTAGAGAAGTCATTAATAAAAGTTAGCATATATCTAGAACTAGCCTTAAAAGGCACTTTAGATGGGCCTTAAAGATCATAATGTAAATAATCAAGTGTCCTTTTTGTATTGTGAATGCCTTTACTGAAGTTAACTATCTTTTGCTTCCGAAAAATGTAATGCTTATAAAACTCCAATTTGGTAGTACTTTTTCCATCAAGAAGACCTCTTTTGCTCAATTCAAACATCTTATTCCCCTTTTTGTGTCCTAGATGCATATGCCATAGTCTAGCAATATCTCCTTCTAATATAAAAGGAATAGTGGTAGTTGCATTGCCTATAACTCTAAAACCTTGCCAGACATATAACCTAACAAAATTTTTATATCCTTTCATCATAATAAGAGCACCTTTGCTAATCTTTAGGACTCCAACTTTACCATTGTACTTGTATCCTTTTGAATCAAAAGTACTTAAAGAGATAAGATTATGCTTCAGATTTGGAACATGTCTTACATCTCCAAGTGTCTAGACAATGCCATTGAACATTTTAATTATGATTGTTTCAACATTAGTTATCTTAGAAGGTGCATTATTTCCTAGCAATACAATACTCTTAGACACTGTCTCATATGTTGAAAACCAATCCTAATTAGGACATATATGAAATGTGTAACCTAAATCAAGAATCCAATCCTTACGAAATTTAAAGTTGTCATTAGAAATAGTTATAAGTTCCTTATCATTGTAAATATCTTTTGCAACACTAGTTGTGCTAAAGCTTTCTGGTTATTTTTCCTTTCTAACTAACGATAACTTTCTAATTCTTATTTTACAACATATAACATTTAGGTTTAATATGCCCTTTTTTCTTACAATAGTTACAAGCCTTGTTTTTATTTTTTGACTTCAATTTGCCTCTTTTATCACTATCAAAATTTCTCTACTGTGACCTCCCTTGAACAACAAGACTCTTTACCTAAGCCTTAAACCCAACCATAAGTTGTTGAATTTTCTCTTTAGAGAATAAAGCATTATATACCTCATTTAGAGTAAAAGTATCACAACTACATAAAATAGTATATTTAAAAGTTGAATATGAAGAAGGTAGCGAATACAACAAATCAACATAAAATCTTCTTCAGCATAGTTAACCTATATATTCTTTAGATTAGATATTATTTCCTTAAAAATAGTTAGGCTTTCTTCAATAAATGTACCTTTTATTTATAATAAGAGTATAATCGTTATTTCAAATCCATTTTATTGCTTAGAATTTTCATCATACATAACTATTATAATCTTATCCATGACGTAGCAATTGATTTCTCCTTCAAAACATCCTACATAGACAAATATAGATGAATTTAAGATAAGGCCTTTCAATCTTTATGTTGTTTTTCCTTTAGTGACAAAGACAAGGGTGTCTTGCCAAACCCTAACAATGCATCATCTAAATCTAGTTGCGTTAGCACAACTCATATCTTGACTTACCATAGCAAATATTTGGTGTTTCAATCCAAAATCAAAATTTTATATTTCATAGTTGTCATTGTAAAGATCAAATTTAGGGTTACTCTGATACTAGTTTGAAACCATAAATCAAACTTAAATAGCAATAAAAAGAAAAAAAAAATTAAGAACACAAAGAATTTATGTGAAAACCCCTAAAATAAGGAAAAACAATGGGCAAAAAAAGGAGAAATTCACTAACTCAAAGAAGAAGTACAAAAAGATCTTATTTACCCCATCAAAATACATATGTATTTATATGGATGTACAAAAAAACCTTAAATCTAAATATAATTGGTCCATACCATAAGCTCTTTGGACTGGACCAAACAACATTTAAGTCACCAAATTCCAACACTATCGAAGGGAAAATGACTAATATCAATGCCATTTCCCCTTTTTTCTTTTTGTTTTTTTTAATAAAGGCGAAAATGAGACGAGAATAACAAAAAAAAAATGAATATGTAGATGAATTAGAAAGAAAAAATGGGATTGACATCATTTTGTATGTGTCTATAAGGCTTTATGTGTGTGTAAATAGTAATGAAAAGGCAAAAGAAAAAGTAGGGAGTTTGGTTGTTTCCTTTGATTAGATTGGTGAAGGTTAGCCAAGGTTTACACTTCATGTAATAAGCCTAATTATGGACAAATTTTCTCTTTAACTCATGTTGTCAAGATACCTAAAAAATCATCATCTATATTTAATGCTTTATTTTGTTCAATGGTCAAGAACAAGGGGTTTTTTTTGCTTAAAACAAAATTATTAAACTATAATCTCAAACTATCATAGTTGATATTAGGCCATGAAATCTTTTTTTGGCCTATAAAATTAAAATTTCCTAAATTCATAAAAGTGGTGAAAAAATAAGAACACTCTCTTTTCACTAATATGTAGATAAAAATATATTATTAGTTAAATTCTTGAAGTTTTTGAAATTTTCTTGTAAAAATGTGAAATTTTAAGTTTTTATACTAAGAGAAAAAAATTATAAAATAAGATATTTTTTATGAAACTAGTACTATAGATTAAAATAAAAAGGTATGATTAAAGTTCTGTATGATAACTAATTCTTATTAACTTAAAGAATAAATTCAATCAAACAATAGCAATATTGTGTGGTAGGTTTTGTAAATTCTTATTAGGTTAAAAGATAAAATTCTACATGTTCATAACTATGCAAGTTTTATCCCAATAATAATAGCTAAGGTAGATTTTGTGGAATTACTTAATTAGAAAATACGTGTATAGCATAATTCTTCAAGCCTAAGCAAAAATAGGCTTATTATTAGGAAAACAATTTGACAATTTCAAGTCAAGTGTAAAGCCTAATTTAATGGCTCTATTTGTAGTCTCATAGATTGGCTAGTAACTACTCTATATCTGTATCTCTCTCTCTCTCTCTCCACATCAAGGACCCATTAGACAAGTCCAAGTTATTGTTACCTTTATAGATTACTTTACCTTTGTGCTAAGCACTATAATTTGACAATTTTGTAATTGTTTAAGAGGTAATCCACTATTTTCATGGTTTTCACCAGATAAAAAAGGCAACATAGTGCTTGAGCCTAATCTTAAGAAAGCATATGACTATTTGAGATAGAGCTTCATTTATAACACTCTTTTGGAATTGCAATTACCCTACAACTTAGTGAATTTGATCATGGAATGCATAACCTCTTCAATGATGAGAGTGTTATGAAATGGTTGCTTGAAAGAGGAGTTTAAGCCTTTATGGGGGCTTCAACAACTTTTTATTTATTTGTTCTATGCATAAAATGTTTATCTTATTTAATTAAGCATCAAATAAGGGAGAGAATATGGAAACCTGTCTCATTTACGTGGAATGGATTGACCTTGTCGCTTTTACTTTTTGGCATATGATGTAATACTATTCACAGAGGTTAGTCTAGATCAAGTGAGTGTTATTTATAACTATTTGGATACATTTTAAATAAGTATTGGCTAACATGTCAACTTGGTAAAGCTAAGAATTTACACATCCACAAACATTAGTAAATCCATCACTTAAATATTGAGCCTCATAACTAACATTTAACTTACAAATAACCTCAATATGAATTTGTGCATGCTAGTTTTGTGTAATAAGGTCACCTTGTCCACTTATAAAGCCATAATAGACAGGGTGTAGTCCAATCCTATGAGTTGGAAAGCCCAACAACTTTCTTTTGTAGGCCACTCGACACTCCTTAAATTAGTTATATTTGTTATGCTCATGTATGCTATATAAACAACTATGCTCCCTTTAAGGGTATATGATACTATTGATAAGCTCTAGCATGGCTTCCTTTAAGGTGATTTGTAAAAAGGGAGGAAGCTACATCTTATTCAATAAAGTAAAGTTTGTTTACCAAAAGTTCATGGAGGTCTTAGGGTGAGAGATATAAAAAGTGCAAATTTGACTATGATTACAAAGTTCGGTTAAAGATTTATATAGGAGCCATAAAGTCTTTAGGCTCGTGTGTTAAAGAATAAATATAGCCATTCATTTCACAGTGGTGCCTCCTTCTAATACAGGTGTATTGCGTCCCAAATCTAGTAAGAACTTATCCAAGCTAACTCATGTCTAAACTTGGGGTTGAAATGTAAAGTAGGAAATAAGCAATCTATATGTTTTTAGACTCAAAAGTGGCTAATGAATAAGAAATTGTTGAGTTATACTCTAAAATCATTGATATAGAGGAAATTGGAAGGATAGTAGCATAATATTGGATTCTCAATCATGGCTAAAATTAGAATGGTCTTAATGGAAAACTCCTTCCTTGGCTGCTTAGTTAATTAGTGTTTTTCTAGCAAATTAATTAATGTTTATGATGCTTGTCATAAGACAAAACAAACTCACTCCTTTTTTCCAATTAGCAATACCCATTATGCATCTAGTTTTGATCTTACTCATAGGGATACTTTGGTACTCCATCATATTCCTACTTTGAGTGGAGCCCATTATTTTTTGACAATAGTAGATGATTATTCAAGATGCACTTAGATTGTCTCATTAAAAATAAGAGTAAAACCCGTGATTACCTTGTCTAATTTTAACGTTATATGGAAACACAATTTAAAGCTAATGTTAAAACTATTAGAAATAACAATGGCACTAAATCTCTCAGTATAGACAAATTTCTAGTTACATGTGGCATTGACTGTAAAACAAGTTACATAGGTAAACTACAACAAAATGAGAGGGTGAAGCATAAACACTAACACCTTTTAGAAGTTGCTTGAGCTTTAAGTTTCTAGGCTAACTTACACTTGGAATTATAAGGAGAATGTGCCTTAACCACCATATACCTTATAAACCTTTTACCTATACTTATGCTTGGAAACAAAACTCTCTATAAAGTTCTTTTCAAAAAGCCACCTAATTATAAGAAATTAAGAGTTTTTGGATCCTTTTGCTATGCTCACAACCATGACAAGTTAAGGATAAGTTTTTTGAAAGAGCACATTGTCTTTTTCTTGGGTATTTATATAGTAAGAAAAGATATGAGGTATATAACTTAAAAAAAGTAAAATGTTTATCTCAAGAGATTTTGTATTTTATGAGAAAATATTTCTTTTTGGACTAAATATAACATCTTTACCCTTTGATGAGCACCATACTACACACTTTAACATGACTAATAATAACTCACATATTGAAGATAACCCATTTATTAAAGGTTTACTAATTCAATTCATTTAAATGTGCTTAACAAATCATGAATAAACTAGCCCACCAATAAACTCCAACCTTAATACAAAAGTGGCAACCAATTCACCAAAATTTTCAACCAATCATAACCTAACACCAAATCACATAAAAACAGTATTCTCACCAACCCCAAAACACATCAAAAACATATCTCACAAGTTAATAGGTTTTGAGTATACTTTACCATCATTTTTAGTTATATTTTAAAGTATTATGCCAACAATAAATTCATGAAAAATTTGTCCTTTGTCTCATAATTTAAATTATTCATGCATTACACCAACCAATCAAGTTTTTCTTGCATCTATATCCTCTCTTGATGAACCTAAGAATTATTACCAAGTTGTATAGGATCTTAGGTGGAAACATGCCATACAACAAGAAATTGATGCATTAGAAATCAATCACACTTAAATTTTAAAGGACCTCTCAAAAGGTAAGTACATTATTGATTTCAAGTGGTTTATAAAATAAAGTACAAGTATAATGGTTCTATTGAATGCTTTAAAGTGTGATTAATGGCCAAAGGTTTTACACAAGTGGAAGACATAGATTACCATGATACTTTTACACTAGTGGCAATTATTACCACTTTGAGATGCCTACAATTAATGGTTGCTATTCAACTTTGGCATATGCATCAATTAGATTTAAATAGTGCGTTTCGTATTAAAATTAACAAAAGAAGTGTGCATGAAAATGCCTTAAGGCTTTCCTAAACCAAGTGATAATAAAGTATATTGATTGTAGAAGTCATTGTGTGGGCTCAAATAGGCTTCAAGAAATTAGTATCCAATGTTTTTGAATAGTCTTCACAACTTTAGTTTTCAGTATTCAGTAGCTAATAATTCCATTTTTACTCATATGTATAAAAAAATTTGTCATAGTTATTCTTGTCTATTTCAATGATGTTGTGATTGGAGGGGATGATTTCACATTTAGCATTAAGGATCTTGGCCATCTTAAATATTTCCTCAACATTAAGGTGGCTTACATTAAAGAGGGTATTATTTTGAACTAATGAAAATATGCTTTAGATTTGCTATAGGAAGCTAGATTGTTAAGGGCTTGACTAGCATTTTTTCCAATGGATTTGAAACATAGATTGAGTGCAAATTCAAGAAAACGAGTAAAGGATTCAAGTTAATTTTGTTACCTTGTTGGTAGATTGCTTTATTTAACTATCACTTAACTAAACATTACATATCTAGTATAGGTCCTTAGTTAATTTATGTGGTATCCTTGGATTCCACACATGAATGCAATCCTTCACATTCTCAAATATGTGAAAAGTCCTTATGGACAAGGTATTTTTCTTTCATCATCTAGTTGCCTTAAATTGTTTGTATATAATGATTCAGATTGGGCCGATTGCCGTACAATACAACAATCCACTACAAGATATGTTATTTTTCATTGGGACAATCTTATCTCTTGGAAATCAAAGAAATAACAAACTATTTCTAGATCTTTTGCTAAAGTTAAGTATTGAGCCATAGTGAATGCCACAAGTGAATTATTGTGACTTTAATCTCTTCTACTTAATTTACATGTGACTTTATATGCACTAATGACCAAGTAGCTCTTCATCTTGTTACTAATCTAGTTTTTCACAAGTGCACCAAATAACTTAAGATAAACTGCCACTTTATACGTGATCGACTGTTCAACAATAATTTGTGTACTTCCTATGTTTACTTATATAACCAAATTGCTAATTTGTTCACAAAAATTCTTAAGAATGCACTTTTTTAACATTTACTTGACAAATTAATTTATTTTTTTTTAAGATTTTAACACTTTTATGTATGTATTGTGTATTAATATTATAAAAGATAATAAAAGTTTTACTTAATATACTTTTCTATATGTTTATATATATATATATATACTAATATCTCTATCAACTATTACTTTGGGTTAAAAAAATGATTTGAACGTTTTAGAAAAGAAATAGAAAAAGAAAAATAAAATTTAATTGTTGTGTAATGTGAAATGTGATAGGCTCTCAATGCAGGCTAGGAAATGATCTCCATGCACTCTCTCGCACGATATAATAACTTGGTTGGCGGGAAACTTCATTTGCATTTTGCCTATCAATTAGTATCACGATTCTTTCTCTAATCTAAAAAACCGGAAACCCTATCCTCATTTGCCTCCCTCTACGATCGCCTGCCCCGCTCTCTCTCGCCGCCGCCTCCTTCTGTTCATCCGGCATCCGTGACATCTTTTCTCCGGCCAAATCCGACCGTCCGTTAGTATCCGTACCATGCAACTTTGCAATCGGTTCAGACGTTGAGATCCAGTAGGCGCCCCGATTCAACATTTTCTGTGCTCTTCAGGTAATTTTAATGGATTTTTCTGCCGTTCAAATGCTCAATGCTGTTACCTGATAGACGGGTGCGAGCTTCGATATTGAACCATCGGTAGCCACATAATTCTAGAGAATAAAAAATTTATAAATATATGAATTTAGCGTGTATTTCAGTTGGATGAGAATTAAAAATAGAGGAACTAGCTTGGAACATTTTATCATGTAAAAATAAGTTCAATTTTGAGAAATAATTGCATCAATTTCTTTATATTTTGGATTTTAAGTAATATATTTGCTGTTACCCTCCATTAATTTGGGGTTTCTTGCTAAATTGGTGCCTTATATATTGCCACCCACCACACAGACAACATGATTGTTGCACACTTTTGAAGAAATGGGTACAGAGGAAAACCCACAAGTCACAAGACGATCAACTCGGTCCTCTTCTTTAGCTGCTATAACAAGCAACGAGGTCGAAACAGCAAAGATTAGTCAGCCCTATACCCCCAGAATCGATGATCTTTCGTTCAAGGGGGAACACCTTGGTTTGGATGATCTGCTGTCTAGTTTTCCGGGTCGACGCAACCAGATTCTTGAGCTCACGCATCTTTTGGGTCCCCTGAATTGTCCCATGCTTCCTCTATTTATTTATGGAGGTGGCTCTACCGGAAAAACCAGTGTTGTTCTCCAGATTTTCAGGCATCTTGGTCGCCCTTTTGTCTATGCTAGCTGCCGTACCTGTTATAATCCTTGGATTTTGTTTGAGTGCATTTTAAATCAATTGTTACTTCACAGAAAGTGTTCAGTGAATGGTTATTTGAGTGCAAAACGCTGTGAAAAGCCCTCTGATTTTGTCAAATTTCTGCGTGAAGCTTTGTTTAGTGTCATTCATACTCTCAAGGGTAATTCTGGAAAATTAAGTGAAAAGAAGTTGGCTCTGCAGTCTAAGGGAAGTATGATCTACTTGGTATTTGATGGCTTGGAGCTTGTTCGTGAGTGGGATAAAAGTTCCAGCATGCTACCCTTGATATTTAATCTTCATAATATTTTGAATATGCCGGAAGTGGGTTTCATATTGATTAGCAACACTTCCCCTGATACATACTATTCGGTTATGGGTTATATTGAGCCTATTCCTGTATATTTTCCTGAATACACAGAGGAAGATCTTCGTCAAATTTTCATGAGAAACCAAGCAAATAGAAAGCTCTATTCCTCCTTTCTTGAGTAAGACCATGCATTAAATATCTTTTGTTTTTCACCCTGCATTAGGTTTTGTATCATCCAACCAATGATTGCTTTTCTCTTCTTGCCAACAGCATTGTATTGAGGCCTTTCTGCAGAATTACAAGACGAGTGGATGACTTGTCCACTGTTTTTTCATCACTATTTAGTAAATATTGCGAGCCCTTAGTTGATTTGGAATCTGTTCCTAACGAAGAGTTGAAGAGACAGTTGTTTGGTCATTTTAAGTCACATGTTGCCCCTGCTTTGAATGAGACATTCTGGGTTCCAACTCAGGCAGCCCTTGAAGTTGAATTCAATGGGGAGATACGACAGAAAGATAGAGTAAGAAAGTCAGAAGTTCGTGATGAAATTGCTGAGATTGATTTCCATATGTCAACTTCAGCAAAGTATCTTCTTATTTCAGCATTCCTGGCTTCAAGAAACCCAGCCACTCTTGACGCATCCCTGTTTGATTCAACTGGGGGTTCTTCTAGCCGTAAAAGAAAGAGGAAGTAAGTCATTTGACAATTTGACCAAATTCCTGGCATATCACTGTCCACCTTTTCTTGTGGAGTGATTTCCTCACTAGAACTTGAGCATTGTATGGGATCTTTCTAGTTTAGTGATGCTACTAATATTTCTATGCAAAATTCCCCTAAGATGAGACAACCAAGCCTCAACTAATTAGCTTCTTTTTGTGAAGAACAATTGTATGCTCTTTTTATTATCATCTTGACAGAATTTCTTTCTTAGGGCCTCTGAAAAATCCATGGAGCAAAAAGAAACTGCAGAACAGGAATCACTATTAAAGGGGCCTGGGACCTTCCCACTGGAGAGGTTATTAGCCATATTCCAATGTATCACATCTGTAGCAGAAGGTTCTGTGGGTGAAGAGGAAAATGAGAATGATACAATTGGAATTGGAGAGGATAATGCACTCATGTCTGATGTGCTGTTGCAGCTATCCAGTCTTTGTAATGCTAATTTTATTGTTAAAGGAGGAATCTGCCCTTTAGAGGGTTCAATGCGATATCGGACCATGCTATCTGAAGATTTGGCTCTGAAGGTAACATTGGGTGCCTTCCCAATTCCTGTTTATTGCATTTCATACTGGGTGAAACATTATGGAGATTCTGTTTTCTGTTAAGTGCTTATGGTATCCACTAATGTTTTTTGAAGTGAAGCGCAGGTGGCAAGGAGTCTGAAGTTCCCTCTAGCAAACTACCTGTACAGACAGTAACATGTAATGTGGCCATCAAACAATTCTGGAAGAGCTAGCAAATGGAACGGCTAGGCATAGGCAGAAAATTCTTTTGCTCATAATTTATGTCACAGCAAACCTCAGTTATGATGGGACTCTATTTGGCACAAATGTTCCCTGAGGTAACATCATTCTTATTAAGGATAGATCACGATCATATTACTGTAACAGCTGAGGAATTTATCGAGGAAAACTAATTTAGCATCTAACATCTGTTTAAGGACATCCAACCCCTATGCTATTGTTAATCTATTTTGTTGTGTTACCTATTAACCCTTTCCTCTACCATCATTCACATGTTTTTATGTGTAAGAAATTGGATCAATAAATCTAACATTCTCTTCCATATTCTTCAGTTTAAACAACTTTCCTTATGATTTTTCTGGCTCTTTTATTTTCTATTTTTGAGAGGATTGCCTGAGAAAGTACAAAATCAAAATAGGAAAGGCCTGCTCTCTGCTTATCAAAGACAGGCACAAGGAACACAAAGGCGACATATAATTTGCCAAAGAATGTGCACAATCTTCTGATTTCGTAGGCCACTCACTTGATTGCCAGGAAACATTTATTGCTTTGTTTGACCAGCATGTGGTTTGGAAGGCTGTATGATCTTGAAGGCAAAGTCCATTGATAAATAAGTAGGAGTTGAGGGTTAATCAGCGAGGGACCTGTTTTTTTTTCTCCTGAAATAAGCGAGGGAATTGATCTATAACTATAAGGAATGAATAATATGGTACTCCACCCTTCACTTGCTGGAAGTGGTTATGCAGTTTGAGTGTTCCACAAGCAGGTAGTGAGTGCGTCTATCCGTGTGCCTAGAGAGGCTATATATGCAAGTACTTGAACGCATACATGCAAGATATGGCCAAATGATGAGAGGGTGAAAACAGTGGTTCAGCAGCTGGTCACCTAAGTTATTGCATCTTCACTAGGAGTAGCGACCTGATAACGACACCACATTTTGCTATTCAGCATAAACCTTAAATGAAATTCCATTTATGCCCCGCATGTGCATGTAAATACATGATCGCCCTGACCTTCCGGTTTATCATGAATTGGTTGTCGACCTTTTTAGTTATAAGAGGGGAAATTCTGTTCTTCTCTAAAGTTGATTTATAGGATCCACAAAATGAACGGTCCTGATGAATTTCGTTATGTTTGGTGTATTGGGCCTGGGGATAGGAAAACAAGAAAAGGCGCAGAACCGAAATTGTAGGCTGCTCCAAATGCAATGCTCTGCGGTTATGAATCCCATCCGTTTCAATTACCGAGCCGTACTAAGTTGTTCGGCAGAATTTAATGTCGCGGTCGGGTCAACATATCAAATAAAAAAAAAAAAATTTAAATTATATAAATACAAAAATTACATATCTTAATAAATTTTCAATTTTTATATTAAATAAAAAAAATAATTTTAAATTATATAAATATAAATACTATAAAAAAATAATAATTTCGTAACTTTAATATCAGAATTGATTTAATTATAATTTTAATATCTCTTATTAAATATTTCACCTAAAAGAAATAGACAAAGAAGTTGTCAAGGAAGTCTTAATTCCCTACAAAAATATCGATTGTCACAATCAAAAGAAGTAAGAATTCTAATTCTCAATAAGAATGTTAATAAATTTAGTAGAAAAAAAATATTATAGATAAATTATATAATAAACAGTAATAAGTTATATTATAAATGAGTTAAATACGAATTTGACTTTCATAAAAAAAAAATTTAAATAATATAAATATAAATATTATATATTTTAATAAATTATTTTTTAATATAATATTAAATTTTTTAATGTAACCTTTACACGTTTGCCATAATTTTAATAAAAATTTTTTTAAAAAAAAATACAAGGATTAATATAGAGAATTAATACCAACCTTTCATTTTATAATAATTTTGGCACGAATTCAAAATTAATGATTTGCAAATCATATAATGTTTTTGTCACAATTATAGCACAAAAACCGCTAAAATTGATAACATGGGGCTCAAATGTGTCAAAAAGGCATCATGTACAAAAGACAAATTGCTGACTGAGATTCACGTAAACTAAACCAAACGTGGGCGTTATGGGCCTTGTTAATTAATCATACCCAAATCCGAACAATTAAAACAAGCTATAAAATTTTAAAACTCCATTAACCTTATTTAAGGAAATTTGCAAAACCGCAAATAATTATCTTATATCAATAATATATTAAAAAAACTGAGAAAATTTTTTCCTTAATTCTAACAACCTCTTTAATATTATTTTTGATTTTTTTTTTCAAAAAATTATTTCCCGTATATGCTAATACATCATTTATATCACTCCTTTACGAGATAAATATAAATGAAGCTAGCGAACTTCGCGTTAGATAGACCCTACTGGACTTGGATACCCGAGTTATGCAAATGAAGCGAGAGAAGAAAACGAGACGAGGCCGTTGTGGACTGTAAGGGAGGTGACTGTTGACGGGGTCATTACTTGGGTAGAGACAGCGGAGGCTGGCCATGTGAGCTGGGCTTAGACTGGTCATTCTTCGATGTTCCTTTGATAATTCCTGAATCTTAATTTCAAATTGAAAAATAATGTTTTTGAATACAAACAGATGCGGGAATTAGGGTTTAATGGTTATCCTTGGGGGGAGAGGGGGGTGCAGGGTGATTGAATGGACGATATTTTGTCCTTCCGAGGTCTTTTTTTTTTTTTTTTAATTTCCAATTTTTAATTTTTTTAATTTCATTTCATTTTATAAATCTATAATTATATGAGATTTACAAATTTCTTTAAATTAGGTTAATAGGGTTTTAAAATTTTAAGACTCATTTTAATTGTATGGATTTGACTCTGCTTAATTAACAAGATTCATATCACTTAAATTTAGTTTAATTTATGTCAATTTTAACCAATAATTTATTTTTTATTGATATAAAATTTTTAACATATCAAAATTTTATAATATTATTTTTATGATTTTTTTGTCAAATGTAATTAATTTCATGTTATAATTATTATAAAAACATTTTATGGTCTGCAAATCATTAATTTTGAAAATTTATACTAAAATTATAACAAAATGTGACATTAGTATTATTTTTTTATATTAACTCGAAAAAAGGTATCTTAGCCTTGAAGAGTCAAATATCTTTACCCTACCAATTAGTTTTTCTCTTTTGAATAAGAGAACTTGATATCCATCAAAGATTTTTTTAAAAAGTAAGATTTCTTAGTGGAACAAATGTTTTGTTTGATTTTTTTAAATGAAAAATATAATAAAAATATTAATTATTATTTGTATGAATTCAAAAAATAAATTATTCAATCAATTAAAAAAATAAATTATTTATTGATATTCAGATTTAGCCTCTTTTATAATGAGGACATAATAATCAAGTAATGATAATTCTAAATGAAACTTTCTAACATCCGGCTAAAGTCTACTAAATTTGGACTTTAGCAGTAAACTTAAATTCATACTTGCCTTAGCAATTATTTTTTACTTTCATTTGCCACCAGTACTTATATATATATATATATTTTTTTTTTATTTTATTTTATTTTATTTTATTTTATTTTCTAGGGTGACTTTATAGCTAACCTTAGGAAATTGAATCACCCACCTAATCTTGCCCGTTCATTTCCCAATTTGTCTTCTTTATCAGTTGGACTTTCTACCTATTGCATAGACTTTTTTACACATTCGGACGAGCAAGAGAATCGAATACTAGACGACACGGACCTTCCGAGCGTTCTGGTTATAATAGAAATAACATCTAGGGAATGACATCAAGGGTTAATGAAGTTGATCATTTGCAGTCATATAGATGCATTGTTAAATTTCAACCCTATTGGTCTGATTCCAGCGATTCATATTTGATGACCATAACTCTTTAATATGTGTATTACAGCCCATCGGTTTTGGATGGTCTCGTATATTTATCTATATTATGGCTCAGGCTGTACCTTGTATGGGTTAAATATTTTTTTATATATAATTTTAATTAAATTGATATGATTTTTAGAATTTGATTTCTTAATTTTTTTATATTATTATTTTTTTGTTGTTGAGATATATACTTTTACCATTAAGTAAGAGATGATAATTGTATTTAAAAATAGTTGTACAGTTTATTTCTCAATTTTCAAAAAAAAAATTATACATATCACTTATTAAATTGAAAAAAAAAATCAATACATTTATTTTTTTAATTGTAGATTATTGGTTAATTAATTATTTGAGGGTTTAGGCTATGAATTTAAGGTTATAAATTGTATCTTTAATCATTAATTAAATTATATATATTTACTTTTTTTTATTTACTCACTTTTTTTTTTCTTATCAACCAATTTTACAATTGTATAATTAAGAATTATGTGTATGTGTTTAATAATTAATACATTAAAAGACTTACCACAATGGTATGGTGGAAAAATATAAAGAGAGGATTCCCGGCAATCTCTCTTGTGATAGGGAATGAATTTTACCATAACCCCTTAATCAAATTACGTGCATTTATCTTTTTTTTTTGTATAAATATTCATAGGAATGTTACTTATTAAATTAAACTTTTGTTAATTATTTTGCTACAAATAAAGGGAAGTTAAAAGAAAATTTTCTTACCGCTTCTCTAATATACTATACTATTAATATATGATATAAAAGAAAATCGAATCATTTAGTCTGACACTAAAGCGTACAACGTACTGGTATAAAAAAATTTAACTATTCAACTGCCAATATATGAGGAACTTTTTTGAAAAAAACAAAAAATGCATAGGTATTTGAAAATCAACCCAACCTAATAACATTTACATCTCTCATTTATACATGATGATTTGGAATGACGTGATTATTACTCAAAAAACATTCTTAACATTCATGTCTTTATAAGTACTTCATATAAATAAATGGATCATGTGATTTTATGAATACACCTATATTTGAGAGTATATTTTATATACCTACTAAGAATATATAGTTACTATAACCTTAAAATATATATATAAACTTTATTATAATAAATTTTAGGTCCCACTATACTCTAGAAATATTTTGTCACATCAATATTAACTTACTATATCTCTCTTAAACTAAGTTATACTTTATTTTCTTTATATATAGAAATAATTATATTTTATTCATCGTAAATAAATATAATTGTATAATGATGAATATATATGAAAAATGTTAAACAACAATAATTTTCCTTATACACTTATGATCTTTAACCATAATATAACTATATTCCTAAATATATTTCAAAATTTCAAACTATTTTTAATTGTAAGTGATATAATAAAGTAGCAAACATTGTATTATTAGCTTAGAATAAGGTTAAAAGTCACATATAATATAATTTTGAAATAATTACACCTTAAGAGACTTACACAATGAAAAAATAAGAATTGATTCTTCCATTTCTTATATTAGTCAAATAGTACATATGGTATAAGGCATATGCTAAGATGATTATTCTTCATGAGAACAAAGTTATTAGTCATATATGACATAATTTTGAAATAATTATACTTTAAAAGGCTTACATAAAGAAAAAGTAAGAATTAATTCTTCCATTTTCTGTATTGGTCAAATAGCATGCGTGGTATGAAACATATGCTAAGATGATCATTCTCCACAAAAACAAATTTAAAAGTCACATAGGGCATAATTTTGAGATAATTATACATTAAAAGACTCACACAATAAAAGATCAAGAATTGATAATTTCATTTCTTTTATTAGTCAAGTAGCATATATGGTACAAAACATATGCTAAGATGATCATTTTCCATAAGAAACATATGTCATTTCATTCATTTTTCTTATAATAAATTGTACCCCTATTTTATCCCTTTAAAGACCTCATATTTGCTTACTCTTGCATAAGGTTAATTTTATGGGTAATTAAATTATAGGCTATTCATTTAAACATGAAAAAAATAATAATGAAGCAACAAAAGAAAATAATATAAATAAAAAAGAAAGAAAAATATAGCAAAAATTAAATTACTATAAATTAATATTTGATGTATAATATGAAATAAAAAAACACTTTCCACTTTAATAAGGAAGAGCCAACGACCCTTTTGGTTCTCAAACTAAACTCAAAGTTAAAAAATTTGCTTTTAAGTATCAATTGCATCATCCAACCACAAAAGGGGGGCCTTTCTCAAAAACTGCAAACTAAGCAACAATATTAGTTTAGTCCTCTCTTTAAAGCTCGATTGCTCAATCCAAACATGAATTTTGTAAGTCAAAAACTCACACAATATTAAAACAATCCAACAAAAAGGAAAATCAATTTGAATCACCCAATAAAAAGCAATTAATGATCAACATTTGAATTAGGTCAATTTTCTTATAAAAAAAAATCAACATTTATGACAAAGGGGAAGACTATTGAAGAAAGTTTTTAGGAGGACATCTTTAGAGATAGAGAACTCTTTTGAAACATAAGAGAGAAACAATCGTTTTAGGCAAAAGAATCTTTCCTTTTGGGCCAAATTAATTCCTTCAAATACAGAGAGCAATACATGAAACTGAATAAAAAAAAGAGATGTAGAAGACATTAAGTGTCTAATAAAACACTATGAGCATTTAAGGCAATTATGATCATCATTAAGTAACCAAAAGAATGCACATGTAACAACTTAAGTAGAGGAGATCCTCCTTTGGGTTAGCAATTTCAAAAGTAAAGGTATTTACAACAATATTATGAGACCTTTTTTTATCCTTTTCATGATTTTATTTCATTTTTATGGACATAATCATATAAAAACAACTAAGATTAAAATCTAAATAATGATCATATCAAGGAAATAAATTAAATATGATATTAATGACCTAAAATCTAATTAAGGGTCATTATTTCATCTACCTAAAAGCATCAATGTCCATTAAAAGAGTTTCAATTAATTTGTCCTAGTAAAATCAACAAACATAAACTCTCTATAAATAATCACAACACACACCCCAACTAAAATTAATCTAGATTAAAAAAAAAAAAACTTATCTAAAGTGGTAATGGTGCTCCTCTTATTCTAATTAGGGTCTCTTTACACCAAAATAGGTATAACATTAGTGTATATATATATTTCTTTTTCTTCTCATGCATACACATGCTTTAAAATAAAAAAAAAAACAAATATCAATAACAAACAAGTCATAAAAAAAGGTGAAGAAAGTATCTAAAATTGAGTATTTTTTTCTCAAAGAGCTCGCTAAAAAAGTTGTCATCGATCATTGTTGGCCTTTGCTAGAAAATGCAATGAAGGCACTTTTAAAATCCTTGTAAACTCATTTACACACCTTTAAAAGTGCTATACCAAAAAGAAGCCTAAAAGAATATGAATTAATGAGGTAGCCAAGTTTAGCTATCGCACCATCGACACATGCATCACCAACTATCAACATTTTGACCTAAAACCAACATTGGTCAATGCATCTTCCCTGACTCAAACTAATAATGCCCTTTACTGTTGTCTATTCCATCCCCCATTTGCCCCATTCCAGCCACTATTATTATACAACACTAGTACTGGTGTATTTAATAGATAAAAATCTATCCATTGGTGCCTTTTGCGCATCAATTAGAGACCAATGACATCTTGTTATCTACAATAGCCACACACTCTCTCTCCTATACCTAATTTAAAAATCAATAGCAAACACATTTTGAAGCCAAATTTTGGTTTCCCTTACTAAAAATTGCCTTTAAAAATTGTCTTTAAGACATTTTTAGTTTCAAAAATATGAAAAATGGTGGGCAAAAGGACTTGTAATAAAGGGAAGGATAAAAAAAGCTTTTGGAGGGTCAAATGATTTTTAGAGCATAGAGAAAATGGAAGGTAGGGTTTAGTGGCCCAAAAAAAAAGAGAAAAAAGAAAGAAAAAGGAAAGCAAGAAAGGAAGAAAAAAAGAAAAGAAAAAAAAAGAAAAAGAAAAAAAAGGGACGAAAAAAAAATTCAAAAAAGGTGACACAAAATTCTTAGTAGCAATACCCATTTGGAGTTCTTTGGGTAAGTCCATAAGTGTGAAATTACTAAAAATAAAAATGAGAGAGAAAAATCAATAAAGTATTGATAAGAAAAGTATAAAAGCAAAAACATGTGAACAATAGTATTGTTGCTTACAATGAATGTTTAGGTTAGTTGTAGCCTTTGCCAAATGTAACTATCTTTTTAAACTCTAAAAAATCCTAGTAAAGTAAACCAAGTCACTATGGTGTTTCAATTGCATATAAAATGATTGGTGACAACTCTTAATTCAATATATGCACACTACAAGGAACACATGCCCTCCGCTTTTGCATTTATGCATTTATTGAGCTTTTCCCCTTCTTTAAGAGTCCCATAATGACAACTTGGCAACTCCATTAGGGATATTTTGAGTGATACATCATTTTAACTTGTATTAACTTTTATACTTTTGTCAATTTCTTATATGATATTTTATTTATTTCTCTCATTTTAATATGTATAATTTTCATTTGCATTATAACTTTAATTGCCCACACTTATAAAGGCTTAAAACTTGACTTATTCTTTTTAAACTTAGACGAGAGAAAGTAAAAATCTTTTGTAAAACCTATAATTTTTGTATAAAACAATTGTAAAATCTCTTATCCAAACTAATAACTCCTGTCTAAACTTTAAATGGCAAAGAGAGAACCTTTTAAAGACTTTTGACTTAGTTTAAATCCATCAAATTACATGCTTGTTATTATACTATCAGAGTCATCCACCCATTAGGTCCATTTCTTATAGACAAAAAGTCTAAGATATCCTTATCCTAATCATTATATCATACATACTTTTATTTTCAATTTTCATTACATTACTTTATAATTTATGACCTATCCATATTTTCCTTATGTTAACACATTTCTTTTTGTTTTGTTACTTTTCTAGAGGCATTCATTTTTTTCATTTTGAACAAAGGTACAATGAAGCAAATAATAAAAAACTCACAACTAGCAAAATGCACAATTCTAACTTAATTGCATATGAAAAAAATAAAGGAAAAATTTTAAGAACTAATTAGCCACATAGGCCATATTTAGGCCTCAATTAAGGAATTAAAAAAGCAAATACAATAGATAACTCAAGTATTTGCTAAAAGAAATTCAATTAAGGGGGGCATAATTCCTTAAATAAGTACTATTACCTCAACTACTAGACACCTTTTCTCTATTTTTAGTAATCCATGCATCTTTCTTCAACACTAACAATCATTATGAAATCATTAAATGCTCAACTATATGCATTAGACATCACTTTAGCACCTCACTCTATTAATGTTACCTTCAAGAAGTTTAAAACTACTATTGAAGTGAAAGACAAAAATGCAGGAAGTGTAGAGCATTACATGAAATAGAAGATTGATCTTTTACAAGAGGAAGCCAAAGCCATTAAAGGGGATGATATGCATGCTTTGTTGAGCACATTAAATCTTTGTTTAGTTCAACATCTAGTCCTTTTGCCAAAATTCAAGATTTTAGAATTTGAAAATTATGATAGTATAGGACCACCTGTAGATCATTTAACTATATACATTTGAAAAATGGTGGCATTTACATATAATGAGAAACTCCTAATTTGTTTCTTCCAAGACAACTTGACGGGTATGGCCCGTTATTGGTACATCAAGTAAGATTAGAAAAATATTATAACCTAGAAAAAGCTAACAGTTACCTTTAAAGTTAGGTTTAAGTATATCTTTGAGTTCAAATCTACCTGAATGGATCTTTAAGCCATGAAAAAGAAGCATGAAAAGGCTTTTAAGCAATATGCATAACCATGATACAACATGGCTATCTAAGTTTAACCCATATTGCTAGCAAAGGAATTGACTTCCACCTTCCTCAGTACCTTAGAAGCCTATTACTACAATAGGATGGTAGGAAATGCATCTAAAAGCTTCATCAATCTTCAGGCCATGAAAAAGAAGTTTGAAAAGACTTTTAAGCAATATGCACAACCATGATACAACATAGCTATCCAAGTTTAACCCTTGTTGCTAATAAAGGAATTGGCTTTCACCTTTCTTAATACCTTGGAAGCCCATTACTATAATAGGATGGTGGGAAATGCATCTAAAAGCTTCATTAATCTAGTAATTGCATGAAAAAGAATCGACGAGAGTATCCAAAAGGGTAAATTATTAATGATGTTGTTGGCATGACCAAAAAGAAGGAAGATGAGATGCAGGTAATTGAGTATAATAGTTGATTAGGACCACGACTCATTGACTATTTACTCAACAACTTATAGGGGTAATTTAATCCTAAACCATCATATTAGTCTCACACTATGACAACACCATTTTCCTACCAAAGCCCTCAACTATGACCTTCATAGCTAAATGTCTGCACAATAATACCTCTAGGTAACTAAGTTAACCCTAAAAGAAAAAAAGAAGAAAAATTCATGTCATACTGGTGCCTTATTTAGAATTGCTACCCCAACTTGTTTAGAATGAGTTAGCTACCGTTATAGTTAAGGAACAATTGAAACCACCTTGTTCCAATTAGTATAATGCCAATGCCGAATGCAAGTATTATAGTGGACAAATTAAATATTCAATTGACAATTCCTATATTCTTAAATATAAAGTTTAAAAGTTGAGGGATAAAGGCTAAGTTGACTTTTTAAAAGCTAAAAGGAAGCTTAATGTTAATACTAATTTCTTTCCTAATCATAGAGCTATAAATTAAATTATGGAATGCCTAAATAATGATTACCAAAGACCAAATTTCAACTCCCTTGAAATTAGCATGGTAGAAGTTGGGGCACTAGCCTAAAGAAGCCCACTCTTTTAACATTAAAAGAACGTAAGACCATCAAAAGTAAATAAGATTGTACTTTTGCTACCTCATCCCTTTGAAAGTGTATAATTCATCAGTTAAACGAATGATGAATGCAAATGATCAATCAAAGTTATTGCTGAACTTGGCAAATTGACAATTCGCAAGATTTTCAAAGAGAAGGAAGAAAAGTCTTTTTAAGAGCCATTGGTTAGCCATGCAACGTTGGCACCTCTATAAGCAACTAGTAAGTTTGGGAGATTTCTTAGTCACTTAATTCTTTTGTAGAGTAATATAACTTAAAATTTCCCTGCTTATTAACGACCATGATATTTAAGGGTAGTGATGTAATAAAATAGACAACCTTTTGACATATGCTAGTCAATAACTTATGTTTATGCCATTTGCACTCATAATTCTACCCTTATTATTTAAACTATTGTATTAACATTTGCTTCTATATGCATAAGCCATTCTAATAACACCTATTTATTTCCTATAGTTTCTCATATGTTATACAGGATATTGAAAGACGAAATAAATAATTTATTTAATACTTATCTTGAGGTAGAATCTAAAAATACCCCTAATATGCCAACCCTTAATGTTTTTGAAAGTGAAGAATTCTTATTAGACCTTTAGTGTCTAATTGAACAAGAAGAGAAATGGTTTATAAATGAAACCAAGTTATCCTTGAATACGAGCCAATGCGATTTGAAAGCATCATAACCATAAATCAAACTTAGGAAAATGATAAAAAGGCAACAAATGAATGATGGATGTGGTTTGATAAGGTATTTAATGTTTTAAGGCATGAATTTAGAGTAATTCACATTTCTCCTGAAGGCAAGCAATATCTAATTGTGGCAAAATTACAATTTGATTACACTAATAATATAATAGAATATAAGGCATGCTCAATAGGTTAAAGATAAAAGTCAAGAATCTTAAGGTATATAGTGACTCAACATTAATCATCTATCAACTACTAGATAAATAGGAAACATGAGACCATAAACTTGCTCCTTATCATCCTTACATTAAAACATTATTTGTGCAATTCAACCATAAGACTTTCAGACACATGCCTTAGGAGAACAATCAAATCTTTAATACTTAGGTAGCAATGTACAAAATGGATTTTGAAGTCAATGCCCTAATAATCCATATTAATATCCATTATACTCCAACACTGCATGCATATAAAATGTGAGGTAGATGGTAAGTTATGATATTATGACATAAAGTACTACCTT
Source organism: Bruguiera hainesii (assembly GCA_023213295.1). NCBI lineage: Eukaryota > Viridiplantae > Streptophyta > Magnoliopsida > Malpighiales > Rhizophoraceae > Bruguiera > Bruguiera hainesii. The sequence goes on along the minus strand of JAHOYR010000017.1, from coordinate 6,776,338 downwards.
AAAATTTAGAATTATCCTAAAGGCATTAATGAGTATAATAAAAGAACTCTACAAAGATTGACAATGAATTTCTTTATTGGAAACATCTTTTACAAATGTAACTATAACTCAGTCTTATTATAATGTATAGTTATGGTTTAGGCAAAAATAATTATGAAAAAAGTACACAGAGTATCGTGTAAGTTATATGCTAATGGCCTTACCATGGTTTGGTAAATATTTAGACCAAAATACTATTGGTTAACTATGGAATCAGATTACTTTTAGTACACCTAAAAATGCCACAACTGTTAGATACATATAGATAAAATACATGCATATGATGACATCCTTATGATTATTTTCTATGTGGGGAATAAATTAATTGCTCCCATTACATTAAAAGCATCCAATGGGCATCAATTCATCCTAGTAGCAATTGACTACTTCACAAAATTAGTCAAAGTAATATCTTATGCAAGTGTCACCTATAAGGTAGTCATTAAGTTAATCAAGAAAGATATCATATGTTGTTAAGGTGTGTTAAAATGGCAAATAAGAAATAATGCCACCAATTTAAACAACAAAATGATAATTGACCTTTGCAACCAGTTTAAAATCAAATACATAACTTAATCCCATATAAACTAAAAATAAATGAGGTAGTAAAAGTAATAAATAAAAATTTCAAGTGGATCATCGAAAAAATGACAATTGCCTACATATATTGGCATGAGATGTTATTATTTACCTTATATACATATCACACCACCATATGCACTTTCATAGGGGTAACTCCATTTGGATTGGTTTATAGGACTAAGGCAATCTTACTAGTATAAGTTAAGATTCCTTTCTTAAGAGTTTTAATAAAAATAGAACTAAAAAAGGTAAATTGGGTCAAAATCAAATATGAGCATCTAAATCTCATTAAAGAAAAGAGGTTGTGTTATTTGTTATAGTCAATTATACCAAAGCCAAATAAAGCAAGCACATTAAAAGGGAATGTGTCCCAAATACTTCAAAGAAGGAAACTTAGTCTTGAAATGGGTTCCAAAAAATCAAAATGACCCAAGGAAAAAGTGAGCACCCAATTATAAAAGTTTATATATTGTAAAAAGGCATTCTCAAGTGGGGCATTAATTTTGACAAATATAGATGGTGAAGATATATCATATCCCACAATTTAGATGTAATTAGAATGTATTTTGCTTAACTATCTATTGAAACTAAAATGGATTAATCATCATTTGCCACCAAAAAGTATAAATACAGTGAATGAGATTATAAATGATGTAATACATTATTGGATGAATAAGGTTTACATAAGGGATATCCCTAATAAAGTGTTCAAATCAAGCTCAAGCCAAGCTACTGGCTATAAAATCTATCTCTATTAACCCCCATATCATTAGCCTTACAATCTTTTACCATTTTATGTCCAAATATGTTACTTTCTTTAATTATTATATAAAACATATTTATAATATGAATAATGCCTTTCTTTTAACCCTAATACAAATGTTATTGATGTGATCATATTTATTTTATTGATATGTGTTAATGGGCACTTTAAAAATAAACATAACATAAATTGCACTTTTTTATTTGAGACTCAAGGATATAAGAAATTCTTCCCAAATGTCATACTTGATGCCCTTAAGCAATGCCAACAAGCAAAAATTGATTAATCATTTAAGATTTCTTAATAGACTGATACTATCAATTAGCAATTTAAGCTTGCTCTTGCAACAAACAAAATTCTCGTAAATACAAAATGCAGACATCTAATTCATACTTCCTTGAAGTAAGGCTGCACAATCAACTAAAAAAGGCTTTAAACAATAAATTGAGAAAAGAAACAAAAAGAAATGGGCAAGGTAAAATAAAAAAAACATGAAAAAGAGCAAAAAACCCTCAAGCAAGGACAAAATGTCAACTATGATATGTTGAACCAAGAAAGATTCTCTCCCTAAACAATAACTATAGGGGAAGAAAAATTCTCAATAATACTATGCAAGCATATTCAAATGATCACAACCAATGAAACCAACAACTCTATATAGAGTTTGAATGCATCTTACATTAGTGACCTAAGTGAAAGGGTCATATAACCATGTCAAACAAGTATAGATCACATGTCAACATACCTATAAGATTTTAATAGTAAATGGTAGTTAAAAGTAATTTTGTATGGAGTTTGAATGCACCTTGCATCAATAACTCAAGCTAGAGGGTCAAGTAACCATCTTAGATAAATATAGGCAACATGTCAATTTACTTCAGAGATTCCCACAATAAATGACAATTAGAAGCCATTTTGCATAACCTTAAGAATGCATTCTTAAGCAAAAAAGTAATGTAGTTATCTCAACCAAGCCTAAAAGACATACCAATGCATTTCTAGAATTTCAAGTGGTTAGAAAATTCATTTACACTAACCAAAGCACACCACTAAAATCATCCCATATTAAGTAGATTAACCTCCCTAAAGGAGCAATTAATAAAGCATAAAAGAATCCCTAATGGAGGACAATAAAATTTTTGGCAACATCATAAGTCCCTTGATTAAACATTCTCATGGTCATCACTAGCAAAATCGCCCTCAACATATAAATGGCAATCAATTGTTTGAAGACAACTAGGTATATTTTGTGAGCTTATCCCTTAATTTTGAGCACACTTTCCAAAATAGGCATCTATGAAACAAAGGTATTATTGCACAAAAATTTAAAGGGCTAAACAAAATAAGGATCCAAGAAAGTATTTATTTATTGCTTTATCCCAAAACAACTCATAAAGAAAGGCAGTTATTATAACCTATTTTGTCTACCTTAAGGACCTTATATTTGCTTACTCTTACACAAAGTTAATTTTACAGAAAATTGAGTTACAGTTTGTTCATTTAAACATGAAAAAAATAATGAGGTAGTAAAAAAAAAGGATATATAGAAAAATATAGCAAAAATAAAAATTAAATTGTTACAAGTTAATGTTTAATGTACAATCCAAAATACAAAACACATCTTACCCCAAAAGGAAGAGTTAACGACCCTCTTGGTTTTTCAATTAAACTTAAAGTTAAAAAAATTACTTTTAGGTACTAGTTGTTTTATTGAACCATAAAGGAGGGCACTTTTTCAATCACCTTAAGATAAGCAGTAGTATTAGTTTAGTCATCTCTTCAAAACTTGATTACTTAATCTATTAGCAAATCTTACGAGCGAAAGGCCAATACAATATTAAAATAATCTAACAAAAAGGCAAAACAATTTGAATCATTTAACAAAAAGCAATTAGGGATCAACAGTTCAGATTAAACCAATCTCTAATACAAGGAAGAAAAAAGAAAGAAAAAAGGTGATAAAGAAGGAAGAAAGAAAAGAAAAAAAGAGAGAGAGAGAGAAAAGGAAAAAGATAAAAAAAAAAAGATAAAAAGAGAAGAAAAAAAAGGGATAGTAGCAAAAAAAAAATTAAATAAAGTATCAATAAAAAAATATAAAAATGAAAATAGATAAATCACAGTACTATCATTTATGACAAACCTTTGGGTTGGTTGCACCTTCTACCAAACACAATTGTGCTCTTAAATCTTAAAGAATCTTGGTAAATCAAACAAAGTCACTACAATGTTCCAATTGCACCTAAAATGATTGATGGCAATATCTAATTCAACATATACACACTACATCACACACACACACCCTACTTCTACATCTATCGAGCTTTTCCCCTTCACTAGGAGGCTCGTCGCAACAATTCAACTAAGAGTTAGAGGTTTGACAAGATTTCTTCTCTTTCAAGAACATCTAAGGTTAGCATATCAAGGGTACTTTCAAATTTTACCTCAAGATAAGCACTAGCTAAATTATCAGTTTCATTTTCCAATATACTATATAACATATAAGATATTATAAGAAATGAATGTCTTTAAATGCCATAAATGTCAAATACATGTAAAAAAAAATAATTACATGCGATGACATCTTCATGGCCATTCTCTATATGGAGAATAGATGTAATTAGTCCCATTACACCAAAAGTATTTAATGGGCATTGATTCATCCTAGTGGAAATTGGGGCCATTGTTTCATCTACTCAGAAGCATTAATGTCTATTAAAAGAGTTTCAATTAATTTGTCCTAGGAAAATCAATAGACAAAAACTCTTGACAAATAATCATAACACATACCCCATTTAAAATTAATCCAATAAAAAAAAACAAAATTATCTTAAGTGGTAGGGGTGCTCCTCCTATTTTAACCAAGGTCATACAAATCTTAGTTCAATCACTCTTAAACATCTAACTTGAGTTCTTTCATATTTGACTTTTAATAGTTTATATAGAGAGTGGAATTCAATATTAACTTCAACTTATTATAATCTTATCTTCATCTTTTTAAGGTGACCATTTCTATATACATAGAATTTTGTTCATATGATATTCTCACCTCTCCATGCTCCCTCAATGTTAAAGGTGATTACCTATATAAATGGACCAATTTAAACTTATTTGACATACTTTTACTTTTCTCATAAAACCTTATGCTAAGATTAATCTCACTTTAATCTCATGGTGTAACAATCACCATTCAAGATGATATTATTAATATATGTATAACAAGAAATAATTACAAACTCAACATATGACTGAAATATGTCTCTTTATATTGATTTAGTTAAAGGATTTGCTATCATTCCATATGGAAAAATATATTGTAGAGTCACATCCTTTTATGAAAAAAATATCTCTTACAAAGTTGTAATTGGTATTAATGTATTTGGTTCTATAATGATATTTAGTGTCTTTTTTATATGTACTAGCCACCTGAATCTCATAATGCAATATAACCACTCTTTGTTTATCACCACTTTCTACCCAATATTCCATAAATCTCTCAATTCAAACAATTTCTTTCGCTACAACTAAGTAAGTTACAAAATTTACCTCCATTGTTGATAAGGCAATATGAGTTTTTTTTTGGTATTACATGACATGACATCATTATTTAGTAAGAATATGTGTCCTAATGTAGATTTATGTTCTTTTATATCTCCTTCTTAATTGATATTTGAATAGTCAATTAATCTTATATAATTTCCTTAATAATACAAAAAATAAAATGAAATGCCTTTAAGATACCAAAGTATTCTCTACACAACTTGTTAATGTGCTTTTCTTGGATTTGTTATCATTCCATATGTCAAAATATATTGTAAAGTCACATCCTTCTATGAAAAAATATCTCTTACAAAGTTGTAATTGATATCAATGTATTTGGTTCTAATATACAACCACTTTGCTACAACATTAGAATAAGGCATATTCTTCATTTCTTTGTACTCTTGTTATGTTTTAGGACTTAATTTAAGGCTAAGATTATCACCTTTAACAACTAAAGTATCAATAGATTTACGACTTTTCATTTTGTATTTTATAAATACAAGGCTCTTTAATAGTACTAAAAGCCTTTTGGAACAATTCTTGTGAATTTTTACCCCCCTTATATATAAGCTACCTCACCCATGCCCTTCATTTCAAAATTAAAGGAAAATCATTCCTTAATGGTGGTGACAAACTCCATATCATTTCTAACTAATAGAATTTCATCTACATATAGAGATAAAATTACAAATTTATTTTTAAATCTTTTGACATACACATAATGATCCTTAATGATTATTATGAAATCATATGAGCTTATTGCATGATGGAATCTCAAATAACATTACCTAAACAATTGTTTGAGGCTATGAATTGATCTTTGAAATTTACAAACTTTATTCTCTTGGCCTTGAATAACAAGACATGCTACTTATTCCATATAGATATCTTCTTCTAACTCTTTATTAAGAAAAGTGGTTTTAACATTCACTGATATAATTTTAAATTCATATTTACTATAATAACTAAAATTAGACAAATTAAGGTAAACCTTATTATTAGTGAAAAGGTTTCTTTATAATTTATATCCTATTGTTAAGTGTAACCTTTCACTATTAAATAAGCCTTTTTCTTTATTTTAAGAACTCATTTGTTCTTAGTAGCTTTGATTCTTTAAGTTAAATCTACCAAGTCCTAGACATGATTAGATTTCATAGGTTTCATCTTTTCTTCCATTAACTTTATTTATTATTTCTTAACAAGGCATAAAGAGCTTCAATTATTGTTTTAGGCTTTTCCTTATCATAAGGAGCAATATTAAAAGTTTCCCCTTCAATCTCAAAACAACGACGTGAGATACTTTTTTTATTAATTTATGCAAAATAAATTCTTACAAACCTTGCATAACTTTTGCTATAATGCTTTTACTAAAATTGATAAATTGAAACATTTCCTATTCTATTTACATTAATGGGTTTGGTATGTTATAACCATCCAAATCACTCATCTTATAAAGATAAAAGTCCTTAACAATATCACCCATACTAGGAAATCCATTCTCTGAGAATATGACATCATTTGATTCCAATTCCAAAATACTTCCATCAACTTGTTTACCAACACATATTCTTTGGAATGTTCATAGTATCACATAAAGGTATATCGTTTTTCCTAGAACTAATTTCTCATATTTATAAGATGGATCATAAACATAAGTTATCAAGCCTATGATCATAAATTACTCAAATTAAGCTACCAAACTAACTATAATTCATATGGCTTAAAGGTAATAGATTTGAAAGATACATAGTTTCGTATATAAATAACTATTAATAAAATGTCATCCTACTAATATATTACACAATTTACTTGTGTCATCATGGAATTAACCATATTTAATTAGTTCATATTTTTTCTCTTTGTAACACCATTTTGTTGCAAAATCCCAAGAACAATCAATTGCCTAATTATGTCCTTTTAGTTTCACAGTTTCTTGAACTATTTAGAGTGATTCTCTGTCCTACTTAAATATTTTTTAAAATATTCTAATACTTCAAATTTTATGGGAGATAAGATAAATATGACCATAATGCATTCAATTTTCTATAAAAGTAATAAAATATAAGGCATTATACCTTGCGTTTACCTTTATTGGACCATGTATATGAGAATAAATTAATTGTAATGAAAATTTAACTCTAACAGGCTTACTAAATGGTTTTTAATTTTTCTTCTTACCATACAATGTTGACACATAGGCAATTCAATTTTAGCAAGTAAGCTTAGAAGGCATTTTAGTTTATTTATTCATTCTCTCTTTCCTAATGTGAAATGGTCTAGCATGTTAGATATTTGCATCTACAACATTATTGTTAGCTAATGCAATAATAGAAAAATAATCATTATAAATATTAACTTACCATAGTTAATGTCCAACACAAATAAACCATCTAACGTATGTTCATGGTTGAAATAAAAGGTATCATCATAAATATTTACAATACAATCTTTGAAAATAAGTTTATAACCTAAATATAGAAGGATACAAATACAAATGATATTTTGTAGGATTTCATATGCATAAAGAACACAAAAAGTAGTAGAGTTTGATCATCTTGCATTTATAATTTGCAAATGCCAATTCCTTTAACTTCAACTCTCGTGTTATTACTTACACCTATCTCAAACTAACTATAATTCAACTGAACTTCATATATACTTCTTAATTTTTTTCCACATGGTTTATGGCCCTTAAGTTTAAAATTCATGAAGCATCAGATTCAGTAAATAATATCAAGTAAGAAATATTAGCTAAATAATGGAAAGTAATAATAAAGGATATATTTCTTTCATCTTAGTGCATTCACAAGTGAAATGACCTAGTTTGTCATATTTGTTACGTGTCATTTTGATCTTATCTTTTTGCTTGCAATTATGCTTCTTACGATACTCATTCTTTTTTTTTTTTTATGATTGTCTATTTCTTATCCCTTTCTTATGATGCTTACAATGTCATTTGTATTTTAAACCAAAAGCAACCTTTGAACTACTTTTAGCTTTAGTTACATTTACTTGACCAAAGGACTTAGTAGCCTTAAAATGCTCCTTCTTTAAAATCAAATGGTATAAGATACTTTAAAGGTTTTAATAATTTCATTATACATCATATTGATTTTTAAGTACTCCCAATTTGAATGAATAAAGCAAATGACAACTTGAACTTGTGGCAAAAAATAAAATTTTTCCCATAATATTTGCTTGCTTTTTTAACTACACCTATAGTCTTTTTTTTTTCTTTTAATTACACTTATTATATTTTCTCTATCAACTTTTTATACCTTTTTCCATCAATCTTCCATTAACCTTACCACATGGCAAAACATGTAGCATTATATATGTCACATTTGACCAAGTTAGAGGTCATGTTTTTATGATGACATTATGATACATCTTTTGAAAAAAAATTAAAAATTAAAAATTAATTTTCAAAATAAAAAAATTCTTAAAAAATTATAAAAATATAAATTAATTTTGAAAATTTCTAAAAATTTTCAAAAATTAAAACTCAATTTTAATGAATAGAAAAAATATTATACATTAATTTCTAAGAGAGATAAAATTTCTAAATGATAGAATATAAATTTAAAAAATTCTAAAGAATTATAAATTAATTTTAAAAAATAAAAATAAAATTTACATTAATTTCTAAAAATAAAGAAAATTTCTAAAAATAGAACAAAAATCAAATTAATTTTTCGAAATAAAAAAATGGAGATTCATTTTCAAAAATTATGAAAAAGTTTTTGAAAAATTCTAAAAACTTTTGACAAATAAAAATATTTTTTGATTATGATAATAATAAATAACAGTGACACTGCCCCATGGTTGATAACATTGATCGATTCAACAAATACAAAACAATTTCAAATATAGCTTTCAATGCATCCTTAATAGATCATGACGACAAATTAGGCTTCTTGATTATGTCAATAAGTGAATAGATAAGATATCTTGCTTGGATCCAATGCTTAGGTTGCAGGAATCAACTATCAACAAGCTTTAAAATGTGGTGGCAATAGAATAAATAGTGGAGATGGCATGGTAGCAAAAGAAGTGGAAGAGGGCGTCAAGGAGGTTGCAAGTAGACATGAAGGAATTGCGAAAAGAGATAAAGAGGTTCTAGAGTGTGGCAATGGCGTTATCCTAAGTGTTATAGGAGAAGGAGTAAAGAGTATTAGCCAATTAAGTATTATATTAAATAAGACAATGATGGGGTAAACATCAAAATTTTTAAAAATTAATTTCTATTTTTTAGAAATTTTTGATAGTTTTTTAAAAATATTTAAAATTATATTCTTAAATGTTAAAATTATTTTTAGTTTTTTAGAACTTTCTTCTAGTCATAGAAATTAATTTTAATTTTTTATTGTTTAAAATTAATTTATAATTTTTTTAGAATTTTACAAAATTAATTTCAATTTTTCAAAGTTTTCTATTTTAAAAATTTTATTGTTTATCCAAATTAATTTCTAATTTTCAAAATTTTTTCTATTTTTAGAATTTTTCTATTTTTAAAAATTTACTTTTACTTTTCAAATTTTTTTAAAAAATATTGTCATGTCATCATCAAATTCTTGACATAGCCTTTAACTTAGTAAATTTAACATGTGTGGCACTACATGGGTTGTGATATGGCAAGGGTAATAAAGGACTAATGGAAAAGGGTGTAAAAGGTTGATTAAGAAAGCTTAATGAATGTAATCTTAAAAAAAAAAAAACAAAGAAAATAAATGGTGTGTAATTAAAAAAAACAAGCAAATGTTATGGGCAAAATTTTATTTTTGGTCTTTTCTTTCTTTTCTTTTTTTTTTCCTTTTTGTGCTTGTCTATTTCCTTTTATTTTCTTATGATACTCATATTGCCATTTGTAATTTAAACCCAAAGCAACTTTTAAACTAGTCTCATCTTTAACAACATTTACTTGACCAAAAGACTTAGTAATCCTAAAGTGCTTCTCCTTTAAAATTGAAAGACATGAGATATCTTTAAAGGTCTTAATAATCTCGTTATGCATCATAATGATATATATATATACTCCTAATTCAAAAATTAAGCAAATGACAACCTGAACTTGCTACCTATTTATTGAGGTATAACTAGTTGCTTTAAGTTTCTTGATTATATTAGACATCACCCTTAAGTGTTACCTTATATTATGATATGACTTATTCATATAAATATCAAAATTGATCATCGATTCTCTCAACATAATGGTTAAAGTACTATTAAACTTATTTTTCAAAGCCAATTACTTTGTTTATGTAGTGTCATGCTCTTCAAACTCACATATGAGATTATCCTCCATATTCTTATGCAAAACAATACGACCCATACAATTTTTTATTTTTCAAGTTTTAAAGGTCTCTTAATCTCACTTTTACTGAGTTAAGGAACTCTCTTCAAGATCCACCATAACATAGTTGATGACTTTTAACATTTCATACTTTTTAATAGTATATTGAACTTTATAATATCAAATATTATAATTTTTACTACATAACTTATCTTTATTGTTAAGCTTACTTACAATATTTTTTGTAGTGATAGTTACAACAACTTTGAAACATTTAATAGTAGTTAGTATTAGTACTTTAACTATTTATTTTGTACCAATATTGAAATAGATTAATAATGATCTAAAATTAATTAAAAATTAAAAGTTTGTAATTTTTCCAATCATCTTCTTTTATACTAATACTATATTATTTTAATTTATTTCAAATTGTGTAAAATTTAAATTTTTAGATGAAAATTTTTAAAATTTTATCAACCTAATAACTTCCACTTGAAAAATAAACCCTTTAACTATTTTTTTTATTCATGCAAAATATATATGTTTAGTGTTATAAATAATAATTAAACAAATATAATAACATAGTAGGCATTTACAACAAAATTTTACGTACATATTAAACATAAAACAATATGGACAATAACATTATTTATCAAAACTAAGACTTAAACATCTTTTTATATGTAATTTAGAAAAGTTAATAAGCTTAAATTGAAAAATTACTAGCTAGTAAAGTCTTACCCTTCTTGGCATCTCATCTCGGATAACCTTAAGGTCAACCCTCAAAGTCAAGAATCAATCTTCATTTTGCCAAAATGGATATGCCTTGCAACTTGGAGATTATAATTCATTGACAACACAATAAAGTATATTGTAGCATGCTCAATATGACACCCCCATTATTTTTTTAGGGCATCTTCTAAATCATCATTCTACTTAATGTGTTCCAACTCACAACATACTTCAACCCTTTAAAAGTCCATTAATAACTTAAGTAAGAAGTCAATCTCTACTTCTTTTAAGCCTTTTAGACATTAAACTTTCAATATGATCAATTAAAAATCTTATATATTCAACTATTTGTAAGTTCTTCATAATTTTTCATTTTGTATTTTTAAAAAAATGTTAAAAGTTTTGTCAACTTTGCAAATTATTTAGTTGTTCAAAAATTTTAAAATTTATTCTTTTAAGACACTTTTAATGATCTATTTAGTTAAAACTCACATCAATTAAGTCATATTTTACCCTCAAAATATAATTAAAAAGATATTAGTAATTATTAATATAAAAAATATCATTTTTATAATATGCCAAATTTGAAAGAATAATATTAAAATCTTGTAGAGTACAAAATTAGAAAAATATTGATGCAAATTTCATATTTTTCTAATATTCTTACTAAGTATTATGAATTTTTTAAAAAATAATTTATTTTTAGAATATTAAAAAACAATAAAAATGGTAGATACTTATTAGATTTTTCTAAGGCACTCTTTAATGTCTCTTATAGTTGGAGTTTACATCAAATAAGTCATATTTCACTTTTAAACATAATTAAAAGAATATTAATACTTACTAACATTAAAAATAATATTTTTATAATTTGTTAATTTTAAAAAAATAACATTAGAATTTAATAGAGTACAAAATTAAAAACTTTTTGATGCAAATTTCATATTTTTTATATTCTTATTAATTATTATGAATTTAAAAAAATATTTTTTTTAAAATAATCAAAAAATAATAAAAATATTAAATTCTTACTAATTAGTGTATGGTTAGCTAAATATAAAATCAAATGGATTAAATTGACTCTAGTCAATATTCACCACACGGCAGAGAATTTTTAGTGGTCAAAAGAAGTACATATAGGTCTTCTGTCCACCCCATATTAGCCTAAGAGCCACTTCGTACCGCATGCTTACTTAGAGAGTGCAAGGCACTGACTTTCATCTGAATATTCGTTGACCATAAAATATTGAGGATGGACATGATACGGCCTGCGCAATTCATTGGTATGACTTGTTTTATAAATAATATATGTAAATATGTGTTTGAAAATTCATGTAAACACATGAAATTAAAATTCTGTCTAAGTACTTTTTCTTTAAAAAGAATTATATTTGATTTGAAATTTTAAAACCCAATTATTCTTAATTGACATATTCAAAATTGATAAATAATAACTATTGAAAAGTCCATAATGCATACTTTCTATACATATATATTTTGTACTTTAAAATTGTTGTTTACAATATTAATTTTAAAAAAAAAATAATGTATAACGAAAAAATATATTTTTTTCACAAAATGTACAACCAAAAACCACAAAATTTTTGCAATATATTATACATATCAATATTTCATTACAAGCAAAATTTCATAAGAAAATAACAACATATGTGAAAGAAAAAATTTTCAAAATAAATTAATTAAAAAAACACGAAAATTACATTAAAAAAAAAACCATAAAGAAAAGATTTGAATAGCAACTTTCATGCATTTGCGTGTCAGAATGAATCTAAGAAAATTTTGATATTAATGTAAGATTAAATAAATAAAATTATAATTACCTTTAAAATCCTCTAAAATAAGTTATAGGCTTATCACCCAGCAAAGCAAACCAAATTCTCTGGCAATCAAAGTGGTATTATTTAGATGGATAACACTTCGCTTACAATCTAAGAGTCTCTCATTATAAAAATTAATAGAAAACTTGTATATATATATATATATATATATATATATATATATATATATATATTTTTTTTTTTTTTTTTAAATTCAAGAAACTGTAAAATGTTTGTTTGTTGAACCTGTAATGCTATTACTTTATTATCACATATTTTGGTAACTTCTGTAAAATTCTGAACTCTCTTTTAACTTCTCTCTCTTCGTGAATTAGACCAGCCAATCACGAGTGGTCTACCAAGCCTAATACGATTTAAAATTTCATTATGTTGTCAAGCCGGTAGCTGACCCGTTCGACACTGGCGCGAACCTAGAATTGGTCCTATCCACCCTTTATTTATGTGCTTTATCACAAACTTGTGTGCAACAGGTGCATCGTTGGTGGATAGGTCAACGGTTCTTGGAAATATATATATTGATTCTTATGAGTTAATTCGATTGCTTCTTATTCATCAAAACAAAAATTTTTAAAAAAAAGGCTGCTACCTTTTCTTTTCCTTAATTGTAACCATGGGAATTATTTTGTATCTGAATGTTGAAGATCTTAGAAAAATCAAATTTGAGAATGGAAAATCCTTTTCATATACCGCAGAAGGAATAATTAAGAGAAAAAAGGAGTGACATAGAAAGACTTTCGGGAAACCAGAAAAAAAAAAAAAAAAATGGAGTTCCAATGTGTAGATTGGAAATGCCACCTGCCTTCAGGTGGGCGACTGGGTAGATTTGACTTTGTATCTTTGCAGGTATATCCATCAGCATGCACCAGAATCAGGGTCACTGGGCACAACTTTTTTTATCGCAAGAAGCATTAATAGAAAGGTCAAAACTGTGTGATGATGAATCGTACTGAAAAGTAAGGGAAATGAATACATGAATCCCATAAGCAGACGGTTTGTAATTAAATTGTGGGCGGGTTGCTCACCGAACACTAACCAAAAGCCCACACGACAAACCCATTTTCATTTAAGACTCCTCATCATCGACAAAAGAAAAATTATATCCCTTAACTATGCTGATGCATGAAGATCATTCTAAAAACAAACAAGCTAAGTTACTTGAAGACTGAAAGCAGGCTCTCTCCGTGTCATGTTGTCTGAGCCCCCGTTTTGTTTTTCAACTCTTCTCTTGTTGTGTGTCTCTCTCCTGTCTAAGTTCCTCAACTAATCTCATTAAGTTCTCTTCATTCAATGCTTGAATTTATGACAACTCTACAATCCTGCAAAATTACGTGTGCATAGAAAGAGAGAGAGAGAGGGGTGGCTCCTGAGGATTTGCTCCTAGGGTGGTTTCCTGAGGCCAAAAAAAACAAAAAAAACAAAGAAGAGGAGGCTGTTTTCAGTCACAACGGCTTCTCAGGGCATTTATAGTGCTGCATCTCGATCTCATTGTTAGAGAAAGAGAAAGAAAGACAGAGAGATGGACCAATTTCTAGAGAACAGTCTGGCCTTAATAATTGCTTTCATTACACTTCACCTATAAATCCCCTCTTTCATTACACTCCTTATGTACTACGTACACCCATTCCTTTCTTCCCTTTTTTCTCTCGTCAAAAGAGTCTTTACATGAAGACTCTAATGCTGCTGCCTATACATAAGAAACCCAAAAACATTCTTCAAGAAACGATCCCCCCTTTACGTCTCTATTGAAAACATTATCTGGGTTTTCATTCCGAGTCCATTTTTTCATATTTCAGTCACAGAGGTGCGTTGTATATGTGGTACCAAAAAGCTCTTTGTACAGTGCAACTATGGATGTCTCAACGGCTCTGCTGCTTCTATCGGCGGTAACTGCATATCTATTGTGGTTCACTCTCATCGTACGACCCCTGAAGGGTCCACGTGTATGGCCCTTATTGGGCAGTCTTCCTGGCTTGATAGAGAACGGTGATCGCTTGCACGACTGGATCTGCGACAACCTACGCGCGTGCGGTGGCACTTACCAGACTTGCATCTGCGCCATCCCTTTTCTAGCCAGGAAGAAAGGCCTCGTGACTGTCACGTGCGATCCGAGAAATCTAGAGCACATCTTGAAGACCCGGTTTGAGAATTACCCCAAGGGACCCACATGGCAAGCCGTCTTCCACGATCTGCTCGGTGAAGGGATATTCAATTCTGATGGAGACACGTGGCTCTTCCAGCGTAAGACCGCCGCACTGGAATTCACCACCAGGACTCTTCGCCAGGCCATGGCCAGATGGGTTAGCCGAGCCATCAAGCTGAGATTCTGTCCAATCCTCGAAGCGGCTCAGATCGACGGCGAGCCGGTTGATCTCCAGGATTTATTGCTCCGGCTCACATTTGACAACATATGCGGCTTGGCTTTCGGCAGGGACCCACAGACGTGCGCGCAGGGGCTCCCCGATAACAGCTTCTCCTCGGCATTTGATCGGGCCACGGAAGCGTCGCTTCAACGGTTTATTTTGCCGGAGGGCTTGTGGAAGCTGAAGAAATGGCTAAGGCTGGGCATGGAAGTCGGCTTGAGCCGAAGCCTGGCGCAACTGGACGGATACTTAACGGAGGTGATCAAGGCGCGGAAGCAGGAGTTATTAAACCTCGAAAAAGGGGGAAATCCACGCGACGATTTGCTGTCGAGATTCATGAAAAAGGAGTCCGGCCACTCGGACACTTTCCTCCAACACGTGGCACTCAATTTCATCCTCGCCGGACGCGACACCTCGTCGGTCGCCCTGAGCTGGTTCTTTTGGTTGATCAACCAAAATCCATCGGTGGAGGACAACATCTTGCACGAAATATGCGCGGTCCTGATGGAGACGCGTGGCTGCGACGCGTCCAAATGGCTGGACGAGCCGTTGGGATTCGAGGAAATTGACCATTTGATTTACCTGAAAGCAGCGTTGTCAGAAACCCTGAGGCTTTACCCCTCGGTGCCGGAGGACTCCAAGCACGTGGTGGCTGACGACGTGTTGCCGGACGGAACTTTCGTGCCGGCGGGATCTTCGGTTACGTATTCGATATACGCGACTGGGAGGATGAGGTCGAACTGGGGCGACGATTGCTTGGAGTTCCGCCCGGAGCGGTGGCTGTCTTCCGACGGAAAGAAATTTGTGGCGCATGAATCCTACAGGTTTGCTGCATTTAATGCGGGCCCAAGGATATGTTTGGGGAAAGATTTGGCGTATCTGCAGATGAAGTCTGTGGTGGCGGCGGTGCTGCTGCGCCACCGGCTGACGGTAGTGCCGGAGCACAAGGTGGAGCAGAAGATGTCATTGACGTTGTTCATGAAATACGGGCTGAAGGTCAATGTCCAGAAGAGAGATTTGGAGGGGACATTGGCCAGAGCAATAGAGGACATTGTCATCGCCAAACAAGGAGAACCGCACGGCATGAGCTCGCCGCCGTTAGATGTAACGGCGTCGGAGAGAAGCGGCAGCTGCTGAGGTTGTCATGAAGGGTTTTGCTTGAGTGCCTGTGGACCCCACTTTAGGCACAAGTCGTGAAGACTGAAGGAAAGGGCATTTCTGGGCTGAGGATTATCTGTGGAAGGGTACAGAGGAGGGGAGATGTGGGCCGTTGATGATTTAATTTTGCAGGGGGGGCTAGGCGGCCCGTAAAGAATTTTCGCGCATGAATTACCGACGGGGAAACGTATATACCTTTTTAGCCTTTTTGTCATTCATAAGAGAGGGGACAGAAATGGGGAGTGAGTTTTTTGGACTCGCTCTAGCCTTTTGCTCGCTGGCGAGCCTTTGATAAAGTTTTATAGTTTCTTGTTTTTTTTTTTTTTTTTTTTTTTTCTTTTTGTTTTTGTTTTTTATAATACGTTTCATCATGATTATTTACTTCTGTCTATGGTAATTTGTAATTGTTACGGATGTGGAAAACAATTGAATTCGTGCCCATGCTGCATCTTACTTTTTCTGTACCTTTTTTTTGCCTTTTTCATTTTTTTTGTTTTTTGACTTTTGTGCTGTTATCAGGTGATTATTTACTTATTGTCTTTCTGATTATTAGCTGCCAGAGATCTTTAGCTATCTCCTAAACTCGAAAGTCACAATTCTCAAAGCTAGAAAAAAGGGCTAGAATTATCTTCGAAATGGGAAGATCAGAGATGAAATGTATACTGTGGACTCTAATGAACTCAGTTAATTTGCAAAAGGGAAAACTATCCGGCACATTGCAGTATATAGCATACAGTGGACTACTTGCAAAATGTCCCAGAGCTAAAATAAAAGCATAGAGGAGCAGTTTCTGCAACAGGAATTCGATCCCAGTCCTGCATTTTTTCTCATCAGCCCGGTGCATTCATTACTTTGTCACATCAACTAAGGTAAACGAAATTATTGACATGCTGAGAAAGTAAAGGTTATTTTAAAACTGCCAGCAACTATGCTGTAGTTTTGGGATTCTTTTATTATGATATCTTAATATGTTTTTTAAATATAGAAAATCAATATATTATTGTATATTTATAATAAGTACATATAATTATTTAATTATAAAGATCATCAATAGAATTGATTATGAAACTTAATTTTAAGAAAAATTAACTCTTTACTTATATATATATATATATATTAACATCTTATATTATAATTGAATAATATAATAATTTTTTAAAAATTTATATAATTAAATGATTATAAGTTTAAATCATATTTTTTTATATTTAATTATAAATTTCAAATTTATTCATACTTTTTGTTTGAATAAACTTGGCTTGACAAGCTTTTTGCCCGAGTGAGATAATTTTAGTATAAGTGAACTAGGTTTTTGTACGAGAGAATATATTAGACTATAATATATGGTTTATATTTTAAATTTTACTTAATAATTTAAATTTTTAAGTAAATTAATTTCTTAACATGATATTTTTACCTAATTTTTTATTCAATGTAATTTTTATTAGTAAAATTATTTAAATATTAAACTATTTTATCTCATTTTTTCCTAATTATTGTGTCTTTCAATATCTTATGATGGGAAGGATTATTAGTAGAGGATGTGAACTTAAACGTCTATGTGTTTTGAAAATCATAACCTTGATGATAACAAAATCCACTATTTGTTCAAGTATAATGATCTCTCTTCAGTTTCACTCTTGGTTAGCATATCCATTTTTTTTTATTTTCAAAAAATTATTTCTTAGTTTACAATATTTGTCATCTTTAGATTGTGAGTCATGTCAACTTGCCAAATATTATCATGTATCTTATTTGCTTATAATCAATAAATGTGATATGTTCTTTTTTGAGTTGGTATGTTTTAATGTTTGAGATTCATGTTTAGTTATTTTTAAACTTTATTTTTGATATTTTTTTATCTTTATTAGAAATTCTTCTGGAGTAACTTGATTATATTTAATGAAGAATTGTTCAAAGTTATTTCCTATATTTTATATTTTTCGTGTCGAGATCAAACTACAATTTAATATTTATATCTATATTTTATGAAGTGATAATGCTAAAAAACATTTTTTAAACCTTTTAATTTTTACATATCTTAAAATGGGATACTACATCATTGTACATATGTTAACACTTTTCCTCAAAATAGTGTTATATAAAGAAAATATATATATTTAATAAAAATTGCTAAAGTCCCCCTTTTCAAATGTAGGTCTTTAAAAAATTTTGAATTGATATTATTTTCCTAGTCTGTTACTTAATTAATTATATATTTATATCAATTCTTAATGATAATATTCTTTATTTTATTTTATTTTATTTTATTCTCATCCATTATTTTTAATTAAATCACATATTTTTAATATATTTATTTTGTTTAAAATGTTTGTCCCTATATGTCTAAATTAGATCTCAAAACCCTTAAATGTACTTTTTTCTCTCTCTGTTTTTTTTTTTTGGATGTTCTCTTTTTCAAAAAGAGTATAGGTGTTACTCTCCTAAATTGGATTGTTATTTGATCTTTACTCTTATTACAAATTTTGAAATTATTTCATTCTTTCCTAAATGTCATATTTGTGGTAGTCAAAGAAGTAAAATGATCTTCAATTCTACAATGTAACCATTGCTATTAATTCCCACTAAGCCCACTAAATTACCTATTATTCAAGTATATTCTCGTTGTATTCCATATCATATTTTATTTCATGTCATCTAGTAGCTCCATCTATAGATCTAATCTTTATCTTTTTATTACTTTCTGAAAAGGTACACAAACACTCAACCTCTTTCTTCTTTTGTATCTTATAAGCATTTGTTGTTTCCTTCACATTGTTTTATTTCTTCTCTAAATTCAGTTTTTATTTCTAAAATAGTAGTTAAGTATTTGTCTTATCCTAATTAGCCAGTTACAATAGAAAAAGAGACATAACTTTAAATCATAATGATACTTAAGAATTAATACATGTATTATAAAGTAAACAAACTATTGATTGGAAATGAATATTTGTCAAGAAAGTTAATTCTAATAATTATATGAATCATCTCAAAGTTAGACTTGTTACCAAAATGTATAACTTTTTTTTTTTTTTATTTAATGACCAAACTTATTTTTGTAAAGTTGTTTATCTCTCTTATTACTATTAATTGTTAGCCTTTATACCAATTAGATATTAAAAATATCTTTCTTTATAGTGATTTGAAAGAAAAAGTATATATGGAGAAACCACCTACATGTATCCTACATGTATTATTTAAAGAGAGTTTAGTATGATTTGTCGACTTCAAAAATTTTTATATGGATTAAAATAAAATTCTCATGCTTAATTTGACCAATTTAGTGATGTAGTTTGATATTAAGAAGAGTAATTGTGATTACTTTATATTTTATTAACAATGTAGAGTTAATATTATTTTGTTGATTATTTATATTAATGATATTGCTATAACAAATATCCCCACCCTTAAGTTTTTTCTTTAAACACATTTCTAGACAAAATACTTAAATGTATTAAAATATTTTTTAGTTATTGAAATTGCAAGGAACAAAAAAAATATTTTCTATCTCAGAAAAAATATATTTTTAACCTCTCAGAAAAAATATATTTTTGATCTTTTACAAGAAATTTAAAAAATAAGAAGTCAAACCTTATAATACTCTTATAACAACAAACATGCAGCTTAGATAAATAATTATTTACATACCTTGAGAAGTACTAAAAATTAATAAAAAAAATTAAATTATTTTATTATAACTCATCCTCATATTACATATTTTGTTAGTATCAATTTATTTGTTAAAAGGTTTAATAAAATTTCATTTTCATTAGTCGTATTTCAATTGGAGAGCAATTAAGTAATATTTTCACAAAAATTTTAAGTAATCATAAGATCGATTATACTTACAACAAATTACATATAATTAACATCTATACTTTAATTAAAAGAGAAATGTTGTAAATATAATAAATATGATTATTTAATTATATATATGACCATAAGATTGATTATAAAACTTAATTCTATGAGAAATTAATTATCTACTATATATAGACGTTTTCTTATATGAACAAAGAGACGATAAAAGAGTTGTTTTTCTTTTGCAGTATGGATGACATGTATTTGAAGCACTGTAGAGGCACCAATCGCCCGCTCTTTACATCAGAAAAATTGCCAATGAAATTAAATGGCGCCTTTTCGCTTGATTAATAAAAGAGAAAGACATTAACGGATTAGGAAGT
Source organism: Bruguiera hainesii (assembly GCA_023213295.1). Lineage (NCBI taxonomy): Eukaryota > Viridiplantae > Streptophyta > Magnoliopsida > Malpighiales > Rhizophoraceae > Bruguiera > Bruguiera hainesii. The sequence continues at coordinate 6,755,828 of JAHOYR010000017.1, read as the reverse complement.
CTCATAAGCCTAAGCAAAACATGTTGGCCGGGTAGTGTCTAAATTGTGGCTATAACACTTCAACAATGCATCCTAGCATTCGCACCGGTTCCTGGGATTTTACCTTGCACTTGTATTTCTAGTACTTTGATTTACTCCATCTCTTTTAGTTATGTACGCATAACATCTTTAATTTGCAAGTTGCAATGTCCCCTAACTCATGCATAGTTTTTAGTCGAGAACTTTCTCTCCAGTTGAGAAGAAGTTCCATACCAATGTGCCTATTATGTACAATACAACAGCCACCTTAAACACATCGTCCCAAGAACCTACAAGGACAGAGTTTGAGATGATGTAGCAACCATAAGACAAGCAAATAAAATGAAAATCTCCAGAACAGGATACAAAGTAACTGCTGCTAATGTCTTTACCTTTTTGGAGAATGTATCCAGTTGCTGCAGTACCAAAGACCCCAGCGAGCACCCCTGCTGTATTTGATAGCCCTAACAAAACTCCCTGCCATTTGGAATTAATTAATTTTACATTTTAAAGTTAGTGTACAACGACTAAGAACTTCTTTATACATTGCTTATTGGCCACTGGTGGAATCAAATGGATGGTCCCGTAGAGTTGGTTTTTCATGGTGATCAGACATCAATTACATCTTTTTGGTCTAGAAAAAAGCACCATGGGCCAATGTTTAGTTAGAAACAGGTGCGAGGCTAATCTAGTTAGCTCAAATGTCTGTTGCGCATCAGAGAACTTACAGCATATCGTGGGCCAATGTCCTGGTGATTAGAATAGAGACCAGACTGAGAGAACGCATCGGATCCCTGCAATCAACAAATCATATCAACATTTGAGACAAACAGAAAGTTATTATATCTAATTTCATCACGTCATTTGCAACCAGTTTCATGCAGGATAGCCTCACAAAGCGCATTATTAACGTAACAGCACAAAAACATTATTTACACGGCATATCAAAAACAAAGAATTTATTTCCTTTATTTCGCCATAAGCCAAGACAATGTCGACTTAATTTTCTTAAAAGCAGAAATGTTCTGGACCATTGTTGGATTTTAAGATTTTCTCATTCTCAATTTTCTATCCACCTCCTCTATTTCTGAAGTTTTGCTCTGCATCATCTTATAGGAAAATATGTATAGTGTTAGTATTCGTGGTTTGTCTTTGTTCGAAACAGTTGTATGTTGGAAATTTTCAAGTACATTGGACTGAAGTACATTTTAAATTAACAAATACTTTCGTTCTCCATTTCATATCCCCCTTCCACATAACTGGTTAAGAAGATATCTATGCTTTGTCCACCCAAAGAAGTTGAAAAGGGTAGAGATTAAGAATCATTTTTTTCCATAATCAATACATTTGGTTTCTGATTTCTATCATGAATATATTTAGTTTCCAATTGACTAAATATACAATTAAGATTTATATTTGTTTTTCTAAGTTTATAATTGGAAACAACATAGTTGAAAACAAATGAAACAGGAAAAATACTTGAAAGAAATTTACCAGCTTTAGAATTTAGGGTTGTAAGACAACAAATATTCAAAATAAGTGACAAAAAGTTTAAGCTTTGAAAAATGGACATCAAGCTATAACAAACCTGACTGCATGCCATGCACAGTACCGCCATAGCAGGAGTATTAACACGGCTCAGTTGTGTAAGAAAGAAGGCTGGACCTAAGAACCCAATTGATTGCATGATCTGCAACAAAGAATGTTTGAAAAGGAAAACTAATCTGACTTAAAGATAAGACAAATAAGATACAGGTAGCAATGATTATGGCCACGAAGAAGTAGGGTTCTTTAACCAAAAGCTTCCTCTTTGTACAGAAGAAGATATTTAAGCTAATTATTACATTGTTTACTTCAAAGAAAAAGTAGAAGGAACTGAATCTAGAAATTTATGGTTTAACCACATCTGTTCATGTGGACACTCATAGGCATGCATGATAATAATATTATGCAGGGATTAGCAGAATTCTTTGAGAACTAGCATAAGATTTGGCCATATTACCATATCCTGATTAACTATTACCAATATCATTGGAATTGTGTATGAACTGGTGTTTCTGGAAAGTGATTGAGAGCAGTGTTTATCCTTGCCTTTCTAACTTTCGTTATGGAAAGACCTTTGCTCACAAGTGTGTCAGCAATCCAGCCTCCTATGTTTGCAAAAACAGCCATGGTCAACCATGGCAAGACACAGAATAGCCCAGATTCAGTGAGGTTAAACTTCAAAACCTGAGAAAAAAAATATGAAAGTGAAAAAAACATCAACAGTTTAGTCATGAGATTCACTGTTAATTCTAAAACTTGCACCAAGGGTGGGATGCAAATTCTATGAACTTACAAAGCAAAAAATAGTGGAAGTCCATAAAAGTCGAATTTAAGGTAAGTAATGCAACAACATTAGACAGGGACTATGGAATGGAGATGCAATCAGAAGCTAGCATAAGTCACCAAATAAAATGCACAAGCTAGAAGACAGAAAATGCCGATAGAAATGCAATTTTTCCTGTCAGGATGCAATTGAAAGAATTGTTGTCACAAAAGCTTTTGAATCCTGTAATAATAGGTTGACCAAAGCAAAAAACAACTAAGAAATCATATTAGCTCATACCTGATTGTAGTAGGTAGGCATCCACGTTAAAAGAATAAAGGTTCCCCAATTATGACAGAAGTGAGATATAATAAGAGCCCAAACAGGCGCTTTTGATAAAATTAACTTCCATGGAATGACAGACACAGGCTCCTTTGACAGGTTGCCATCCAAGATAAGTCTTTTTTCGTGTGCACTAAGTTCAGGATCTTCCTTTGGTGAGCTATGTGCCTGGGAAAATCCAATGAAAGAGATAAAGAAATTTTCAGAGTTGAGTTCCATTGAGTGCAGCCTAAAGTCACAGATACATCTATCTATTTATAATTCAAAATGCAGTATGCTTGATATCATGACTCCTGATAGGGTTTCTGGTTCTCTGAGAAGCAAGTATCACTGGCAGTCACTCTGATCAGAAATTTTGGAGAGGCAGAACCTGCTAATTTCACAGCATCTTTTGTCACAGATCCTCAAAATTGCATTAAAATGCTAGTTTTAGCTTGCTTTTGATAAAGCAGATGTTACTCACTACACTGAGACAAGGTTATCCTTCCAAATCTTGTAGCATAAAATGATAATCTTTTGACTGTAATTTAGTACCATAAATTCCCTCATTCTTTTTTGAACTAGTTTCTCCTAAGATAAGAAAAAATTTATCCACAAGATAACAAATTGAAGAAGCAAACCAATTACCTTTCTTAACCATAGTGCAAACCAAATGCTTGCAAGGGACCCAAATGAGTAGAAGACTGATGGCCATCCATATTTATGGATTAGAATGGGAGAGACGGCCAATCCAGTTACAGAACCAAGATACATCCCACTGTAAACAAGGGCAAGTGATCTGCTTCTTTCCAACACAGGAATCCACTTGGAAAGAATGTTATTCATAGCAGGCATGGCAACTCCCTGGATACAAAGGAGATCACCCTTAATAACAAGAATGCTCTGTCTACTCACCAACAATAACATCACCTATTTGGGATTCAGGGATCTTGAACTCAAAGCAAATTCACATTAGAATCTTATGTAATTCACTACATAATCTAAGCCATAAGATATGGGTTAGCCTCTTTTTGCTTAACCTCAGAACTTCTGGCTCCATTATATTCTGTTATAAAATGTTTATATACTCAATCAAGCCAATTTCATATTAGGAAAGAATTTTTTAACAATAAAAACAATGGTTTAACAGAAAAGTTATTTCATTGTGAACCTAAAGGTTATAGCTTTGAATCAAGGAAACAGCCTCTTTATTAAAACAAGTATGGAAGCCTCATGCATTAGGATACCCTTTTAGAAATAAAGAGAGATGTAAAGCATAACAAAAACAGAAAAGCATGTTTGCAAGAGAAACACCTCTCCAATCCCCATAAAAGCCCGCATCATAAGCAAAAAAGGAAGTCCAACTCTAGCAGCAATAGGAGTCAAAACTGTAGCAATCGACCACCAGACCACTCCACATCCTAGCACTAGCTTGCCACCAAATTTATCTGCCCAAATACCTCCAAGAATCTGCAGACCAGTAAAATAATGTATGTTTAGATAATAAGGAGAAGAAAAATTCCCAAACTTTCTTAAATTGGTAAAATGGAATTATTTTCACTGGAACTAGATCAGCATGCAGAGGAAATTTTGATCACAAGAGCACACTGAGAAACTGACTATTGCAGTCATTAACCATACCTGAGTCAGTAGATAGCCCCAGAAAAATGAAGATTGAATTAATCCAACTGTTGCACTGTTCCAGTTGAACTCTTTAGACATTGGAAGGATGGCTATGCTCATGTTCACCTACACCAAGCGATTGAAAGCTATCATATCAAGATAATGCAGATAGAAAGTACATTTTAGGCATCGCAATTCTAAAGTTCAAGCAATTGAAAACAGTTGAATTTCTGGAAGAAAGTAATGACAACCAATTTAACATTTTTAAGCTTGAGGCACAAAGCAACTATTCTATGACAATTATTAATCATGAAAATACCACTGTGGCTTTCAGGTGGAAGGAAACATATGTGAGATGAGAAAGAGAAAAGATGGCTACAGAGGCCAAAAACTTTACAACATTAGGATATTTGGGATGAAGCAACAAAAATCAATAAAGCTACCCACACGGTCCATATTGCAAGAAGACAAAAAGATCACTAAAGAGGCCAAAAACTTTACAACACTAGGATATTTGGGATGAAAAAACATAAATCAATAAAGCTACCCACCCGGTCCATATTGCATAACAAGAATGCTGTGAAACAAAGCAGTACAATCACCCATCGCTTCGGGAACTCTTCCCACCAAGAAGACGTTTTCTGCAAAGCCATCTCACTCAACCGTTCTTCAGGAGTCAGTGAATCCACACTGACTTCTGTTATATCATACTCCTCGGACTTATAGAAAGCTCGAGTTCTATTGACCTTGCCACTGTCAAGAAACTGGCACCGCCCTTTCTTAGATTGAAAACAGTTATCATGTTGAGTCCTCAGAAGAGGAAAAGAGCACTCATATCTTCCTCTGTGCTGTTGTAGGGGATAAGCTGCCAAGGAGTTCAAGCCTTTTTTATCTGAATGACCAACCCCTCGAAGAAATGGGGAAAATGTGAATCCAGAAGTAAAGCCATTAGCCATCTGCTTATGTAGCCTTTGGTAGAAGATGCTGCCCTGTGCATATTGTGCAGCAACAATGGCTGACCTCTCTCCTTTAGGATGTAAAATAGCTTGGTCCATTCGACAAACATTGCCTGCCAATATTACAAATTGTAAAATTAAACTCCCATAAAGGTACATCCCAACAATTTTGACTAGTTAACCAAATAAGAAGCTAACCACTAGGTATAGTCTAGTAGCTACCAGGCATAAACTTTGGAGGCAAGATTTGGGTTTGAACCTCATATCCCACCCATAATTAAATCCCCTTCCCAATTCAATTAGACAAAAAAAAAAAAAAAAAGCTAAAATACATTGTTGAAAGGACGTGCTCAGCTTGGAACGACAAAAAAGGTTTAAAAACACCCCAAAAAAATAAAATAAAGGATGAAGAAAGTTAGAAGACGCAGCCAGGTAAAGTGCAAACATCCTAAAGATGCTTGAAGAAAGGAAAAGCGAAATTTGATGGGCCTCGAGGAAATTGTTGATTGCCTTTTTTTTTTTCTCCTCTTCTTATATTAATTATAATAGACGAAATAGAATTGCCTTCCGACACGATATTATGCCGGTGGTAACCGATCTCACCATCCTTGCATCCTGGCGAAATCAAAGAGTAAACTAAAGGCGCTCGAAGATTCATAGTCGCAAAATGCAACTCGAAAATATAAAGAATTGCATGCACTGGTCAACAACTCTTAGCAGCAGATAAAATCTACAAACAATTGCAGGCAACTCTAACCAAATGTAGCTACGTAACTTCCTCAACACAATATATATATATATATATATATAGAAAAACAAAAAAGAAAGAGAAAAGACACAGTAGAAGAGGATTCATACAAAACAAAAGTGAAGCATACAGAAATTCGCACTCAAAATTGTAGTTAGCAAATCGTACTCGAGCCGATAAAAGAACCGAAGTTCTGGTTTGAAAGCAAACTACCGATAGCCATTAATTTGCTGCAGAGCTGAAGCTGAGAGCTACTTATTCCATTTGAGGATTACCTCATCAACAGCTTCGATTTGTAACCTCTCTCTCCCTCTCTCTCTCTCCCTGTTTATCAATCTCTGGCCTCCAAACCCAGAAAGGATAAAGAGGTGATTTTATTTTTTTTCTTAGTGGCGTTCATAAACCCAGAGAAGGTGGGTCTGGTGCTTGACACGTGCACTGTCATCCTAGCCCACCACATTCCATTAAAAACGGAAAATAAAAATTAGGTGGCTTAATGTCACCGAATTAGCTTTTGTGTGCACTAATCTCCGCGACACCTAGTTAATTTTGTTTGAAAAGATGAGCTATCAAGGTATCTGTTAGATCACCAATTGAACAGTATGTTGGGCTAGTAGTTGGCCCTATGACAATATCCTTGTAACGTCCTCTTTCACTTAATCTTACCATATTCTCGTCACATTTTCAGTCAAATGTGATCAACAAATTATCAAAATTGGTTCTCTTATTTTTAATTAACCCTTTGGTCTGATAAATTTTTTTATTTGACTAAGTATTTGATATAATTGGGAACTCCTCTTTTCCGTATTACTCTATTAGTAAGAATATGTTCATCTCTTTGTTGAATTTGATGGTCATAGTTGTTGGTGCATACTTGGACTTGTTTCTGTTTAGATCTTCTTCGTCTCCATGAAAAGACTTTAGAAAATTTACATAGAACATGTTGTTGATTTTTAACTTTGAAGGGAATTGAACTTGATAGACAACTTTTCCCATGTACTTGACTAATGAAAACAACCCTTCGTACTTCCGTACCAAGTCATTGCGTACTTTGCATAGAGATTTGAATTGGTTCGATAGCAATTTCACCATCACCAAGTCTCTCGTTGCATAGTCCTTTGGATGTCATTTGGAGTCAGCCCATTTTTTCATCCTCCTAGTCACTTTGTCAAGGCAAACTCTTATTATGTCCACTTCCTTATATCATTTTCTTGCAAATTTAAAGGTAGACAAGTTGTTACTAGTGTAGGAAGAAACAGTAGCACTTGGTGTTAACGGCTATTGTCCCATGACAATCTCAAATAGGTTTTTGTTTGTGGCATCGCTCTTTTAGAAGTTATATGAGAATTGGACAGTGTCAAGTAATTTCACTAAATCTCATTGGTGAGTACTGATATAGTACCTCAGATATTACTCCAGTAAGACATTGACTCACTCAATCTACCCATTGCTTTGAGGATGGAAGCTCGTTTAGAAGTTTAGGTCGGTTCCCAACAACTTGAATAGCTCGTGCCAGAATTTGCCCATAAAGCAGAGGTCTCTATCGTTGATTATGCTTCTTGGCACACCTCATAGTTTTACTACGTTTTTGAAGAACAAGCGAGTAGTTTCGTCCACTTTGCAATCAGCATGGGCTGGAATGAAGGTGTCATACTTGCTAAATCAATCGACTACCACTATAATACTTCTATATCCCTCGGACTTTGGTAGAGTCATAATGAAGTCCATTGAGACACTTTGTTATGATTTCTCAGAGATGGGTAGTAGCTCAAGTAGACCCACTGGTTACTGTTGTTCCACCTTGTCTTGTTGGCTAACTAAGCAAGTTCATACATAGACCTCGACGTCTGTATACATGTGCGATTAGAACTATTATTGTTGGACAAGAGTAAGGGTTTGTGTATACCTAGGTGACCAGTTTATAGGGAATCATAACATTCTTTGAGAATCTCCTTTTGTAAGTTTCCCCATTTAGGCACGAAGACTCGATTCTTAACTGTCATTAGGACTCTGTCATCCACCCAAAATCAACGAGTCTTCCCCTCACTAACCAATCTTAGCAAATTGTTAGCCAAACTATCTTGCCTTGTACCTTCCTCAATTCATTCAAAGAGGTTGCTCTTAGGTATGTTAGTTGAAAAAGTGGCTATTTCCACCTTCCTGCTCAGCACATCAACAACAACATTGGCTTGACCTGGCTTATAATGTAGTGTATGGTTGAATTTTGCTAGGAAGTCTTGCCAATGAGTTTGCTTAAGGCTGACTTTCTTTTATGTCTGGAAGTTGCTCGTAGCAACATTATCGGTCATGATCACAAACTTACTTTCAGGGAGATAGTGTCTCCAAGTGTGCAAGTAATAGATAATGATAGTCATCTTCTTGTCTTAGATGGTATATTGCTTCTTCGTGTCATTTAGCTTGCGACTTTCATAGGTAATGAGATGCCTATCCTGCATCAAGATTCCCCCAATGGAAAAGTTGGATGTATTGGTGTGGACTTCAAAAGGCTTTTTGTAGTCCAATAGCACCATAATAAGTTCCTCGGAGATTGCTTGCTTTAATCTCTTAAAGGAAGTTTAGCATTTTCTCGTCCAATGCCAAGTATGATTTTTCTTCAACAGGTCGGTTAGGGGTGCTGCTACGACAGAGTATCCTTTAATGAACCGACGATAATAGTTGAAAAGCCCTAAAGAGGATCACAGTTCTAGGACCTTGGTTAAAAGCTCTCATTGTTGGATAGCTTACACCTTTGCTGGATCCATCATGAGCTTACTGTTTTTGATTCAGTGACTAAGAAAGTTCACCTCTTACTTGGCGAATGAGCATTTCTCCTTATTGAAGAACAACTCGTTTTCTTGAAGAACTTAGAAGACTTACTTGGATTAGCTGAGTTATGTTTACCTACAAATTTCTTCTCATACTTGGGACTACTTTTTGAAGGTCTTTGCTATCTACCCTCGTTACGACCAGAATCTTGCTTCTTCTGCTCGGTTTTCTCTCCCCCACTTTTGTTAAAGTTAGGCTTCTTGCCCTCAAAATGGACAGAGTAGTCGATGAAGGTCTTAATAGTGGCAATGACAACATCCAGGGTCTACACATCATGCCTATCTAGCTCAACTCTCGCTCAATCCTTCAAGTTGTCTTTAAAGTAGAAGAGAAACTCATTGTCAGACATCTCGATTTCAAGTATGAGAGTAGTAAATTTCTTAATGTAGTTGGAAATACTATCTGTCTAACATAGGTGACGCAACTTTCCCTTAACTTCGTTGTTTGCATTATAAGGCATGAAGTACCTATACACTTTAGCCTTGAATTGCTCCTAGGTGTTAATGACGCACAAGCCTTTCTCCCTCTCGGAATGCTTATATCTCCACCAGAGTTATGCAACATCTTTTAGGAAGATTGAGGCATTGCTTACCATGGGAAGGTCATTAACAACCTCTATGACCTTAAAGTACTGCTTAAAGCTAAATAGAAAGTTCTTTATTGCAGTAACATTGCGATTGCGTGTACCATTGTACAAGGCAGGCTTAAGGACCTTCAAGCCATGCATTGTAGTGGCAGTTGTACTAGCGAATGAGTTGTTTCGGCACAAAGAATCCATTAACCTACGAAGGTCGTGAGAATTCATCTCCCTGTGAAGGTCATGAGAATACATCTCCCTGTGAAGATCGTAAATCTCTTTTTCAACGAACTCTTGCAAGTCAGACAAACCTTAATTCAGGGAGTGCAGTTCTCTCCTAAATGAGGGGTCAAACTCTTTGATCATGACTTTTGGTAGCCGGCATGATCTCTGCATTCTCATGGATTAAGTTATTGACTTGATCGTTGAGATCACCCATAACGGAGTTTATATTAATGACGCTATTTTCTAAACCACTAACACGAGAGTCCATGGTTTCCTTTGCTAAAGCCTTGGACTTGCTATACTTGATTGGAGCACGCTTCTCCTCACATTCACGAGCTTGTTGCCCCACTTGTTGCTCTTCCACAATGGTTGCAACAAATCCTTCTTAGCTTGTCATGCTTGTAGTCTCAACAAACACCAAACAAATAGGTTGTACCTAAGGTTTAAACCTGGCTCTGATACCATCAACCATTAGTCACAGGGTCATTACTTTTTTCCTAAAAGACAGTCTATTAGGGCATGCAGCACCCACACTTATATAGCTCAAAACCCCCCTTTTTTCTATCCGATGTAAGAGTCAGGTCGTACCTAACCCATTTGCGATATAACCTGTCACTGTCTATGACATTCTCTCCCACCGAATCTATCAACGTCATCGTCGAGAATCAAGACCTCTCCCTACCTACTTCTTCCATGTGAAACACTTGGTGGGAGACACCAGAATTAGGGTCGGGTCGACTCTGATATCATCAATCATGGGATCATTACTTTGATCATCCATGTGCAGTACCCACGCTTATATGACCAAAGACCCCTCACTTCCTATCTAATGTGGGAGTCGAGTAAGTGAGGGGTCTTGGGTTGTACCTAACCCATTTGTGACATAACCCGTTACCTTTTGTGACATTATCTGTCATAAGGTCATTACTTTCTCCCTAAAAGGTAGTCTGTTAGGGTGTGCAGTATCTACGATTATATGACCCAAAATCTCCCTATTCTTTATTTGATGTAGAAGTCGAGTTATACCTAACCCATTCGTGACATAAACAGTTATCGTACGTGATATGACCCGTCTATGACATTTTCCCCTACTGAATCCATCAATGTCCTTGTCAAGAATAAGGGTCTCTCCCTACCTATTTCTTCCACGTGAAGCGTTTGGCAAGAGACACCATCAGAGTTGGGGTCGGGTTAGTTTTAATACCATCTATTACGAGGTTATTACTTTTTTCTTAAAAGACAACCTATTAGGGTGTGCAACATCTACGTTTATATGACTCCAAGATCTCTCTCTTTATATCTGATGCAGGAGTTGAGTTGCATCTAATCCATTCATGACATAACTTATTACTGTATGTGACATTAAGTTTAAAAAATAAAATGTGAAGTATGGATATCATCAAAAAATGAAAATTTTATAAGGATTATTTATACGTAAAATAATTTTATATAATATTTGTATATTATATAAAACATTATTAATATAATATAAAATATTTTATACTTAATTTAAAATTATTTTATATTTATTTAATTATTTTTTAATCATAATAGTTAAATTCTTGTAGATGAAGAATCTCCGTCATCATAAAAGTTACACATGGATCACTAAGTGATCCAATAGTTAAGTCATGGTTGTTAAAGTCGTGATTTTGAATCCTATGATCATATAATTTTAAATATTTTAATAATATAAACAACATAAAAAAATTTATTTAATAAGATCATTTAGAATTTTAAGTATAATAGGATAGAATTATATAAACTAATACAAAAAACCATAGTTTTAATTTAAAAAATAATTTTAAAAAGTTAATTAATTAAAAATATCTTATTTATTATTATTTAATATCATTAAAATAATAAAATTATTTATATTTTTATTTATGATAATCATATTAAAAAAGTAAATATATTTAATAATATTATATTAAGAAATAGTTTAACTAACACAAAAAGATAGAGCCATATATTGTACTAGTTTTTATCTAATTTATTAATATTTTTAAAAGTTAAAATTTAATTTTATTATATTATTAAATTAACATTAAATGCTATTAAATTAAATTAAATATTTAAAAATAACAATAAGATACAATATCAAAAGTATTTCATGGTTTATATTTTTTTATTTCATTGTGTCATATTAATTTTTATAATGAGTAATTAGATAAATACTATTTTACTTAATTAATTTGTTTTATTAAATATTATTGATTTAAAATTAAGAGTTAAAGTGATTGAATAAAATTAATTAAAGTTACGTGATAAATTGAAATTGAATTTTTAATTATGATCATTACTTTTGTAATTTTTTATTTCATTATGAAAAATTAATTTTTATTTATAATTTTTACTCTTGTAAAACTCTTATTTTATTTTATTATGAAATTTTTTTATACTAATTGATTAGTTAGATAAAATAAAATTTAATTAAGAATTTTTTAATTGTATAATTTGAAATATTAGTATTTTAAAGTTATAATGTGAAAAAAAATATTTAATAGATGCTAAAATTTTATTTTTTTTAAATACTAAAAAAATTATAAACTGACTACTAAATTATTATTAAATATTAGAAGTTATAAAAGTTTAGTAAAAAAAATGTAATTAAAGAAAAGTGGTTGTGTAAATATTTTTTACTTAAAAAATTATTTATAATTATTGTCTTTTTTTCAATTTTGATAATATTAATATACACATAAATATAAATATATAAACATATTATATCATTTAAAGAATGACCCAAAAATAATAATAATTAAAACTTAATTTCCATCAAATTTTTAACTCTTTAGTCTTAATTTTTTATCAATCAAAATTTGAAAATATCATATTGTCATTTTATTGATTTTTTACTTAATCCATTATATGTGATTAAAGTTATGTTATTGAGTTATGTATTATTTTGTAGTTAAATTTATTTTTGTTGAGTTTTAATTTTTTTTTCATGTTAAGTAAAATCTTTACAAGTTTACAATTAGATTATACAATTCAATTTTGAATACCATAAATTGATAAGGTAGAATTTTAATTTTAACAACCTTAAGGTAGATAAAGCTATTTTTTTCTAAAAAATTCTCTTTATAAAAGAAAGAAAAAAGGAAACAAACAAAAGAGGCAACAAATAATTCGATAATCACTAAAATATCAGTGTAGATTATCAATCAATGACGAGGAATCTCCTTCAAGTCTCTATTTTTTTTTCTCCTTTTTTTGTTATGTTATTTATTTGGGTAAAAGTAGGTAGCATGAATACCAATAGTAGCCACGAGATGGACCTACTTTATTGCAATCGGTGCACAAAATAAAGAACATTTTTTTGAAAGTTGTTTTCTTATCCTCTACCACTCCCAAATATATGCCTTAGCACTCAGCCTTTGGTAGGCTTAACTCAGTGTAACATTGGATAATTCCAAAGAAACCTTGAACTCTACAATTGAAGTGCAAAATCAAGCCCCTTTGGATGATTATTTGTATTTAAAAAAAACATTTGTCACAAACATACAAGTTTCTACTCACAATTATGTGACACTTAACTTTCCCTACACCCTTCATGGAAGTTAAGTTAGCTTTCCTCTCTTGAATAGTGAAGAGAGAGTGGAGAACAATGGAAAACCTAAGAGAAATTGATTAAAGAAAGGAAGCACTATATACAACTTAACCTCCTAAATGGATAGTTATAATTAATCTAATCTAACTGTTACATTTAAAATTCTAGAGAATTCTATAAAATTCTCTACAATTCTACATAATCAAGAGAATTCTTAAATGTTATGGAATGTTTTAGAGTCCTAGTAACCTCTTCATCTTTCAAGATTTTACTAGGCCTCTCTAAAACCTTTCAAAGCATTTCACTCTCCCCCACCTAATTCTTCGACATCCTCATCGAGTCTTTGTACTTTTGAAGCAATTATCGAAATTGTCACAAATCTTCCTTGGTCTCTCATGTTGATTTACTCTCAAGTAATCTCTTCCATTTGATCAAGTATTGAGTACTTGGGGGTGTACCACGTTTTCGGACAATCTGTTCACTAAACACTTCCCTAACCTCTTTGTCATAGGAATTTACCACAATTAGTGGAGCCTTATTTAAGACTTGGCGGCTTGGGTCTTCCTTATCTTCCTTGAATGGTTTGAGTATACTCACATGGACAATTAGGTGAATTTTTAAATTTATGGGCAGGTCAAGTTTGTAAGTTTGTAAGAGATATTACCAACCTTCTCAATGACTGAGTAAGGCCTTTCATGCTTCCTTATTAAACCTTTATGGACAAAATGAAAAGTTTTGAGTTGATGGGTAAGATTTTAACCATTACTTTGTATCCAATAACAAATATGATTTGTCGTCTCTTTTTATTAACCCATTTTTTCATCTTTTTAGTTGCCTTGTCAAGGTAGGAACATGCTATGTCTGCTTGCTCCTTCCATGACTTGGCTATCTTTGAGGCTCCTGGGCTTCTGGTTGATGAGTCTGCATTCACGGTGTGTGGTGTTAAAGGTTGCTACCGAGTCACCAACTTGAAGGGACTCTTCCATGTTGCCTCACTCCTTTGCAAGTTGTAAGAAAATTAAGCTACATTCAGGAGTTTCACCCAATCCTGTCAGTTGGCATTTACAAAATGCTTGAAATAACACTCTAAAAGGCATTCACCCTTTCTCTTTGGCTGTTGGTTTAAGGATGAAAACTTGTAGGAAAATGCAGCTCAGTCCCCATGAGCTTAAACAACTCGTCTCATAGTCAACCAGTGAAACGAGAATCACGATCAATTATGATATGACATGACAACCCCCAATACTTTACCACATTTTTAAAGAATAATTGCATTACCTTTTCTGTCGTACAATTAATTAAGATAGAGATAAAAGTCTCGTACTTTGAAAACTGATTAACGACCACAATGATCGACTCCAACCCTTTTGACTTGGGTAATGTAGATATGAAATCTATAGTAAAGGTCTCTTAAGGCCTTTGAGGTGTTGGTAAGAGCTCTAATAAGCCACTAGGTAGTTTGTAGTCAACCTTATCTTATTGGCGCATAAGGCAGATTCTTATATACATCTTAACCTTATCCCTCAATTAAGGCCAATAGTATGTTGTTTCCAATAATACCCACGTCCTCTTCATGTTTAGGTGACCAGCCAATTTGGTGTTATGACATTCCTTAATGAGGGAATGTCTTATATTCCCCTACTTAGGCACATAGAGTTGCTTACCTCGAGTGTAAATTAGGTTATCCTCAACTCAAAACCTTTTAGTCTCCCTCTTGACCACAAGATTGACAATTTGTCTAGTCATGAAGTCATGCTTAAGCCTTTCTCAAATTAGATCTTTGATGTCCCCTTTAACTTGCGTGATGACTACCAATTTTGCATTACGACTTAGAGTATCAGCAACCGTATTGGTCTTACCCAACTTATATTCCAATGTATAGTCAAACTCAGTCAAATAGTTTTGCCACCTAACTTGCTTTAAAGTTAGCTTCTTTCGGGTTTGGAAGTAGTTAATGGCCACATTGTTCATCTTGATCACAAATTGCAAACCAAATAGATAATGGTGTCAAGTATGGAGATAATGCACAATGACGGTCATCTCCTTCTCTTACACCATGTACCTCCATTCGATGTCATTTAACTTTTTACTCTCATAAGCCACAAGATACCCCTTTTCCATTAGGAACCTTCCAATAGCAAAGTTAGAAGTATTGGTGTAAGCTTAAAACATCTTTGTAAAGTTGAAGAGAACAAGAACAAACTCTTTACTTACTGCGACCTTTAACTCTTTAAAGGCCATTTGCTGTCGGGTTGTCTAATCCCACGATTGGTTCTTCTTCAACAAGTTAGTTAGGATAGTCATACGTGCTGAGTACCCATTGATGAATCACCTATAGTAGTTGGGTTAGACTAAGAAATGATTGCATCTTGGATACATTCTTTGGCAGTTTCCAATCTTGGATGATCTGTACCTTATTCTTATCCATTCAAGTTTATCTGTTCCCTACCACATGACTAAGGAAGTGTACTTCCTATGTCGCGAAAGTGCACCTTTTTTTCTTGATGTAAAGCTCATTCTCCTGTAGAAGTCTAAACACGATTTATAAGTGGTCGACATGGTCTTCGAGCTTCTCACTATAGATAAGAATGTCATTCAAGTAGACCATTACAAATTGGTCCAAAAATAACCGAAAAATCTGATTCATGAGAGTGGAGAAAATGGCAGGGGCATTAGTTAGCCCAAAGGGCATCACCAACTACTCAAAGGAACCATAACAGGTAACACGGGTGGTCTTTTACTCATTTCCTTTTGCAATACGAACTTGGTAGTATCCAAAACGCAAGTCCACCTTTGTAATCCACTTGGCTCATTCTAATCTATCAAACAAATCAAGGATAAGAGGAAAAGGGTATCGATTTTTTACTATAATCTTGTTAAGTACTCTATAGTTGATGCACATATTCAATGAACCATCCTGCTTCCTGTGGAACAAGATTGGGGCGTCGTAGGGAGCCTTTGAAGGTCAAATTTGACCTACATCAAGTAAACTAACCAACTGCCTCTTCAACTCTTCAAGCTCAACAAGTGTCATGCGATAAGAGGTCATAACAAGTGGCTTAGACCTCAGCTTCAACTCTATTTATGGTCAACCTCTCTCCTCAATGGAAGTCATTTAGGCAGTTCGGGGGGCCATCACATCCCTATTCTTTTCAAGAACGTCTTTAATCTTTTGAAGTAGGTTCGCCTTTTAAGAGCTTGAGAGGTCATTGTTCACCATTGTTGTCAAGTACATGATATCCCCTCACTTAAAGTTCTTCATTGCTTGCATTGTAGATAAGATTTTTCTATCATTTGCCTTCGAGGTGGCAGAAACCATGCACAGGGTCTCCTTCTCAAGCACACACAAAGTTTTAAGTATTACATAGGAACAACTTGGACCTTGCGAAAGAAGTTTATGCAAAGAACAATCTTGAAATTGTCCATAGGTGCCACAGAGAATTCGATTATACCATTCCAAGGACTAACACTCATTTGCACTCTTTGATCCACACCATTTAAGAACTTAGTACCTACATTTACAATTTTGAGCTAACCCCTAACATTGGTTATATTTAAATCAAGTCATTTGGCTTCCATCTTAGTGATGAAGTTGTGAGTCACACCCGTGTCAATCATGACTTAGGCATGCTATTCATTTATCTACACATTCACAAATATCAGCCCCTTACCTCTCATGGTTAGGAACTCTTATTTGACCTTAAAGACATTAAACAATTGTAAAGAACCAATCTGCTCCGCTAGAACATCAACCAGTTGTGTCTCTTGTTACTCGATTATAGTTGCCAACAAACTTAGTTTTGGGTAGTCTTTCATAAGGTGTGGTCCCTTGTATATGAAGTACCCTCCTTTAGGTGTGAAGGATAGTTTCTTCTCCTCATAGTCTTTTCAAGTGGTTGAATTGTAACTACTTTTGCCTTTTTCTCTTTCTCCCCCACCTTTGATGGAGTTACCCTTGGAACTCTTATTCTTAAAAGACTCTCCCCTTTAATACTTGGTGAGGGACTCTGTAATTGCAATGGTTTCATCGACTTTTTTCACCCTTTATCGCTGCACCTCTTGCTTGGCCCAATTTTGGAGTCCATCTATAAAGTAGAACAGTGTATCTTCTGCTCGTAAGTTAAGGATTTTTAACAATAATATTGTGAAATCCTTAACATAGTAAGGAATAAAGGACTTGTGTCTCAGCTCCCTCAGCTACTTTCGTGCATCACATACCACATTTTTAGGGAAGAACTATCTTTTAAGTTCCTTCTTAAAGTCTTTCCGTATCTCTATAGTGCAAAAGTCTTTTTGTATATCCACATACTTCTTGCACTACCATAAGGTTGTTGTATCAGCAAGGTAATGGGTTGTCGTGTTCACTTTGTCTTGCTTGTTTGCCATCTTGAGATACTTAAAGTATCTTTTTATCTGCCAAAGAAAATTCTCCACCTCCTAGGCATTCCTCTTGACTGAGAATTCTTAAAGAGCTCCCCTTAAGCCACCATTGTTAGCCATAACCTTTTTGCACATGGCTATGTCTTGGCACATCTCCTCTAGAACGATTTCTAAAGTGGTCACTTGAATTTGCAAATTTTCAAGAGTTTGCATGATTGTTGTCTTAGAGATGTGCTCACCCCTGTGACACCCTTCATTGTTGGAAAGAGACTCTTGAACGTCCCTTCTAATTTTGTCAAGCTCTTCCAACGTGTGAGACTTCAAAGTCTCAAAGTTATACTCTACCTTAAGAGCTCCCCTTAAGCTACCATTGTTAGCTATAACCCTTTTGCACATGGTTATGTCTTGGCGCATCTCCTCTAGAACAGTTTCTAAAGAGGTCACTTAAATTTGCAAGCTTTCAAGAGTCTGCATAACTGTCATCTTGAAAATGTGCTCACTCCCGTGACACCTTTCATTGTTGGAAAAAGACTCTTGGACGTCCCTTCTAATTTTGTCAAGCTTTTCCAACGTGTGAGACTTCAAAGTCTCAAAGTTATACTCAATATGTTCAATACGTACTTCCATCTTAACCATTATCTGTTCAAGAATGTTAGTCTTTTTTTTCAAAATACCAAGAGTTATAGTAGAACAAATCTTGTTGTGTTCATGCTCCTTGGTGCCTGACATTATGCCCCACAACCAGACTTTGGTACCACTTGTCACGGATGTACAAATTTTTACTCATAATCGTACAACACTTAGTTTTCCCTAAGTTAGCCTTCCTACCTTAGATGACGAAGAGAGAGTGAAATACAATAAAAAACCCAAGAGAAATCGATTAAAAAAAAGTATTATATTATATTTATGAGAAAATACAAATAAATTAGATATCTTTCACTCTTAAAACTAATTCTCTTTATATAAAACTCAATATCTTAAATAAATAATTATAATTAATCTAATCTAATAATTACATTTAAAGTTCTAAAGAATTTTATAAATATTTTTACAATTTTATATAATTAAGAGAATTTTAAAATGCCATAAAATATTTTAGAGTTCAAGTAATTTTTTCATGTTTCAAAATTTTACTAGACTCCTCTAGAATTTTCTAGGATATTTCACATTGCTCGCATCATGTCCCGGCTAATGCAATTCAGACCCTTCCAATATTTCATTTAATTCACACACATATTACCTTCAGCGTGATGAGGTATAACTCATTTTCATTGGTAATAGTGCTTTAATTTGAGTGCGGTGTATTTACATATCACAAGGTTAAGATTAAAAGAATTCAATGTCCATGCACATATCATGTTCCCCTCCAAGCCCACAATCCACCTTCATCAGCTAAACCTTAAGGCAAAGCTCCAAACGGGGAATCAAGAATAACTTATTTGGGTTTGTGAGACAAATGCATTGACTCAAATAAGATTCTAAACATGATTGCTCCCAGCCCCGACCTCTGTTTTCAGTTTCAGAATAGGAGAGGCAGCATCTCCGGACAAAATCAAATTCCTTTTGAGATCTATTTTGCTATACTCATGTACACCAGAGTCCATCAGGATTCCACGGGATCTCCATGTCTCTCCCATTAATTTGACCCCAAAATAAACTAGATGGTCTGATATACTGTCCCCGAGCACTAACCTGCATAGAACTTAAAAGTAAAGAAGTTTGTTAGAGCCCAGAGTTTTACATACAAATCATACCCTCGGTATTTTTTTTCATTTGATAATAAAGGTATTTAAAACCCGAGGCCTGATTGCTCCTCCAGGGGATGCTAACCACCTCAATCTCATGTACTTAAACCACAACCAAAGATTTGAACTTGAGATGAACACTAAACCCACATCCTAGTCCAGTCGTTTCACCAAATTGAGTCAACCTGTAGAGATTTGCACCCTTTAAATTTTATCAGAAATATTGCACTTGTTATTTCTTCAAATCACAAAAGGTTAATTTACCAATCTTTGCAAGGTGAACAAAAGCCTAAAAGCCCTACATTCCTTTGACAAGAAGTTATACAAACTTGAGCACTTAAAAAAGATGACTTAATTACAATACAAGTCCAAGATTCCATATCTGACTTGAGCAGAGAAAATGCTCACCTGCTACAGGAAGCATCTTTGCCAGAACCATCAGATATCCTCTCTACACTATAAACCAGACTTGCCAAACCATCATTGTATAGTCAAAACTTCGGGTGAGAGAAAGATTGTTGCTAATTTGTACAATGAAGTTCAGACACTGGTGTTGATATAAATCTTCCACAGGATTGACCAAGTAGACGCAGCTACATATTGGTGTCTGGGCACATATCTAGGCATTAGAATTGACAGATCCTAAAATCTCAGGATATGAAGCCATTAATAAACTATTATAAAGAAGCCTAATATAAGTACCCTCATCCTTTTTTGCACATCCAGGCAAAGAGGTAATACCAACAGACAAAATTTTGTATTAGTACAGAAAAGAAATTCATGATGTTACCAGCTTAATAATCAAGACATCCATCAATCCTCTTAGCAAGGAAACACTACCTCCCTAGGGAAGTGGTGGTATGTCTTTTGTGGGAAATGAGAGAAGTAAGAAGGCAGATGTGGCACGATGTCATGTTCATGTGCAATGCAGATTGTGTTGGGAACAAGTTGGCTGTAGTAAGTTGCAAAAACTGCATTAGCAATTTGAGGCTGTCGGAAGGTCACAACCAGAACATTCTTTGCTTCATGATTAACCTGGAACAAACAAATATTTTTAGTCCTACAGTGATTATAGATGTTGCTGATTTGTGGAAAAAAAAAAATGTTGCCAGATTAAAGCTCAACAAACCACAAAAACAACAATCCAAAATAGATTCACATGAATAACCACTGTAGTTTCAGTTGGCTTGAGACAAGGGTAACAGTATTACTATTAAATCAAGTCCACAAAAGGCAGCCATAGCCCCTCCCATTGATTGCACTGTCACCATTATGTCAAGATCTCCGTAATATTTTTTGTTCTTTGGCTAGCATTTAGAGCCCCAGGGGAGACTGTTGTATTGAGGTAAGCAGAATAAAATCCATGATGCCCCTGTGACAATTCAAAAGTTAAGTGAACAGTTAAATAAGAGTGGAAAACAAATTTAAATCATCAACTCTGGATAAAATAATTCACAGGGTCACAGTGACTTTTCTGAAATGCAGACCATTACATCAGCCATGCCAGAATAATTTAGGTCAAGCTGTTTCCAGTATAAGTCTTCAATCCAGTCCCAGATCCTGTAAAGAAGCAATTAATCAATTAAAAACAAAGCAACTAGAGAATCTTAGAAACTAAGATCAAGTAGAGAAAATCTAAATTTATGCATGGGTGGAATTATATCCTCATTTGAATTCTGTTTTAGTTTATCTGTACCCAACTATAACCTTGCATAAAAAGTTATATGCTAACACAAGAACTAGATAAGAATTAACCAACAGAACTGCATTACACACAAACAAAGGGCATCAAAAAGTTTGCAGAACATCAATACAATAGTAATTGGTTGTTGAAACTTGTTGTCAGGTGCTGCGAACAAGAATAGGTCAGTTGAGAATGATAGTAGATTTTTGTGGGTATGTTGAACCATGAGGTTTTGATAAGAAACATTATTCGCATCTCCTTTTTCTCATAGACCAGGCTCAAACTTTTGTTGTCAATTGTTTGGGATAGAATATGAAATTTAAGAAAAAACAAAAACCCACATATATTAATTAAGGTATGCAATCAAACAATATACCTACGTTCTTGAGTTCCTCAAAAGACAATGACAATAGCATTGAGATCCTTTGTCACTCCAACAAACCCCTACCAATGGATTAGCCATATCAAGGTGTAGTAAGCATAGTGCCAATAAATTGTCGATTTTATTATGCAGTGTAAGCAGAATAAAGGACTTAAGAATCAATTTTTTTTAATGGGGCTACAATAGTACTCAGAAAATGCACCAACAAGCAGTGCTGAACATCAACCATGAGATCTATAATCTCAAATCCCTGTTTTGATTCAGAAGAGTATCAGAACAATAACTGCAGAAAATGAAGATAAATCAAAAATCACGAAGTCAAGGCTCCAACATCAATCAAAGTACCTCCATCAAACCATCACACCTAGAGCAAGTCCAAATAAACAACTCTGTCAAATCTGAAATATACACCTGTAAGTGCAACGCTTGTTTGGGTCAACGAATAAGTTCAGGAACATTATGAGCCACAACATATTGCAATCCACAAAATGCTCAAATGGATGGCTTGTGCACAACTCACTGCAGAGGCAGAGAGAACCAAAATTGTGGCAAGCGTGTGATTTTAAACGGGAAGGTGATCAATGTGCTTGTGCTTGATCCTGAGTTCTGCCAGGAAGAACAAAAACCCAATTTCAGAATTCCACAAAGCACAAGAGAATTCGAGCTGTACATGGAATCTTCCTTTTTCAACATGAAACCGTTAAACCCTCACACAATTATGCAGCGCATATTAGAAAGCAAGTTCACAAGGGTTCTTTCTAAAACAATAATAAAACTAATCAAGAACTTGTCAGTTAAAGAATTCAAATAAAAATAAACGCTTTTTGCAACAATCTTACGAGAAGGATTGCAAGCTACGGTGCACGTTCAAACCATTACCTCCCGCACATGAGAGAGCAGAAAGTGATATGAGAATTGCCACTATCAGCCACTTTCTTTGCCCCATAATATGCATCAGAGAACAAGCAGAACAATCAATTATCAGACAAACAATATTACGAGTCACAATCCAAATTTGAATGAGAAAGTCAGAAAACAACCATGGCAAATTGGAGCCAGAGGACCCATGGCGGCGTTCTCGGGACTCCGATTTGATTATTTGGGCCGTGCCCCCCGAGGGATTGCCCATAACGAGTAATGGGTTAGAGAATAAACAAAAAGAAAACTACAGAAGAGGGAAACAATGTTTGGAAAGAGGAAGAGAAGAAAATAATAAGAGGAAGAAGAAGAAGGGGCTTAGCTGCTCCTGGTGATCACTTGTTACCGTTGGGGTCCGGACTTTGCAGGGAAGGAATTTGTGTGATTATAAGGGGACTTTTACGTCATTAGCTGTTACTTGTTATTCGCTTTAAAACGGGTGCGTTTAATCATATACACAGGTCTTGGTATTTTCTGCATTTGATTATGATGCATAAAATGTAGAATATTTCAGTGCATTTATCAATAAATTTTTGTAGAAAAGTATTAACTCAAGAATTCAAACTTACATTAATAAAAAATAAGATATGTTAAATTATCATCAAATTCGTGTTTCGGTTGATGGTAATCCGTGCTTGATAATTTATACTAATTGAGAATTGATACTGAAATAACCCGAATTGATACCGGAATAACCCACGCACATATACTTTGATCCAAATTCCTGTCGAGTGAAAATTCGGTCAGACAGGATACGCAATGAAACAATGAATTTTCCTAGCGCCGATCAAGCATCAACACCCGTACACAATCAATTCATTCGAGTTGCTCTAAGACGTACAAAAGGGGCTCATCCGAGAGTTGGACAAGATCCAAGTCATCTCGATCGCAGGCTCCAGATCTCATGATTGAAAAATTGAAAAATTAACGAAGCGGCCGTCTGATTACATCTTAACAGAGATTTGACTAGAGACAATTTATTAACTACAACTTTTGAAATATAGCACTCATCATGCATATATACATATGTGTATGATGATAGACAACATCCATCACGCGTTACGCAGTTTTACATAAAAAAAATCGAGGTCTGAAGCAATTCTACAGACGGAGACATACACTCCAAAACACCCAACCGCCTGACTGTGTTCCTCTTACGGTGAATCAGAAACAATTACCTTTTATCAGCATATCCCAGAATTGCAAAGCCATCCCAATTCATTTTTTGGCAGTGGACATCGACTCCACCTTCCCATCGTTCCCTCCAAGTTGCAGGTACTTATCCTTCCTAGTCAGTGAAGTGCATTCAAATCCCAGTACATCGCCCAACACGTTCTGCACATAGTTGGCGACCTCGATTGCCGATTTCCCTCCCGCCTTAACAGTCATATCTTCTGGCAGGCGATCGAGGAACGTTAACTCGTACGTTGGGCATGGGTTCATGAAAAAATAATAAGGGTCCCAGAATTTGACTCCCCGCACGGTCGTGCCATAAAACATGTTTTGCTTACAATTCATGGCCACGGGCACTATCCTATCGCTCATCTCTGCGAAGAGTGCACTGAATCGCAGCAAGAATTCCTCGCGGCACGTCGTTCCCTCCGGGCACACGACAAGATCACCACTTTGGAGCAAGGCCGAGATTCGAGCCGCATCAGCCGCACGATCACGCGTCAGAGCGATGGCTGGGATTGGTGACAAGAATCTGGAGAGGCGGCTTACACTGTACGTCACACACGAGACTTTGCGTCCGAGTGCTATTGCGATCACGATGGGATCCAGGGCGGTGCGGTGATTGCACACGTAGAGGTTTCCAGGGGTCCCAGGGGAAGGGGCTGGAGGTGGGGTCCCACGGATCACCAAGTGGATGCCAAGCATCTCGTATGTGTAGCGTACGATGCGTTCAGGCAACGGGAGATTGAAGTATACGCGAATCAGAGAGAGGATGAATCCAAATGGCAGCCAGAGGTAAGTGACGAGGGCGTTCAGTGGGTCCAGGCGCTGCACCAAGCGGCCATCGTGGAAGATTATGCGGCTTTTCAGACGACGCGGCGGTGCTCTAGCCGCCGACTTGCTGCGATGCACCATGTAGCCCTCCTGTTCATCATAGTTCGGGAAGACGTCAGCAGCAAACTTTTGAAGGATAATGTAATTCCGATGCAACTAGCTGAAAAGCTGCTGACCAATTAAATTTTTATAATTTTCCTGTCATGATCGAGGACATAAATTACAGAACACTATAAGGGGGAAACAGTTGAGATTGATTCCAAAAGCAAAGAGCAAGTAATTTCTAGGCGACGAGTTAATGGCTGCCGTCCAATAAATTGTCGACGGCATTGAAAGCAAGTGGGCTCTCAGCCCCGAATCTCGACGGACGCTCCATTCAATTGTTTCCATTGCAAAACATGGCTATATCTTTCGTACTTTCAATGATGGACCACCTAATTTCCACCTAATCGTGAGGCGGGGACTGGGATGCTGTTGGGGATAGTTAATGGCTGTGGGTCCCGTAAAATTGAAAACGTTAACCCATCCACGGCTTCCTGGCTTCTAGTTCCTTCACTTTCTAACTTAGCCGCGAGGATCGTTTTCAATTGCAGAAATAAAGAAGCACGCATCCAATTTAACATTATAAAAAGGTTCTCCAAAAAAACAGACAAAAAAAAACGTCAAGATTGCCAGGTTTTTTCTCGTGTGGTGACTGATTGGCACGATGATATCAATAGAGGGTGAAGCTTGCAAGATTTACGAAAAGACCAACCTTTGCAAAATGACGTGAAATCATGCTATTAAGTGATTGGCACTACGAGAGCAATGTGAAGTGACACCTAAAGACTTTTTATTGAAAGACGAACCTTGCAAATGGACATGAAATCATGATCTGTCTCGCGGTCTCCAATTCCAAGATCCGGAGCCTCTTCTCCGAACTCTTTCAGAATCGCCAACTTCTTCCATTTGCCGACCAAAACGCCAGGACTCTTCACAAATCCGGTGGCCCTCTTAGTCTTTGGGTTGACTTCGATCTCCGTGCCCAGAACCTTGTCTGCCCCAAGAAAATCCTTGACGAATGGCTCAACCATGATCGTCGGATTTGCCGTCACCACCACCTTTTTCTTGCATCGATCGAAAACCTCGAAGCTCCCCGATCTCACATCCGCCGCATAAAACCTACAACCGCGACAGAGAATTGGCATACAAGTTTGTTTTTGCATTGACCAAGCTAATTTTAGTAATTGATGACCATACAGAAAACATTGGATTATAATAGGTAGATGGAACCACAAGAATCCATTCACATGAACCTCACGCCTCACTTCAGGACTGCCGTTTGGAGCCCGCTATGCCTTTGGGATCAACGAGCTTTTACGTTTCTTTCAAATAAGACTTAAATTTTCATAGATTACTGTCTCTGAAACCTCAACATCACAAGATTAACTTATAGTATCGCAGATTTTAGCTCGTTGCAAAATCTGTCATTCTAATTGCACAATCTCAGTCCATACATTGACCAGAGACGTAACAAGTTAAGTTTTATGATTCTTGAAAGCAGATGAAGAGCAAGAAAACTAAGGAGATTCATCTTCCAATTCAGTGAAACAAAAAAAAAAAAGGAAGTTTTGGCTCATTACCTCGGAAGAACTGCGCGTGAAACGAGTTCGATGTCGCGGACCTTTAGTCCAGCGAAGGAGATGAAGATGAGGATTTGGATCCCAACGGCTTCAGATACAAAGAAATAGGAGACTATCACGAGAGGCAGCGAGAGAAGCAACACCAGTCCCCGCAAGAGGCTACCGGCTTCGATCGCCACCAGCATGAAGTACGGGAAGGCGCTACTGGACACGAGGAGCGTGCCGTCAAGGTCGGCCGCTATCGACCGATACGTCGAGCCACTGCACGCCGTTATCGGTGGGAATTTTCTAGCCGGTTTAAGTGACGTCATGTTTTCCGTCGCTGGCCTTCGGTCCTTTCGCTTTTGCAGGATGCAGAGACGAGAGAGATCAACCATACATTAGCGGGAGGGTGGTAGGAGACGGAACGGCTCCATTTTAAATGAGGGCGTTGGGCCGGAAACTACCAAACATGGGGCGATTTCCTCTCCTTCGACAGCTGGAGATGCTGGCGGGTTTTTTTTTTTTATCTTTTCGCAAATTGACTAATCTGCCCGTGTCTCGATGCGTGCGGAACTCGTATATTTGCGTCGGCGAATTTGCCCTCCTCATCTCCCAATCAATAGGTACAGAAATTAATGTAACGTCTTAGGAAAATACTATACTAGAAAATCTTATAACTACATCCTCATCAAAATTCTTTAAAATCTGCATCCGCTTTCCACTCTTTCCCTCTCAAACCGACCATAGAATAAGGTTGTGATAGTTGTTTCAAACGGCGAAAAGTTAAAAATAAAAAAAAAATCAATCACTAAAGTTCTAGAAATGGCATAAAGGCTTTATTCATTGCTAATCTTCTCACTTGTTTGACTGTTTTACAGCAGTGCACCTAACACGGCTTATCAATTAATTGCCTTCGCCTGGAAAGACGTAACGAGACCAAAATTTCTGCACCAATTGATGCAACTATTTGGTTGGATGGTCACTGAACCATCCAGAAATGGGATCCACCTAGAGTGGGTTCACAAAACCTAAGCTTTTTGTTATAGTGTTGAATTTTTGCTATTGATTTATATATATATATATGTTCTAATTTTGCTTTTTGTTACATTTTAGTATTGTTTGTTGTATTATAA
The DNA here is from genome assembly GCA_023213295.1 of Bruguiera hainesii. Classification (NCBI taxonomy): domain Eukaryota; kingdom Viridiplantae; phylum Streptophyta; class Magnoliopsida; order Malpighiales; family Rhizophoraceae; genus Bruguiera; species Bruguiera hainesii. The sequence continues at coordinate 6,728,820 of JAHOYR010000017.1, read as the reverse complement.
TATTATTTAATATTTATTTTTAAGTTTTGTCGAAAACAATGATTTTTAATTCTAAGTAAAAAATTTTTAAAGAATTATTATTATTATATTAATTTATTAATAATAAAGTCAAGATAAATTATATTTAAATTTGAAAAAAATTAAATATTATATATTTTAAAAAAATAAAAATAAAAATATTACATATTTATACAGAAATTTTATAATTTTTATAAAAAATACACATAATAATAATGTCAACATTAAAATTAATATCAACATATTAATTATTGTATTATTGATATAAAACTCATGTAATTTTATCTTAAATATGATTCTTTTGAAGTAATTAGATTTATCAACATTTTATTCGTATATTATAAAAAGAAGTAATGTAATTGTCCTTTTTTTTAACAGAAAACTGTGTTTTATTTACAATATTCTTAAATTAAGAGACATTTATCAAAATTAAAGTATCATGAATGTTGAATTATTTGCTAAAATTTTGACACTATACTAAAAGACTAAAATGCAACTCTTTTTATATAATGTAAAATCTAATTAACTTATAAACTTGACCCCTATCAAAGATTGTTTTTTAAAAAAAGAAAAATGCAACTCTTGTGCCAAAATTCCAACACCGTGCTAACAAAGCGAAGTTACAACTTATATGTTAAAACCAAAATACTATTGTGTTTAAAAGCCTCATCCGTAACAAGATTCAACAAAGCATCTCTTATACAAGTGCTAGCAAGAAGCAAGTTATCTAACCAACAATTCCATCAAGGCAATAAACGTAAACCCCAAGTCATTTCAATAATAGCTAATTAAGCATCCTAGACCTAAAATAGTATAAAACAATCAGTATAGCAAATGCAGACAATCTATATATTAGATCATGTATCATAATAAAGTGGTCAAATCATAATAAGGTGGCAAACTAATATGTTTATTCCCTGGGTCTTATTACAAACAACTAACAATATATTTAATAGGTCCTAACAATACAAAATAGCACACTACATACACCTTATTTGTATAGGCGCTAACTATTAAAATTGATCACCTAACATATCAAATTCCAAAGTTAGAACCTGCAAAACTTGTGTCCTTTCTAATAATAGTCCTAGTGAACAAATCAAATACTGCAAATTTACTAATCAATCCCTTGTTAAATTATGGTTGAATGTATGACATGAATCAACATTGTAAATTAAATACAAATCAACATCAAAACTTCTCTTACTTATCTGTATTCTATTATGATTTGATGTATACTAGTTGACAGTTGTCATAGTACCACATTGGTACCTAATAGAATTACTTAATAACTCAAAATAAAGCTAAGGAATGAGAATCATTTCAACTTGACATACGCTTAATATTCAACTTCTAAGGTCAATAGTATGCAAATATGGTTGAACTTGAAAAAAGATATCTAATTAACTAGAATACCCATTTGCTTTTTGTATTCTTTTTTTCTTTTTTTTTCATACTGGTAATATCTCATTCAATAAATAAGAACCACAGAGGAAGAAATAGTTTCTGAGTATCTAAATAGAATGAATTAGAAATTTATAAATAGGAGAAAGAATTATTGATTCATTAAGTGTAGGTAGCACCATAAAGTGTTGTGGTAACAATATGGGGTGATAATAATGTCAATATGGGTGATGATGGTGTTGGTAGTAATGTGTAGGGGGGTAGTGATGATTTGGGATTACAGTGGCACCAACATTCAATGAGAAGGGGTTATGTTAATCCCTTAGAGTCATTGGATATGAGAATGCAAGTATTGGTGATGTTTTATACTAGTGCTTGGCATAAAGTTGGCATGAGTTAGGCACGTTGAAGGAAACAAGGTAAATGCAAGAGTCAATGTGCATGACAACAAGCCGGAAGAGGCTAAATGTGGGCTTTGGCATTGGCACCAAGTAAGGATGGGCAAAAAGGCACATGTTGTAGTCAATAAGCAGCAGGTTGGGGTATTGGCATGAAGGAGGAAGGGTTCTTGAGTCACTGGTTAGGCAATGAGTTGTGCTAGTAATGCACTAGTGGGCTATCAATTAAAGGGGTGAACATTTAAACACATCAATATGTTTTCTTGCTAAAAAGCTAAATTCCTTAATACTCTTTAGGGGGTGTGCATGTCTCCTTTGAGAGTTAGTTAAGGTTGGTACACGGATAGAAGTCCAATCCAATAATACATAAATATAAAACGAGTTGACTAACAAAAGCCCCAAGATTGGCTATGACAACACATAATGATGCCGCACGGGTAGAGTTTTGGGTCAACAACTTTATAGAAGTACACATGAGCTGGGAAACAGAGGGATTTGTGGTAGTGTGGGCAAGGTTCTACCTATACACCATGAAAAAAGGAGTTTATGGGGCTTAGGGTAAAACCACTAAGCCCTCTACACCTTTATTTGAAAAGATTATAAGGAGTTATTAAGTGTAAAGGTTGGTGAACTGCTAAGTTTTTGGATCCTTTATTCAAGTGATATATCGACAGGTTCTCTTTGAAGGAAAAATAATATGGATTGTAACAGAAGTGGGGCTGAACAAGTCCCATATGAGGTGATTGGCCTTACACCAATGCAAACTCATGTTTTAGCTAAGAAGTGGGAAGTGCTCCTAGGAGTAGGGATCCTTCATTAAGTATGATTGACTTAATAGTTAAGTAATGCAATGCCTATATATATGTGTGTATGTGTGTGTGTAAGGTGTCAGCCAAGCGACACCAAGAAAGTGTAAAGAGAAATACTTGTATGAGACCTTGGCAATTCTTTATAGTTTAAGAAAAGTAATAAAGGTTGGAAAGTTTTATTGTAAGAGTGTTGTTGCCTCTCTATTTAAGTGAGTTGGTTGAGACTAAGTGAGCAACTTAGTGCCATCATAAGGTTGAAAGTTCATATGAAATATTTAGCCCTGTGACAATTGGTATTAGAGTAAGTTTGATTAATGATTAGTGGATTAGGACTTGAAGTGGTATATGAGTGGGTGTTTAAGATCGAAAAGGCGCTCGATGATACCTTCGAGAAGTAGAACCTCTCGATCTTGGCAAGGCTAGATGAATTGAAGAAATCAGTAGGTCTCTTACAATCTTATTATGATAGTCTTAATGGTACTTGGGTGTAGTTCTTTGACAATATAGAACATGATATTGTTATCCTCAAGAAGTTCATTAGTAACCAACCCAGTGGTGCTACCGAATCATAAAAAAAAATAAAGGTCCTTGAGCATAAGGCTTTTAAGGGGGAATAAGATGCCAAAGCAATTGAAAACTTTTTACGGGATATGGAGCAATACTTCATGGCTGCAAAGGTGCCCGATAAGGAAAAGACGACCTTTACAAGCATGTATCTTGCCAAAGATATGAAATTATGGTGGCAAATGAGGCTCAATGACAATGCAAGTGTTGATAGACCTCGAATAGAGATGTGGGAAAGGTTGCAACACATAATAAGTTGCAACACATAATAGGTTGCATAAGAGTCCTTAAAGAACCTAAAACATAGTGGCACAATGCAAAACTATATGAAGGAATTTAGTTCCTTAATGCTCGACATTTGTAACATGTTAAATAAAGATAAGCTCTTGAACTTCCTTTTAGATCTCTAACCGTTGGCTTAAATTGAGCTTTGCAGGCAAGGTGTTAAAGACTTGTCATCAGCCATACTTGTTGTTGATGCGTTGGTCAATTTTTGACTTAACAAGTCCTTGGATTGTGATACTAGGAGAAAGCAGCAACAAGAATCTAAAGACAAGGGTAAGAAAAAGAAGGAGGGCAAGAAAGAGAAACATCAAGATGATAGTAAGGACAAAGGCAAAGCTGCCCTTCTGAAACAAAGTAAAGACATGTCCAATTCTGGTTGTTTCATTTGTAATTACCCTCACTGTGCTAGGGAATGCCCAAAAAGGGAAAAGTTAAGTGTCATGATTTCCAAAAAGAGTAGTAGAAACCTTGTTGCAGATGATACTAGCCCTTCTTATGTCAATCCTCTACAGTTGGTGAATGCAGTTTAAAGGGAATGTTCTCTGTAGGTCAACTTGATGTATATGAAGATTAGGTTCGATAATCGAGAGTTGATGGTGATGACTGACACTAGTGCCACCTATAACTTTGTTGCCAAATGAATGGTGGAGTCACTGGACCTAAAAGTCACCAAAAGTAGTAGTCAAATTAAGGTAGCTAACTTGGTAGCTCGTGAGGTACTCGATACGACAAGAGGTATGAAGGTAACCATTGGTAATTGGATTAACAATCTTAACTTTATAGTTATGCCATTGGATGACTTTAATATTATATTGGGTGTTGAGTTCTTTACATGTGCAAAATTTACATTATGCCTCATTTAGGTGAGTTAATAATCATGCATGAGAACCATCCATACTTTGTTACGGGTGAGATTACCTCTCTAATAGGTGTTGGAGAAATTTTGGGTGGTATGATCTCAACAATGCAGATCGAACATAGCTTGAAAAGAGAAGCCACCTATTTGGTAGCTTTAATTAAAAGCAAGGAAGGGACAATTATCAAGGTGTTTAACAGTGTTGCTAAGCTGTTAGGAGACTTTGCAAATGTAATGTCTTTAGAGTTACCAAGGCGTCTTCCCCTGAGGTGTGCCCAAGACCACTGAATTGATTTGATTTGAGGTTTTAGACTTTCGGCTCAAGCCCCCTAAAACATGAGTTTAATGGAGTTAGTCAAATTAAGGAGGCAATTGTCAGAGTTGTTGGATATAGGCTTAATTCAGCCTCTAAAGCCTTTTCTGGTGCACCTATGTTGTTTTAAAAGAAGCATGATGGCTCATTATGAATGTGTGTGGACTATAAGACCTTGAATAAGGTTGCAATGAAGAACAAGTATCCTATCCCATTAATTGTAGACTTGTTTGATCGACTAACGAAAGCCTTTTACCTTACAAAGCTAAACTTACATTTAGAGTATTGGTAAGTTAGAATTGTAGAAAGAGATGAAGGGAAAACCATATGCATCACATATTACGGCTTATACGAACTCCTAGTAATGCCCTTTAGTTTGACTAATGCCCCTATTATTTTTTACAACTTAATGAATGATGTGTTTCATGATTTTATTAATCGCTTTATGGTAATATACTTAGATGATATTGTTGTGTATAGTGAATCCCTTGAGGATCACTCGACCCACTTCAAAATGATATTTTCATGGTTGAGAGAACACCAATTGTATGTGAAAAAGGAAAAATATGAGTTTACTTGATAGGAAATCATACTTTTTGGACATAGGGTCAATTAAGGGCATTAAGAATGGATTAAAGAAAGTTTCAGGCAATTGTAAAATGGTTACCTCTTACCAAAGTATTAAAATTACGGTTCTTTCTTAACTTCTCTAATTACTACAGGAAGTTTGTGTAAGGCTACTATAAAAAGGTGGCCTTTCTCACTAATTTGCTCAATAAAGACCACTTTAGAGGTGGATCATAGGATGCTAAGAAGCCTTTGACAAACTAAAGGTAGTGGTATCTATGAAACTGATATTGTGGCTGCTTAACTTTAAATTGCCCTTTAAAGTTCTTATTAATGCCTCCAACAAGGTCATTAGTGGTGTGTTGTACCAAGAAGGACACCCCACTGCCTACAAAAGTTAGAAACTCAATAAGGTAGAGCAACAATACTTGACCTATGAGTAAGAAATGCTTATTGTGGTGCATTGCCTTTGCCTTTGGTGAGTGTATTTGTTGGGTGCAAAGTTCGTTGTTCGAATAGATAACGTAGCCAATACCTTCTTTCAAACTTAGAAGAAACTCTTTGTAAGGCAAGCCCAGTGGCAAAAGCTCTTGACTGAGTATGATTTTCTATGGAAACATAAGCTAAGAAGGCATAACCAGGTGGTTAACGCTCTAAGTTGTCAATAAGTGCGAAAAGTTGTTGCTGCCCTCACATAAGTGCAAAACAATTTGTTGGACAGAATCAAGGCACAAGTGTCATATGATTGTGATTATCAAAAGATTGTGCAGCAAGTAAATGAGGGTGTGGTAAGGCGATATTGGCTTAACAATATACTATTACATATGAAGGGTAATCAGTTGTATGTTCTCAAAGGTGCAGGCCTCAAAAGGGAGATCTTAATGGGTTGTCATGACTCTTAATAGGCTGGACATCTAGGCACGAAGCATATGATGACCCTATTATTCTATAACTATTATTAGTCAAAGATGAAAGATAAGTTTAAGGCTAATGTAAAAACGTGTATTGTTTGTCAATAAGACAAAGTTAAGAGGCAAAAGGAAGCGAGATTTTTTTAACCATTACCTATTTTGATAAAACTTTGGGTGTCGGTTTTGATGGACTTCATTAGTAAGTTCCCAAAGGTTAATGACAAGGGTTCTGTTATGGTGGTGGTTGATTAATTCTCAAAATATGTTGTGCTTGTTCTAGCCCCGTCTTCATGTCAAACCAAGATGATTACTAAATTGTTTTATAAGCAAGTGGTTAAATATTTCAATTTGCTAGAAGATATTGTAAGGGATTGAGATCCTCGTTTGATGGGTAGGTTTTGGAAAACTTTGTTTAACATGATGAGATCAAAGTTAAAGTTTTCTATTGCCAACCATCCTTAAACTAATGGCCAAACATAGTGGATTAATGGTTTATTAGAGGAGTATCTTCGGCATTACGTGATTACAAGCCAAAAAAATTGGCTAGAGTTATTGGATTTCACATAATTCTACTACAATCTTCACCAAGCATCTTAAACAGGTATGGGTTCATTTAAGCTAGGAATAGGGCATTAGCCCTTTACTTTAAATAAGATAACATGGATAAACCCTATAAGGAAGTGTTTAACTACTTACCAGTATGCTCATTCGAAATAAGAGTTGTTTGATAAGGTCCAAGATAGTTTAAATAAGGTGGCTTGACACATGAAGAAGTATGCTGACAAGGGACGACAAGACCTTGAGTTCTAAGTTAGGGATTAATTTTTATTAAAATTGGCTCCTTAAATATGGAAGAAGATTAATAGTAAGATAGTACATTGCAGGTTAATTCCCAAATATGATGGTCCCTTCATGTTGGTAAAGAAAGTTGACAATGTTGCTTATCGATTACAATTGTTAAAAAGGTTGAAGGTCTATCCAACCTTTCATATGAGCTTCTTAAAACCTTTTAATAAGGAAGAAGGTGTTGAACTCCAAGAAGGTAGGAAAGATGTGCTCCCTTAACCATTCGAGCAGAGTTCCAACATCAAATGGAAAAGATTATAGACCATAAAATGCAGGGACGAAGCAAGAAGAATCATCAGGTTGAATACTTAGTAAAGTGGAAAGATACTTCGTACAGTAAGGCTAGTTGGGAGAGAGACGTGGCGTTATGAAAATTTAAGAAGTAGATTCAGGACTACTTATCAACTCTACTAAAGAGAATATTGGGTTCAACGAGTGAATGTGGTTTGTTAACCTCTTAGAGTCATTGGATACGAAAATAAAAGTATTAGTGATGCCTTATGCTAATACTTGACATGAAATTGGGGTAAATAAAGCATGTTACAAGAAACAAGGTAAATATAGAAGTTAATATGCATGGTAGTAAGCTAAAAACGGCTAGATGTGGGTTTTAGCATTGGCACTAAGGATGGGCCAAAAAACACATGTTGCAGTTAAAGGGCATCAAGTTAGGGCATTGGTGTAAAGGAGAAAGGGTGCTTATGTCATTAGTTGGAGAGTGGGTTATGCTAGTAACGCACTAACGAGCTGTTAATTGAGGGGGTGATCATTTAAGCGTGCCAATGTGTCCTCTTACTCAAAGCCAGATTCCTTAATACATTTTAAAAAGGGTATACATGTCTCCTTTAAGCGTTAGATAAGATTAGTGCATAGATGAAGGTCCAGGTTAATGATATGCAAACATAAAACGAGTTGGCTAACAAAAGCCTCGAGATTGGTTGTGACAACATATAATGTGGGTGCACGAGTAAGGTTTAAGGCTAATAACTCCATAAAAGCACACAGGAGTTGGGTAATAAAGGGATTAGTGATAGTGTGGGCAAGGTTTTGCCTATACACCATGAAAAAAGGAGTTCATGGGGTTTAGGGCAGAACTGTCAAACCCTTTGCATCCTTATTTGAAGAGATCATATGAAGTTGGCAAGTGTATGTGTTGGTGAACTACTAAGTTTCTAGATCTTTTATCTAAGTGATGTGTTAGTAGGTTCTCTTTAAAGGAAGTAGAACATAGGCAACAACAAAAGTGAGGCTAAACAAGTCCTACATGAGGTGGTAGACCCTTTATCAATACAAACCCATGTTCAACTTAAGAAGTGAGAAGTGCTCTTAGGAGTAGGGATTCTTTATAAAACATGATTAGCTTAGCAGCCAAGTCATACAACATTTATTTATATGTGTGTAAGGTGTTAGCCAAGAGACACCAAGAAAGTGTACACTTGTATAAGGTATTTGTATTTTGAGGAATATAATAAAGATTGAGAAGTTTTCTTATAAGTGTGCTTTTGCCTTTTTGTGTGAGTGAGTTGGTTGAAATTAAGTGAGCAACTTAGTGCCATCACAAGGCCGAAAATTTGTGTGAAACATTTGGTCTTGTGATAGGTTGCACAATACTTAAAGTTTAAGTAGGTGACAATGTTACGATGAAAACATAAATTTAGTGTTTTGCAAAAACAAATTCTTCTTCAAGAATTGATTTCAAAGTTTAGATGAAAAACAAAATTGGGTAACCTATACCAAACGTACTGAAAATAAATCAAAAATCCAAAAACAACTATACCAAGGCTTATGTTTTTTATTGTCTAAATTCAGATTAATAGTTTCAAAATTGTTAAATTAAATGTAATATTGTTAAAAAAAAGTTTACTAGTGGGTAAGAATTGTTTGTTTTTTAAATATTACTGTTAACTGTTGGCATGGAGCTTAAATGTCATATGATGTGATAAAGTATCCATTTTACATAAAGCCACTCATTTTACTGACTTAGTGAGAAGGTGCCACCTAAACTTATATTCTCTCTGTTTTTAGATCTCATATTACATCTTTTTTTTTCCCTTTAAGGTTTTTTTTGTTTTTTTGGTAATTCTCTTTTCTCTCTTAAACAATATTGATAAGAAAGGAACCACCTTATGATTAATTATTGTCGCGACTCTTGTGGTTACATCGAGTAGAGTGAATCTTTATGCAACCACAAGAGTAGTTAGTGTTGCTGTTGAATTTGTGCCATCCAAAATCAAGAACCTTTTTTATCTTTATCTTTATTTTTTTTTTGTTAAATTTTTTTCATCTTCTAAATTTTTGTCATCTAAAATTAAGAATTATTTTTACTTTTTTATACATTTTTTTTATTTTTATCTATTTTTACCTATGTTTTCTTCTATTTTTCTTTTTATCTTGATGTCTCTTCTTTTTTTAATTTTCTCTTTATATTTGTCTCCCTGTCTCTTCTTTCTCTCTTCCTCATATATACTCTTTCTTTATATTCTATATTTTCTAATTTTTTTTCTCCTTTTTTTATATCTTTTAAGGTATATCTATATTTTTTATTTTTTTATTTTTATCTTTTTTTTCTTTTGTCTCCATTGTTTTGGTTAATTTCTCCATCTTTATCATCTTCTTGTTTTTATCTCTCTCTCTCTCTCTCTTTTTTTATCATTTTCTTTCTCTTTCTTTATCTCGCTCTCTCTTATTATCCTTTTCAATTGTTCTATTTCTTTTATCTTTCTTTTTTTCTTTGTCTCTCTCTTCCATCTCTTTTCCTCTTTATCTTTCATCTCTTTCATTCTATTATATTTTCAACTTTATCTATATCTTTTATTCCTTAAATTATATCCTTGTTCTTCCTTTTCATCTCTTTTTCTCTTTTTTCTTTTTAAAATCTCTCTACTTTTCTCTCTCTTTCTCCATTTTTCTTTCTTCTTTCTTTAATTTTTCCCTTTTTTTCTCTTACATTTCATAATCTCTTTTGTCTCTCTTTTTCATATTTATCTTTAAATTCTATCTCTCTTCCTCTCGCCCTTTCATTCTTCTTTATCTCTCTCTTGCTCTTGTTATAAATTAGTATATTTTTAAAATTAATTATCATATTTTTAAATTTAATCAATTTGTTATTTTATAATTATTAGACTAATTGTTATATAAATACTATTAATCATTATGTATTCATTACTAATCATTGTATTTCATAGTGATATGAGTCATTTATTACTGTTAAAATTTATATTTAACATTATTATACATAATATCTTTATAAGTTATTAAGTGAGAATAATAATAAATACTTTCTTTTTTTCATTAATGGAAGATATTACTTTGAATAATCTATAACTTACTATTAGGTTAATTAAAAGATTAAATTATTTTTATTACCTCATTATGTGAAGTGCACACTATTAAAAAAGTTTATTATATTTTAAGAAGATAATGCTTATAACTTGTTGTACTGAGAAAATTTGTTAACGAGGATAAAAACTAACTTTAAGTGTGTTTAGTACAATTCAAACATGATATCTTTTTTTAATATTTTACTTTTATTGTAGTATTATAATATTTCATTGATTATTTTTCTATAATCTTAAGGATAATTTATTATACATAAATACTATATAGTTTATTTTTATCATAAAATTTCATTTAATGTATACACTAGTTCATTTCCTTGCATTGGATCTCTTAAGGATTATGTGTTAAATTACCAACACATTTAAATTTCAAAGAGTTCATCCTAAACATAGGGTTGAGTTTCATCCTTTGGATAGAGATCTAAAAGTATTTGTTGGTATCATGGTTAAAAATAAAAGTTTCTTGTCATCTGAGCTTATAAAGATACTCATTTAGCAAAATCAAATATGGGACATTATATTCTCTTTACTTCTTACTTGAGCACTTGAAGTTAATGATGCATTTAATAATAGGGTCTCTCTCATGTTTATGAAAAGATAAAAAGAGAGTTTCATCAAGTTTTAAATGTGACTTAAGAAACATATATAGGCTAGGCATTCTACATAATGGTTTAGTTTTCTCATTTTCTTTTTATTTTTTGATTTTATTTAATATGTTCCATTCATAGTAGCTAATTTGGCAAACCAATATATTTATTCAACATTTGAAATAGAGGATTATGCCAATGTTTATTTAAGCTTACAAAATAATAGAGAATCAAGGTTGTAATTGTTTGTAAATGTCTTTATGTATGACATGTGAAATTTAAGTTTCTAGATTCTCTTTATTAAACTTTCCACTTTCAAGTTACAAAAATCTTTATAATTATAAGATTTGGCTTGCTTATAGTGTTTTATGAATTATGGACCACCATAGATTAAGGAGTTATCAAAATAATACCACTCTTTTTCCTTTAGTATTATTAAACAATATCTTGTTGTTTTTCCTTATAATTATAAGTTATATTTTCCCTTTTAATTTGTCCTTTTTTTAATTATTATCAAAAGCTATAAAACTTGTTAATTCTTCTAAACCATTTCCCACATGTATATATATATAGTCATAAAACATTTGGCCTAATACAAGTGATACCATCTTCAAACCTTTATCAAGGGGCTTTTAGCCCCTAATTAACTTATTTTTTAATGTAGAGGTATATTTCTTGGAAAGCTAATGTTAGAGGTATTTATGTCATGCTTTTGCTTAATTATGATTATAACTATTGGTAATTCTTTAACTAAAAATAGTTAGGATGGATCTAAGCTTAGGTTTGATAATCTTAGAGTTTTGGAAACATTATTTATCATATTGTTGTGCTAATTTTATGATACACAGTTAATAGGAAATTAATGCAAGAAGAAAAATGAAAAAAAAAATGATGTTTTAGATCTATAAAATGTAATTATGAGAACTAATTAACACTTATAATGTAGCAAGTTATATTTATTGGCAGTGGTGTGCTAGTCTACCTTTAAAGGGAATTAGTTTGAGCCATAAGTTTCATACTTATAACCAAATATGATATATTTTATAATAAATTTTCTTTATATTGGAAGAGTATAACAATGTTAACTAAATTTTTGATTCATATGAGTTTTATTCACTTTGAAAGTTGAAGTAGTGGTTTGAAAGTCTGATAAATAAAAAATTATTACTTGATTTACCTTGAATCTAAATGTATAGTCATAAATATGGCTAATGTAGAAACAAATTACTAATAAATTTTTTAATAGATACTCTATTATAAGTGAAACTGACACTATAAGTATTAATATATTATGGTAGCTAGGTTTCTATTACTCATGTCAAGAGAAAATCATATGATGGAAACAATCAACATATTTGTTTAAGACATGAATTATTACAAATAATTGAGTAATAAAGTTATATCACTTAATTTTGTATCATTAGAAATGAAGTGAGTTGATTTTTTAATTATGTCACTAAGTAGAATGCTAGTGTAAATTACACTGAGGGGAATATGATTAATTCTTATAAAGTATGATCAAGAGTGATGGGAACCCAACCTATATGATAGGAAATCCTTTAAAGTAGGTTCATATAAGTAATAACAAGTCATTAATTGACCTTATTTATATCATCAAAATTATAATTCCTTTCCTATAATGGAGATAATACAAAAATTCAAATGTTTAAAGTTGAGTTATACTCTTAATGAATTTTATAACTCTTATGGGTAAGGTGTTATTAGAATATACACTTGATAAATTTAACTATATAAGAGTGAAGTAAAGCCATTCTTGTAAGGTCATAGGTAAGATGTTTAAAACTCTAATGGAAATAAATAAGGCATGTGCATGGTCTAATAACACCTAACTGTGACAAGTTCATTAATATTTATAAAGAAGTTATAGTTTATAAAAATTTTTATTTCACTATACTTTTAAATATCAAAATTTGTGCTCCTAATTTTTGGTTTATAATCCTAAAGGCACCAAAGATGATATATTATATTCTCATTGTTTAATCTAATAAAATTAGTCTTTTAAAATAGTGAGAGATTATTGTAAATTAATGTATTTTCAAAGGTTGATTACCATATTTTAAGACTTAGTCAATTAACCATTTTATAACCATTGGACTAATTGTTATATGACTATTAGATTAGTTGTTATGTATTAGTCATTATGTATCCATTACTAACTATTATGTATCATAATAATGCTAGTCATTTATTACCATTGAAATTTATAGTAAACATTATTTTATTTTATGAATTAGTAAACTAGAATAATTATAAAATAATTATAAATAGTCTTTTTTTTTTCTTCCTAATGGAAGATACTACTCTCAACAACTCATAACCTACTACTCGATTAATTAAAAGATTAAATTATTTTTATTATTTTACTATGTGAAGTGTACACTAATTAAAAGGTTTATCATATTAAGGGATAATAGCCACTATAACTTACTTCATGAGGACCATTTGTTTACAAAAGCAGAAATTATTCTTAAGGATAATACTTAAACTAATGGAGACAAGGATAGATAGAAAGATTGAAAAGAGAGAGGAAGGGAAATGGAAAAAAGAGTTAAAGAAAGGAGGAAAAAAGAGAGTTGAAAAGAAAGGGGTAAAAAGAAAGAGGGAGAGATGGAAGAAAAAGCTAGAAATAAAAGAGAGAGAAGGAAAAAGATAAGAGAGATAGGGTGAGAGAAAGAGATCAAAGAGAGGGAGAGATAGAGTAATGACAACAATGATGGTAGTTATGACAAATGTAGCAGTGACAAGAACTGATGCTTAATAGTGGTAATAGTTAAAGTAATGAAAGAAATAAAAATAAAAGATGAGAGAAGAGTTTTAACAAATATTATAAGTTTTGGCATAAAAGATATTTTGAAAATAGGCTTCAATTGAATTATCTCTTCTTTACCTTTTCTAAGTTACTTTTAAAGACCTTCATAATCTAAATCAAAAGCATTACTTTCATTAAGAGTTGAAGAGTCTGTAAGATAGAGATAAGGGATTTCTTGTATTTGAGTTTTAATCTGTTAAACTATAGTAGTAGGATAAAGTGTTAAAGGAACAAGATTTTTCTTTAATCAATCATGTAATGGTTTTGCCATATGATTAATGTATGGGAAGAAGTTTAGAATATAGTTTAAACTTCTGAGAAAATGTTAAAGCTTAAATTTATCAAGGATTTTATTAAGGAATTTGTCTGGAAAAGTCAAGGTTTTTTTAATAGGAGTAATAGTTCTTTGGGTCATGTAATGACTAAGAAATCTAACATAAGTTTGAAAAAGAGAAATCTTAGACTAAAAGACTACCAAGCCATTTTGTTTTATAATAGAGAAAAATATTTGTAAATGTTGAAAATATTGTTCAATGGAATTGGAGAAAATAAGTGCATCATTAATATAAATAAGGCAAAATTTTGAATAAGTTTGAAAAATGTCATTCATAATTCTTTGGAATTCTAAGGAGGCATTTTTAAACCAAAAAGCTTGACATTCCATTTGTATTAACAAAATGAAACAATAAAGGTAGTTTTATATAAGTCTTTTGAGTCAATTTAGATTTGCCAAAATCCTGTTTCACATCAAATTTGGAAAAAATAAAGGCTAGGTATAGTTTTTGTGGCAAATCTTTTTTGTTAGGAATAGAATACCTAATCCATTTTAAGGGTTTATTCAAGGGTTTATAATTTATGACTAATCTAGGTATTTCTCATTTTATTTCTGATTACTTATTCATATAAAATGTTGCACAAGACCAAGGGAACTAGGATTTGGTAATTAATTTTTTAGATTTTAAGTCTTGGATTTCTTATTTGCAATGTTGTTCTAGATCTAAATTCATTTGGATAAGTTGGCTTTTTGTAAGAATTTGTTTTTCATTGAAGTAAGGTTCATATAGTAAGTCAAGCATGTGTTGCCTTCTATTCCAAAAGGCATTTGGTAAATCTAAGCAAAGCTCATTTTGAAGACATTTTTTGAAGAGAGAAATTTTCTCTTTTACCAAAGAACCTTATAAGTGTTGCTTAATTTTGTGTAAGAAAACATCTTTTTGTAAGTGGAAAAGGTGTTGTTATTTTGCTAGAATCAATATGTTAATCTTATTTTGATAAATAGAATGAACTTTTATAAGACTAAGATTTCTTGTTTTCAGTTTCTCTAAAAAAGGGAATACATGTTTTTCTATCCTAATTTTGAAGGAAATGACATTATAATCAATAGTGTAAGGAGTAATCAAATTAATGAATGATGTTTGCCAACCTCAAAACCAAACTGAATCACTTCCTTTTCTTTTCTAATTGGGATTATCAATAGGTATAGTTTAATACTTTCCTTCCTTAAAACCATAAGGATAACCATTCTTGGTTATTTTACTTTGATCCAAAAAGAGACTCTTAAAAAATCCCTAACTAATTTAAACAATAGTGAAAATATTTCATATTCTCTCCAGTTATACTTATCCCAGAGGTTCAAAAAAGTTATTACATATTTAAATAGCAATATGAACCCATAAATAAAGAAAGGAGATTTTCTCCTCTCTCTCTCTCTCTCTCTCTCTTTTTCTCTCTCTTTTTCTTAATAAAATTCTTTTTACCTTGAGTTTTATCTTGATTTTTTGAACACCAAAACCAAGATTCCTTACTAAAAGATTTAAGGTAAAACGGTAAGATTCCTTTTAAATTCTCGACAAAATCTCAAAACCTACTATGATGAAATGACTCAAGACCCAACAAAATATACATGGACAAGGCCTTAAAATACTCCTTTCTTGGCACATAAATCACATGTCTTTGCCCTTTTAACAATAACTCAAACTAAATAAGAATATTTTGCAATAATGCAACAATTTCTACAAAATAAATCCACATCCTCTTAAACTGCATCAAAATCTGATGAACCAGTCATCGATTTTCGAGATGAAAATGAGGATGATTGTTTTGCTATACTCTCCCTTCTTCCTTATAAAAAATTAAAAAGAAAATAAAGAGACAAAAAAGATAAGAAAAAAGCACTGATCCTTACTTGTCAACATCATTAAAAGGCAGAGTAACTTTTGGTATCTTTACAAAAAGTATTGATCTCAGCTTGCTAGAATCACTAGAAGACCAAGTAACTTTAGGTGCCTTTACAAAAAGCATTGATGAACTGAAAGACTTGATTCCCACAAATTAATTCCCTACTAAATTACCTCTTTTATAAAATCAAAAGAAATTAGATAGAGAAAGGCAAAAGTCTTAGCATATCCAAAAACATTAAAAAAAGAAGATCTCTCCTAGAAAAACCAACCAACTTGTATTCCTTTTGAAATATTACAAATCATCCCTCTCCTTTTTTATATCTCTTACAAACTTATATCTCCCAAAAGTTTTGTAAGTATTTCAATTTCTTCATATTGTTCATATTAATTGGATTACCTCATGTTTATATTGATTGATTGAATTACTTCATGTTCATATTAGTATTAGAGTCATAAGATCACTATGCATGATTATGTTATGTATATTATTTTTCTTATTTTGAGGCATATTTGTTAGGAATATCATATGTCTAAGACCATTTTCATTGAGTTATAATGGTAGTAAAACCCTTTTATTGTGTGAGCAGTAAAGTCCAAGTTAAACTCTTGGATTGTATGAAATATCCTCTTTCAACCTTTTATACTCCAAATATGGACTTGATTTGTTGTGTAACTACTTTTGGTTTAAATTCTTCTACCTTTAAAAGTTCAAAAACATAAAGTATAGCCAATAACGAAGAGATTACCGTTAAAAACTTTATAAAAGGAATTAATGATTAGGAGATTCCAAAAGTTCAAAAAGAACAATTTTACAAACTTTCCAAATACAATTTCTAAAAAATAGATTTCACTATCAAAACTAAATAAAGAGACATTCAACTTTCAAAACCTTTTGAAGTTGTTCATCTTTTTTCCTAAAAATATTTACAACACCATAAAGACAAACATTACAAGTATATTTATATACGACTAGTTTGGGTAGGTATTAAACCTCTTATAAAGGAAAGTTTAAATACCTTCATACTTGCTATTTTTAGAAATGCTAGATTTATGAATTTTCATGACTCTCCATTTAGTTCAATAGAATTGAGTCTCTGTAGTAGTGTAGTAGACCAATCCCTTTTAGTTGTTATCCATACCTTACTATTTCTCTCAGTGATAGGAACATTTTACAAAGTATGGTTTTACAGATCAAAACTCAAAATTACAACAAACTTGAAAGACTTATTCTAGTCGCTTTAATTTTCAACGTTCATTACAAAGTTATGATCTTTGCTTTTGTATCTAAATACAAATTCCAATATCAAAAAGGTGAAATTCTTCTTTTATAAATTAATCTTACCCATTCTACCATTGTTATTACAAGATCTATCTAATGGACAAATATTACTTTACCATATGAATGGATCTTAAAAGGAGTCCTAAAACCTCAACCACAAAAGCAAATAGAACTAAATACACATAACTTTAAACTTAATCAATACCATAATGAGAAAGTTGTCTAGGCCTTCAAAAGAAAATCTAACAATTCTTAATTTCAGAAAGAGCCTTTACAACAAAAATTGTTGATTTAGGACAAGTTTCCAACCTTCCTCCCATTATTAAACTTTCTTACAAAATACAACCCAAGTTATCCCTTCATGGTGTTTCCCAACCTCAGTTTTTTTTACCTCAAATCTACCTAATATCTCCTTACAAAATGCTGACTACAACACAAACATACCTTAGTTAGTATTTATAAATCCAAGAGCCCCATCCTCTCTAACATTTTTTACCTCTTTGACCATCACTAAAAGTATACCAAATGAACTACATATTTTGGAAAAAGATTTTCAAACTGATAAAAAATATTTACATGATGATTTTTACGATCCCTACAATACTAAAAAAAAAAAAACATGATTTTTCAAAACCTTATTACAAAATCTCCAAGAAATCCAAACTTGATTTTACAATTTTATCTTTGAGCAAAAAACTTATATTTTATTTGATTGGTTTGAGATATATGCTTTTAAAAACAATATTGCATTTCCATTTCAAAATTCCACAAATTTTATTTGTTAAGAATAAAATCTTATTTAGGATTGGTTTTTGGTTTACAAACTAAGGGCTTCATATTTGTTAAAAGTCTTAGCACATCCAAAAGCATTCAAAAAGAAGATCTCTCCTAGCAAAATCAACCAACTTGTATTCCTTTTGAAACTATTACAAATTATTCTTCTATTCTCTTCATACTATTTTAATTTTCCAAACAATAACAGTATAATGGGGTGTCTAGTCCGAAGTGGTTTTTCTCTAAATATAAGTACTTGAATTTTGTGAATCTGGTTATTTCTAGTACTATTATGTAGTAAAGCTGAGGTTTGGAAAAATTCTAAGGTCTGTAATACCATTGTGGGGGAAAGATTTTTAAGATTTCTATGGAGGGGCTTTCATCTTTGAAACCTGTTTCCATTGTAAAAATATTTTGAAATGGGCTTTGAGAAAATATATCAAAACCATTTTTGTTGTGTGTTTGTGATTAAACAAATTTTGAAGTATTCAAAGATGTTTATTTTTGTAAATTTTTTTGATTTTAAGGAAGATTTTATCTCTTATTTTTTAAATCCAAGCTTGAGAGATTTACCTTCTTGGACCTAAGAAAAGTTTATAATACTAGAAATATTTCTAGTGAATTAGATAAAGATTCTACCCATTATTGGATTTGTAGTTATTTTTGTGAGAATTAGGTTTCTTCGCCCTCAATAACCATGTCAATCTAAGATCTAATAGGCTAGGCTAAGCTAGTGGGCTTTGTAGGTTTAAGGTAACACTGAATTTTTCTCTCTTTGAGTTTTATAGAGAAGATTTTCCTTTGGCTTTGGTTTTTTTAGGCATTTAAGGCATATTTTGGAGAAAATTTCAAGTTAGGAAATTAAGTATGAAATTTGCGTCTCTTCTAATAAATTCAATACCGAAATAAAAATTGGGAAGGCTGGCTTACCATCAAACAAAAATGTGTTTAGATACAATATTTTGAACATATTTTTATAATTGTTTTTGCAAATTTGCAATCAATGTGAAGAAGATTTGCAAGAAATGATATTCCAAACAATTGCTTTTGTCCAAAATCAAAATTTTAAAATAAAAACCACCTTTACAGTAGTTGAAAATATGCATCATATCATCATATTAAAGACACTATTTATTAATTTGATTACTTCCTACATTATCAATTATAATGTCATTTCCTTTAAAACTATGTAGAAAAACTTTTACTCCTTTTTTAGAGAAACCAAAAATAAGAAATCTTGGTCTTATAAAAGTTCATTTTATGTATAAGAATAAGATTAGCATGTTGATTCTAGTAAAACAGTAACACCTTTTTCACTTACAAAAAGATTTTTCTTTACAAAGAATTAAGTAGTGCTTAAAAAAGTATTTGGTAAAAGAGAAATTTTCTCTCTTTCAAAAATGTCTTCAAAATAAGCTTTGCTCAAATTTACTAAATGCCTTTTAGAATAGAAAATAATACATAATTAACCTACCCTATAAACCTAACTTTAATATAAAAAAAACAAATTTTTATGAAAATCTAACCTATTCAAATGAATGTAGATCTTGAACAACATTGCAAATAAGAAATTCAAAACGTAGAATCCAAAAAACTAATTACCAAATTCAAGTCCCTTCGGTCTTATGCAATGTTCTATATGAATAAGCAATTAGAAATAAAATGAGGAACATCTAGATTAGTTATAAATTATAAACTTTTGAATGAAACTTTAAAATGGATTAGGTATTATATTCCCAACAAAAACGATTTGTTATAAAAACTACATTGTGCCTTTATTTATTTATTTATTTTTTCAAATTTGACATAAAATTAAGATTTTGGCAAATTCATATTGATTCCATTTATAAATGGAAGAGGTATTAAATTTGTATTGTTCTAAGGTGTTAGGTATATTTTCAACATCTAAATCTAGGGTTATGACTCTAAATATTATATCAGGCCAATAGAGGCTATTTATTTGAGGCTTTTCTAGTTGGAAGACTTCCTTATTAGAGTTGTGACCTATTTTATTTATAGTTTTTGAATCGATATTTAAAGATGATGGTTTTAGCTTGTTGAGTTGGGCTTTTATGACTTAGATAAATTAATGATTATTTGTCTAGTTTTAAATAGGTTCGGAGACTTAGTATGGTTTAAAAATGAGATTTTTTAGTTTTTTTAGGTTGTGAAAAAAGAGGGGAAACAATGAACTTTTAGATACATTTCTCTATTCTGGTTAGTTGAGTTCTTATATAATGAAAATGAGTATTTGTAAAAGTATTTTGTTGGTGGGTAACCTTAAGGTGCCTAAGGGGTAAATATTCAACCTCGATGACCTTATCATTAAAAGTAATCCACTCATTTGTGTTGCTTCTCGAAGTAATAGGATTTGTGACATTTTGAAATGGGTACACAATATTATTTTCAAAAAGATATATCTCAAACCAATTAAAAAATAAAATATAAGATTTTTGTTAAAAAATAAAATTGTAAAAATAAGTTTGGATTTCCTAATAATTTTGTAATAAGGCTTTCAAAACTATATTCTTGTTTCAATATTATAAAGAGTGTAAAAATTATTATGTAAATATTTTTGATTAATTTGAATATCCCATTTCAAAAAATGTAGTTCATTTGGTATATTTTTAACAATAATTAAAGAAGTTGGAGATGTTGAAAAGGATGGAACTGCAGAATTTACATATACTAACTAAGGCATATGTGTGCTACAGTTAACATTTTGTAGGGAGGTACTAGGTAGATTTGAAGTAAAGAGTCTAGGTTGGAAAATACTAGGTAAGTCTGACCCCATAAACATTGAAAGAGATTGGTCGTTGTATAGATTAAATTTTTCTGAACTAAATAGAGAGTTTTGAAAATTTGTAAATTTAGTATCTCTAATAATAATGAGTGTAAAGTTACTTAAATCTTCCTTTTTAAGAGTCTTAATACCTACTTAAACTAGTCTTATATAAATACATTTGTAATATTTGTCTTTGTAATGTTATAAAGTTTTTTGAGAAATAAGATTAATAGTTTCAAAAGGTTAACCAATGTCCCATTTTTTAATTTTGATAATAAAATCCATTTTGAAGAAATTATATTTGAAAAGTTTGAAAATTTATTTTTTTTGAACTTTTAGAATCTTTCAATTTTTTTTGTAAAGTTTTCAATGATAATATTTTCGCTATTAGCTATTGTTCATGTTTTTAAACTTTTAGAGATAAAAGAATTTGAATAGGAAATAGTTCTAAAAAAAATTAATGGTGATTTTTTTGTTATTAATTATTATATATATATAAAAGATTATAATAGAATATATATATAATTTCTCAATTATTAATTTTTTTTTGTAAACTTTTCATGGTGATTTCTTCACTATTAATTATTATTTGTACTTCTAAATTTTTCAAAATAAAAAAATATGAATAAGAAGTAGTTAATTTATATTTAAGATATATAAAATTAAAATATGATATATAGAAAGATATATTAATTAATAATTTTAAATTAAAATTATTTATTAACATATTAATTCAATTTTTTTAAAGAGAGTATTTACTATCTAAATAAAAATAATATTAAATAAATTTTTTTGTTTATAAAATAGTGAAATATTAAATTTAAAATATATCAATATATTTACTTATAAAAAATATTAATTTAGAAATTTAAATTTAAATTAATTAAAAAATATATATCAAATTGTTCTTCAACTATTATCTTGATAGTTTATAACAATTGAGAATTGAAACCAGAATCACCCACGCACATATGCTTCGATCCAAATTCCTGTAGAGTGAAATTCCGGCCGGACAAGATGTGCAACGAAACAATGAATTTTCGTAGCGCCGGTCAAGCATCAACACTTGTTCACAATCGATTCATTCAAGTTGCTCTATGATGTACAAAAGGGGCTCATCCGAGAGTCGGACAATATCCAATTCATCTCGATCGCAGGCTCCAGATCTCATGATTGAAGGATTTCAGGTTAGAACGGAACGAAGCAGCCGCCTTATTACATCTTAATAGAGATTTGACTAGAGACAATTTATTAACTACAACTTTTGAAATATACGACTCATCATGTATATAAATTGACATATATATATATATATATATATATATATATATATCTGATGATCGACAACATCCATCACGTTATGCAGTTTTACATAAAAAACAATCGAGATCTGAGGCAATTCTACAGACGGAGACATACCCTCCAAAACACCCAACTGTCTGACTGTGTTCCTCTTACGGTGAGTCAGAAACAATTAACTTTTATCATCATATCCCAGAATTGCAAAGCCATCCCAATTCATTTTTTGGCAGTGGACATCGACTCCACCTTCCCATCGTTCCCTCCAAGTAGCAGGTACTTATCCTTCCTAGTCAGTGTAGTGCATTCAAATCCCAGTACATCGCCCAACACGTTCTGCACATAGTTGGCGACCTCGATTGCCGATTTCCCTCCCGCCTTAACAGTCATATCTTCTGGCAGGCGATCGAGGAACGTTAACTCGTACGTTGGGCATGGGTTCATGAAAAAATAATAAGGGTCCCAGAATTTGACTCCCCGCACGGTCGTGCCATAAAACATGTTTTGCTTACAATTCATGGCCACGGGCACTATCCTATCGCTCATCTCTGCGAAGAGTGCACTGAATCGCAGCAAGAATTCCTCGCGGCACGTCGTTCCCTCCGGGCACACGACAAGATCACCACTTTGGAGCAAGGCCGAGATTCGAGCCGCATCAGCCGCACGATCACGCGTCAGAGCGATGGCTGGGATTGGTGACAAGAATCTGGAGAGGCGGCTTACACTGTACGTCACACACGAGACTTTGCGTCCGAGTGCTATTGCGATCACGATGGGATCCAGGGCGGTGCGGTGATTGCACACGTAGAGGTTTCCAGGGGTCCCAGGGGAAGGGGCTGGAGGTGGGGTCCCACGGATCACCAAGTGGATGCCAAGCATCTCGTATGTGTAGCGTACGATGCGTTCAGGCAACGGGAGATTGAAGTATACGCGAATCAGAGAGAGGATGAATCCAAATGGCAGCCAGAGGTAAGTGACGAGGGCGTTCAGTGGGTCCGGGCGCTGCACCAAGCGGCCATCGTGGAAGATTATGCGGCTTTTCAGACGACGCGGCGGTGCTCTAGCCGCCGACTTGCCACGATGCACCATGTAGCCCTCCTGTTCATCATAGTTCAGGAAGACATCAGCAGCAAACTTTTAAAGGTTAATGTAATTCCGATGCAACTAGCTGAAAAGCTGCTGACCAATTAAATTTTTATAATTTTTCTGTCATGATCGAGGACATAAATTACAGAACACTGTAAGGGAAACAGTTGATTCATTCTGAAAGCAAAGAGCAAGTAATTTCTAGGCGACTAGTTAATGGCTGCCGTCCAATAAATTGTCGACGGCATTGAAGGCAAGTGGGCTCTCAACCCCGAATCTCAATGGACGCCCCATTCAATTGTTTTCATTGCAAAACATGGCTAATATCTTTGGTACTTTCAATGATGGACCACCAGATTTCCACCTAATCGTGAGGCGGGGACTGGATGCTGTTGGGGATAGTTAATGGCTGTGGGTCCCGTAAAATTGAAAACGTTAACCCACCCACAGCTTCCTTGAGTCTAGTTCTTTCACTTTCTACCTTAGCCACGAAGATCGTTGTCAATTGCAGAAATGAAGAAGCACGCATCCAATTTAACATTATAAAAAGGTTCTCCAAAGAAAAAACAAAAAAAAAAAAACGTCAAGATTGCCAGGTTTTTTCTCGTGTGATCGACGCAATAGCAAGTGTGGTGACTGATTGGCACGATGATATCAATATAGGGTGAAGCTTGCAAGATTTACGAAAAGACCAACCTTTGCAAAATGACATGAAATCATGCTATTGAGTGATTGGCACTACGAGAGCAACGTGAAGTGACACCTAAAACTTTTTATTGAAAGACGAACCTTGCAAATGGACATGAAATCATGATCCGTCTCGCGGTCTCCAATTCCAAGATCCGGAGCTTCTTCTCCGAACTCTTTCAGAATCGCCAACTTCTTCCATTTGCCGACCAAAACGCCGGGACTCTTCACAAATCCGGTGGCCCTCTTAGTCTTTGGGTTGACTTCGATCTCCGTGCCCAGAACCTTGTCTGCCCCAAGAAAATCCTTGACGAATGGCTCAACCATGATCGTCGGATTTGCCGTCACCACCACCTTTCTCTTGCACCGGTCGAAAACCTCGAAGCTCTCCGATCTCACATCCGCCGCATAAAACCTACCACCGCGACAGAGAATTGGCATACAAGTTTGTTTTTGCATTGACCCAGCTAATTTTAGTAATTGATGACCATACAGAAAAGGGATGGATTATAATAGGTAGATGGAACCACAAGAATCCATTCACATGAACCTCACGCCTCACTTCAGGACTGCCGTTTGGAGCCCGCTATGCCTTTGGGATCAACAAGCTTTTACGTTTCTATCAAATAAGACTTAAATTTTCATAAATTACTGTTTCTGAAACCTCAGCATCGCAAGATTAACTTATAGTATCGCAGATTTTAGCTCGTTGCAAAATCTGTCATTCTAATTGCACAATCTCAGTCCATACATTGACCAGAGACGTAACAAGTTAAGTTTTATGATTCTTGAAAGCAGATGAAGAGCAAGAAAACTAAGGAGATTAATCTTCCAATTCAGTGAAACAAAAAAAAAAAAGGAAGTTTTGGCTCATTACCTCGGAAGAACTGCGCGTGAAACGAGTTCGATGTCGCGGACCTTTAGTCCAGCGAAGGAGATGAAGATGAGGATTTGGATCCCAACGGCTTCAGATACAAAGAAATAGGAGACTATCACGAGAGGCAGCGAGAGAAGCAACACCAGTCCCCGCAAGAGGCTACCGGCTTCGATCGCCACCAGCATGAAGTACGGGAAGGCGCTACTGGACACGAGGAGCGTGCCGTCAAGGTCGGCCGCTATCGACCGATACGTCGAGCCACTGCACGCCGTTATCGGTGGGAATTTTCTACCCGGTTTAAGTGACGTCATGTTTTCCGTCGCTGGCCTTCGGTCCTTTCGCTTTTGCAGGATGCAGAGCCGAGGGAGATCAACCATACATTAGCGGGAGGGTGGCAACGGAACGGCTCCGTTTTAAATGAGGGCGTTGGGCCGAAAATTACCAAACATGGGGCGATTTCCTCTCCTTTGACAGCAGGCTGTGTTTGGTTTTTCGCTTTTCGGAAATTGACTAATCTGCCCTTGTTTCGATGCGTGCGGGACTGCGCGACCACTGGTTGATATAAACAGGTAGGAAAATGCTGGTGGTTGGAAATATTTGATAATAAATTAAAGTAGAAGTGGCCTCTGATGATCGGAAGATAATGGCAGTTGACCTTTTTAATGGGCAGTGAGTCTTGAACAGATGAAAGGTTTCGTGCTTTATTTGTTCAAATATATATTCTTGATTTGGAGAAACAACTTACACTTGTATCTCTTGGCTTTGTTATCAAATGTTGACTCTCATTGCGTATACCTTTGCATTCTTTTGGTTGGTTTTAATTGGTTGCCTAGCAAACTTACTTTTCATTTTTGTATATTGTGAATACTTGAATTTCCCTTAATTTCTATTTAGTTTTTGAAATTATCAAAGCCATGAATGAATATAAAACATTTTTACAAATAAATTAGAGCCTTTTCACCTTAATATCAAGAAGTTTGAGACCTAATTTTGTATCGTTGACTATAATTTTTTAATTTAGAAGCGTTTTAAAGTTTTCTATGATTATAAATTAAATTTGGGCATTTTTTTTCAACTTTTAATTTTTTTCTACGCATTTGAAATTGAAGAGAATTTCAAACGATGTCCGAAGTATACTTATTAAAGAGGATGAAAGAATTTGGATATGAATATGGTAACAAGGAAAGTTGATCATCAGAGCATCGGTGTCAATGTTCAAATGTGGGACAACGACACCATATCTTCCACCGTTTGAGTATTGTTGGTCCATGTCTTCTAGGGTAATTATATTTGCCCTAAAATTTTTGATTAAGGGTTTATTTTAGACTAAGGTAAGGTCCAGTGGACAACAACTCTTCATTTATCCCCACTAGCTAACAAGCAAATGTACTTTAATACAAGAATTAGATTTAACATGGCAGAACTCATAATAATTTATTATCAAATTTGATAGTAATCTAAAAAAGGTTTTTATTTTCTTATTTTCTTTTTTTTTTTGAGGGGTTTGGTTACAATGGAAGGTATTAGAATTAAAACCCAACTAAAAATTTTAAATTTGCATAGATGTGAAGTTTTTTGTTTTTTTTTTGTTTTTTGTTTTTTTTTTTAGTTCTAATAAGAAGTGTGGGGTGTGAGGTGTTTGTTGAACGGTAATCTAAAGAAAAGTTTGGAAATTTGAGTCAAATTAATCCAATTTCAATTTAGGGGAATGAGATATACAATGTGGCAAAAAAAAAAAGAAAAAAGAGGCAAGTATATACAACAAATTGCAGTTCAAGTTGCCAGCATGGATAAAATGTGGACATGTCCACCATAAACGGCGAAATTAAAGAGCCATCATATACGAAACTTATTAGTTGGGTATACCATAAATGTAGTGCCCAACAACCTTAGCTTCTTATATTTATGATTGATTTTATCCCTTTGTGGTGTTTTTGCATTTGCAGCTTCCATTAAGAAATATGGATTTGAATGCAAGCAATTTATGTAGGTAAATTTCGGGTGTCCTACTTTAAGATATAAATAAGTCTCCTTAAAAAGTTAATGAGGATACAAATCTTACTTGGTAAAATTAATAATCAAACAATCCTAACATTACTAACCCGAAAATCTTCCTTTGAAAGTTAAAACCATTCTCGTTGATTCCACTTTCCCCAGATAAAGTTGGTAGCTAATCAAATTCCAATGTAAATTCAAAATCGAAAAACAAGCTATCGAGCATGTATAATAATACCCTTTAGAGTCTCCTTTTTAGCTACAAAATGGCTAGACAATCCAAAGCACCCATTAATATATACAAAAACAATAAACTTCTAAAAGAAAGCATCTAAATAACATTTTTAATTTAGCAACATTTTTTTGTAAATGTTAGCCATTGAAAAAAAAAAAAAGAATGATACTAACTAAAATGAATTAACACATTAGTAACATTTGTCTAAATTTTGCTCTAAATGACTTAAACAAACTTACAATAATGTCTAGTTGAAATGTTGATTTAAATAGTTTTAAAATTGAATTTCTCACTTTTTCTTGACGTATGTTGAAAACATCATATTGAAAACACTGCAATAATCAATTGACATATTAGTAACATTTGTATAAATGTTGTTGTAGATGGCTTACATAATTAGCAACGCTTATTTGAAATGTTACTTTGAAAGGTAAATTTCTTAATTTTACAGACGTTTGTTGAAAGTGTTAAAAAAAAAAATAGCATCACAAAAGAAGTTTTTTGTTGTAGTGGTTAATCACAAATTAGTAATATGTTGTTCTCATAAGTTTATTTTATTTATTTTTTATGCTTAACCACTCCGTAAATTTTATCACTTAATAAAGATTATTTTTATATGGATTTAACTATTCTCATATCAGTGGTAACATGACCTCTCATGTTAGAACAACATGAACTCTTAATTTAAATTAATAATGATTGAGATTTGTTCATTTATAAACTAGGATCATGGTGGTTTGTATCCATAACTAGTCATTTAGAAATTATTTTTCTAATTTTCTCTTGATCTCATTAAAGTACAGACAATGTAATATTAAATTCCTCAGTGATATGTTTTCAAATCAAAGCAAAAAAAAGGTCAAAGTTTCTATGTCATGGCCACCAAATACCTAAGCCAATACTTGGACAACCTTAAAGGCATACTTATCGACTAGAGTGTTTGACAACAATGACCTATGTGGCATGACAGTCCAGATAATTCATGCCCTCGAGATAACGCTGTACGAGATCCCAATGGGTGGCAAACCCCTCTTTCCATTTGTTTTTACCTTCATATGATCATTCCTTTTATTTTCACCTTCAATTCCTTCTCCCTTTGTTGCTTTCAATTGTTTTTCTAACTTCTTCTTATATTCATGTCTAATTCCAATTTCCCCTTTTCATTTTCTTTTGCATTTGCTGCTTCTTAAAAGGTCTTTAAAAAAATAAAATTATTCACATATCCTTATCTAACCCTTCATTTTCTTCTGCCTTTGTTGCTTCTTAATTGTACTCATTAATTTCTTCACTTACTCCTATCTATTTGCATACACTGTCATAACAAAAGTCTCTTCTTGGATCAATAACTAATTTCTCACAGTAACACGCCTATCATATCATGCTAGTTGGTAACCTTGTAAATTGCAACTATTTTTCTTCTTTTTTTTTGGCTCTTTTTTTTTTGATAAATTAAAGGTAAGTTTAGGTTTGGCCTAAACCTCACAATTTGAACCCTAATGTCTTCTTGGATTGCCTACTCTTCTTTCATTTGACATAATTAGTTTTTTTTTTTTGAACAAATAGATCTCTTATAAGGTTCATTTTAATTAGGTATTTCCAATAATAAGAACCAATTAATTAATCCTAGATAGCTTATAAATATTAGCTTTTTAGATTCTTAATATTTCAACAATTGAAGACAATTAAGAATTGAGTTAGATTAATGAAAGGTAAAGGACTTAAATGTGTGCAACTTGATATCAAGTAAGGTTCATTAGGAAAATCCAACACAAATTCATGTAATCAAAAGAAGGATAAATATTTTGCACCTATTAGTCCTATTTAGGCAACAAATCAATTGTATTATGTTTATGATACAATTTGTATTGATACCATACTATTTGTCTTAGTTAGAGAGCAGTACCTGTACTATTTGTATTGATACCAACATCACTTAATGAGCTTGTGAGCCCATTACATTGATGTCCCTTAGTTTGCTCTAGTTTACTACTCATTACCTAGTTTGTTTAAACCCATATGAACAAGATTTTTTCTTTTGGCCCACATATACAAGGTTTAAGTAGCTATAGTCACATACCACAACACTTAGCCTATGATATGACTATCTTTGTCACTTGAATAAATTAGAGCTCTCCTAGCAACCTCAACATGTCACATTACAACCTATTGACTAAAACAAAAATCCTAAAAAGGATAACTTTAGCAGGGGCAAGGGCATATGATGAAGAATAGCACCCATAGTTAGCCAACAATATAAAGCCTAATATATAACCTAAGTTCAATAAAAAATTAGCCATATTTAATGGAGTCAAAGAAATAATGAATCTGGTGGAACTTAAATGTATTGATATTTATGTTATATTGAAACTTCAATTTGGCTTTTTTTATTATTGGATAAGTGTTCTAAGCATTTAATCTAAATACATATGTAATTGGTAGAATTTTTGGATTGTTCATCATAAATAGAATTCTCTATTAAGAGTTTAGTTTAGATTTTTATTTTTTTAAGCCAATTTCTTTTGTCTTATTAAACGATATCAACCCCTCTCATCTTTGTGAACAAAATCACAAATCCACCAATGTTTTTGTTGTGTTAGATGGTATCAGAGCCTAGTCTCGAGATAGTTGGGTAAAGTAATGATGATGGAGAACATTTTACAAGACTGAATGATGTGTAGAAAAGATGGTTAAAGCATTAAGATGCTAACTAAACTTATTAGAGGTATGCAAACCAGTGTCTTTCCTCTACAAATCCAAAGGGTAGCTCTCATGCCTGCAAGGAAAAAGCAGAAACTATGTAAAGAAAATGTTGCTCTTCCACTTATTGATCCAAAAGATGAAAATGAAGAGGAATTAGACGCAGAGTTTAGACAACGTGCAAGGGATAGAGTTTAGCATGGTGATTCTCACAAAATGAAGGTTGATTTATCCTCTTTTAAAAGGGTAGTGGACATTAAACAATTTCATAATTAGATATTTGAAGTAGAGAGTTTCTTTGATATTATGAAAGTTAAGCCTAAATGTAAGGTGGACTTTGTAGCTTACAAATTACTTGGAGGTGTTGGTGTATGGTGGCAATATCACCAAGATCTACTGAGATCAAGGTGACAACCCTTTATTCAAAGTTTGGTTTAGATGAAGGCACTTATAAAAGAAAATTTCTACCATTTGACTATGGGCAAACCCTTTTCCAACAATTTCAAAATTGTTACCAAGGTACTCATTTAGTTTTAGCCTATACTAAAGAGTTCTTACAATTGTAAGATTGATGTAATTTGAATGAAACTGAAGACTTGCAAGTTTCGTGTTATGTAAATGGATTGAATTGTAGTGTTTAAGATTGTTTGGCCATGCAAAGTATTTGGTTAATTGATCAAACTCAAAATTTGGCATTAAGGGTAGAAGGCATCATGCAATGGAGGAAAACACCAAGACGTCCTATAAACTAGTGGTTTAACCTTAATAGAAAAAGCTTAAGCAAGTAAAGCCAAATGCAAAATTAAAGATTTATGTGGTAAATGAGCCAAACCTAAGAATTTAAAACCTAAAGAGAAGCAAGAAGGAACAAAGGGAATATGATGTTTTAAGTGCAATGAGATAAGACATAAATCAAATGATTACCCTAGACACAAATTTTCCAATATCACCAAGCATGAGCATAAAGAAGACTTTGATGAGCAAGAATAGCCAAGGAAGATGGTAATATTGAAGTGGTCAAGGAAGATGGAGAGGGAGTGGTCTGTGTGTAAGAAGGCTATTATACACTTCAATACAACCTGATGAGACACAACGCAAATTGATCTTTGAAAATAAATAGTTCTAGTTTTAAGAACTTGGTTTCAAAAGGCTTTGTTGAGCATTTTAAGCTCAATACATAGCCACATCTTACCCTATGTAGCATTGATTAGATAAATAAAGGGCTTAACATGAACATTTCATAACAATGCTATTTTCCGTTGTCTTTAGGAAAGACTTATAAATCTGAAGTTCTTTGTGATGTTGTGAAGATGGATTCGTGCCATTTGTTACTAGGTAGGTTATAGTAGTTTGATATTGATGTAACTCACAAAGAGAGGGATAACACCTATGCCTTCACTTGGGATCGCAAACAAATATGGTTCTAAAATAATAAGAGAACACATTGCCAAAAGTGAAAGAAGGCATTGTTATCCATAGCTCTTAGAAAGAATGAGTTTGTGGAGGCCATGAAAAGTACCAAAACTTGTACTTTTCTAATAGTGAAAGGAGTAAAGCAAACCATACAGCTTGCACTTAAGGAGGTTTAAGGCTTATTGGTAGAATTTGATTATGTAATGGAAAAACTAACATGATTACCTCTAATGTAAGATATTCAACATATAAGTCCAAAGGAGCATGAGATCATAAAGGACAAGGTGGAGGAACTATTATAAAAAGGGCACATATAAGAGAGCATTAGTCTTTATGTCGTGCCTACCTTGCTTACTCAAAGAAGGATAAGAGTTAAAGGAATTGTGTGGACAACCATGCTACTAACAAAATGACCACAAGGTTTTGGATCCCATCCTTAGGCTTGATGACTTGCTTGATTAGTTGATTGGTGCTAAAATATTCAATAAGATAGATTTGCAAAATGGATATCATCAAATCAAAATTCGTGTAAGAGATGAATGAAAGACAACTTTCAAAATAAAGGATGGGTTATATAAATAGCTAATCATGCCATTTGGATTGTCTAATGTGTTAAGTACATTCATACACCTTATGACCCTTTCAAACCCTTTATGTCCCATTTTATTATAGTTTAAATTGATGATATTTTGATTTATAATAAGAATTTAAAGGAGCAACTTGATCATATTAGGCAAGTTCTAGTTCTGTTAAGAAAGAATGAGTTGTTTGTAAAACTAAAGAAATGTGTACTTTTAACATACAAACTAGTGTTCTTGGGATTTGTTATAAGTAGTGAGGGAATTCATGTGGATGAAGAGAAGATAAAAGTTATTAAAGAATAGCCAAAACCAAAAACCATAATTGATGTAAGGAGTTTCTCTAGCATAGCAACTTTTTTATTGCAAGTTTATCAAAAATTTTAACACCATCGTGGCACCTATTACTGAATGCTTGAAAAAGGGAGATTTTAATAGGGAGAGGTTGCTAATCATAGCTTCAAATTGATCAAGGAAAAATTGTCTACTGCACCTATTATATCTATGCTTGACTTTGCTAAAACTTTTAAAATTAAATGTGATGTAAACAAGATTGGAATAAGGGCTATTTTTTCTTAAGAGAGAAAGCCCATTACATTCTTTAGTGAGAAGTTAAGTGAAGATAGAAGTGGTCAACGTATCAATAAGAAGTTTATGATATGTTTTATACTCTAAAGACGTATGAAACATATCTTTTTTTTAAGAGTTTATTGTTTACTTTAACCATTAATCTCTCAAGCACTTTAATAGGTAAAAACATATTGATTGTATGTTGTCTAGGTGGATAGCTTATTTGGACTTACTAATTGAGTAAAAAATACTTTAAGATGTCATCCCACTCTACTTGCTTGTTACTATTTCTACTAAAGTTCTAGGTTTTGAACAACTAAATAAGCTATATAAGAATGATGAAGATTTGGCGGTGTTTGGGCTAAGTGCCTAATGAAGTAGCCTTTGACTAAATATTTGGTCCATGATGTGTTTTATTTAAGGGGAGTAGATTATGCATTCTAAAGAGCTCATTACATAACAAGTTGCTAAGGGGAATGCATTCTAGCAATTTGAGTGGCCATATGGGTAAAGACAATACCATAAACATTTTGGAGGAACATTACTACTAGCCTTAACTTAAAAGAGATGTTAGAGAGTTTGTGCAATGATATTTGATTTGTCAAACAAGTAAGAGGCAATCATAAAACATAGGTTTATACATACTTTTGTTTGTTCCTAATGCAACTTAAGATGACATCTCTATGGACTTTGTACTTAGTTTGCTAAGAACTTAAGGGAAAGTGATGTGGTATTTACAGTGCTTGACTAATTTTCCAAGATATCAGACTTCATTCCATGTCGTAAGATAATAAAGGCCCATTACGTTACCAAGTTCTTTAGAAAAGTTGTTTAATTGCATGGTGTACCCCTTTGAATCACTTTTAATAAGGATAACAAATTTTTAGTGACATTTTGGATAACTTTATGGAAAAGGTTTTGAAGGACATTGAAGTTTTATAGCATGACACATCCTCAAATTAATGGTCAAATATAAGTGGTGAATCATTCTTTGGGAAACTTGATTTGATGCATATGTGGAAGCAAAAAGGGTCAATGGGACTTTGCTTTGGTATAAGTTGTGTTCACTTACAACAATTTAGTCAACTATTTTACCAAAAGGAGTCATTCCTTTATTGTTTATATTAAAAGTCTAAGGCATGTTATAAACCTAGTCAAACTTCTATTACAAGTTCTAATGTAGCTACATTTGCTTTAGCAAATGCCTATTCAAAGGTATTCTAAGAGGTGTATCAATCCTTGGAAAAGAGTAACCTCAAATACAAGGCAGCTTTAGATAAGCACCGAAAGTATCAAACGTTTAAGGTGGATGACAAGGTAATGGTATATTTACGCAAAGAGAGGCTACCTGTGGGTGTTCATGGAAAGCTAAAGTAGAAAAATTGTAGTCCTTTTATAATTTTGAAAAAGATCAATGATAATGCATATGTGATAGACCTACCTAATGATATGAGCATAGCAAAAACCTTTAATGTAGTAGATATCTCCACCTATCATCTCAAAGGTAACCTATATGATCACTTGAGGATGAGCTCTTTCTAAATGGAGGAGAATGATGAGAAACAATAGCCCATGGTTAGCTAACAATATCGAGGCTAATATGCAACCTAAGCTCAATTGGAAATTCGTCATATTTAATAGAATCAAAGAAATAGTGAATCTAGTAAAACTTTAGTGTATTAATATTTATGTGATTTTTGGAACTTTAATTTGGCTTTTCCTATTCTTGGAGGAGTGTTTCAAGTATTTAATCTAGTTACATATATATTTGTTGGAACTTTTTGATTCTTAATCATGAATAGAATTCGTTATTAAGAGTTTAATTTAGATTTCTATTTTTTTGAGTTAATTTCTTTCATCATGTTGAATAATATCAACTCCCTTCATTTTTGTGAATGAAATCATGAACCCACTAACATTTGTTTTATATCAACATATGCACGTGCTCCACAAAAATCAACTAATCAACCTTTTTTTTTTATTTGTTAAAGAGAAAAGGTTAAATTAGTAAAAGATAAAATTAGGGTAAAAAAGTTAGTATGCACTGCGTATAGACTTTGACCTTGTCATTCACATAGTTTATGAGCAAGGTCCAGAAGCTCATAGGGGACCTTCCCTGGTGCTTCGTGCGTCCTTGTTTCTTTTTCCGTTGGTTTCGTTTCTTCCATTTATTAATTATCATCTGTGTTTCCAATTGCAAAATCAGGAGTTGAAGAAAGAAAAAGAAACTCTAACCCAATTTAGAAACTGAGCTATATTGTGTTTTCAGCCACTTGACGAAAAGTGGATGAGAAAGAGGAAAAAGATTACAAGTGGGAAGGTGAAATGCAGGAAATCTGTAGTAGTAGTGGCTTGAATTCTCTTGGAATTATGAGCCCAACAAAGGGAATGGATCCAGACTTAACTGGGTTTCGTGTCCTACTCAAGCGGCGGATAGATGCAAGAAACGCGTTCTGGACTCTGTCGCTAAACCCGGCCAGGTTACAGCGGATGAACTGCAATGGATAATGAAGACCGACAAAGTCATCAATGAGGCTACGGAACTTGTACATGTTAGCAAAATTCAGGAAAATAAGGGATGGTTCATCAAGAAGCTTAGAAACGAAACTGCAAAAGAAGCTTTCATTATTGCCGAGTGCCTAAATGATTGCAAATTTGATTAGAATTCTTCTGATGATGATTCTTATCAGATCATTAGCATGCAGTAGAAACCAGGAAGCGGTCCAAGAACTGATTTACTCGTAGAATAAATATCAACCTGGAGAATCGTGCAATCTTCTAGATTTGGCAGACAAAGTTTAATTTTTACGTAGCGTTTTATTCACACATTAATTATAGTTGAGATTTGATTCCTCCCCCGGCAAGTTTGTGTCTTGCTCTGTTGCAATTATTTATTTATTTATTTTTTCTTTCTGAAGCATGTATTGGACTCGGTTTTGCGGCAGGCTGGCCACCCGCAGGACCTGCTTGTCGCCATGATAACTCTTAACAGGGTGTGGGCTCTTATTTCTTCTTCTGCTCTGTTCTTCCTTCTGCTCATGCTTACAGCATCACGAACCCCATATTTGACATTTTTTGATTCTCACTATCTAAAAGAGATAAAATCAACACTAAATTACTTAGGGTCATTATTTTCATCTAAAAATTAGTTGAAAATATCGTGCAAATTTCAAATGTTGTAATTAAAAAATCTATATCTTTGTACCTATAATTATATAAATATGTTGTACATAATTTATAAGTTGTTGTATAAAGTTGTGAATGGTTAATACTCGTTGTCAATTTCCAAATGGTATAGAATATCTTTGTTGTAATATTAGATGTTTGAGAATAGAGAATTTTTAGTGTCTTATATAATAATTAATATGTCATAGAATTTAATCAAAATGTTATATATATTCTATGTGGTGTTGTATATCTTCTCTAATAATTAACTCTAAAGTTTTGTAAAAACCATAACACCACTCATCTTCACTTTATATGCAAAAATTACATTTGACACCTTTTGTTCTCATTATCCAGAAGAAACATAATAAACACTAAATTACTTAGAGTCATTACTTTCATCTAAAAAAATAGTTGAAAATATTGTGAAAATTTTGAATGTTTATATCTTGCTTAATACTCTGTATAGCTAGAATGTAATAAGTTTATATTATATGTTTAATTTCAACTATATAATAATTGTATACTAATTTTGAATTATATATTAAACTTTTCAATATATATATGCTAATTTTCATACATTATATGACTTTTATAAAAGTTGAAAATCTGTTTTTTAATATTTCAGATTTGAGAAAAAAAGAATATTTCAATGTTAGGTAATTTTATGAAAGTATTGTATATCTTCTATAAGATGTCGGATAAACATATCAAAATTTCATTTACCCTTTATGTAGTGTTGTATAATTTTCATAAAATGTCTTATATTTTTTGTAGAAATTTTTTGTTGTAATACTAAATGTTTGAGAAAAGAGATTTTTTATTGTCTAATATAATAATTAAGTAGTCTTATAATTTGATCAAATGTCGTATATCTTTTCTAAGGTATTGTATATCATTTCTAAGGTGTTGTACATTTTCTTTACTAACTAACTCTGAAATTTTTGCAAAAACTATATTATTATTTATCTTCACTTTATATGTAAAAATTCCATTTTACACCTTTTAATCATTTGTAAATAAACTACCCAAAAGAGACAACAACTTGACAATAAATTACTTTAAGTTGTCTAATAAGAAATGTCTTAAAGTTAAGAGGGAAAAATGGTAAAATGGACAAACTCTTTATTAAATATAAGCATGCTTTTAAGAATGATCACAAAATTGCATCTTATTCCTTTAAACCATTTTTAGCACCTTTCTTTATGACCATCACACACATTCCTTACTTTGGAAATGTAAAAAATAGAAATTTCGACCCCCTCTCTTAAAGGTAAGATGCCTTTCTTTCCATTTTATCTCATAAATGTTTAAATGTCCCTTATTTTCCTGATGCATAGGTTTGTATTTCCTTATATTTGACTAAAATTAAATAATGGGTATGTTTAAAATTTCCTTAATATTAGTGTTTTGTTGAATAAATGTGCTTGGCATGTAAATGGAAATAACACTTTATCATTAGGGAAATTTTGGTTGTTAGTCAAATTTCACCCTCTCTAATGAATAAATCGACTTGTATTGTTCTATATAAGGTGTATATATATATATATATATATGACTATAGTAGTATGATTATGATCCACTTGCCCAATCATTATTAGTTCCACTTTTAACTAATAACCTCTCAGGTCCATTTAACTCTTTTTACTACAATCATATACCTCACAATCTCTCACATCTCTTCTATCTGTGCACTCTCTTTTTTCATTAGGCATTGGCAAATTTTAAAAAAATTCCTCGAGCTAACATTAAAGTTGTTTACCACTAAACAAACAATAAAAATATACATTATTATGCTTTTTTCATCAATTTTCTTGTGAAATCCATAAATAAACTAAAGGAAATATGTCTTTATATGTGTATCATAATGTGTGTCAATGTGTGTTTGCTAGGTAACAAAATGGAAATGACAAAATAAATTCATGCTCAAATAGACCCACTCATGACTTTAATCTAATGAAACAAGTGCCTACTTATTTACTAAGTAGGCAATTGGTGAAATACTACTTTGCACTTATAAAGGTCATGACTGTTAGGTGTAGAATAAGGACTCCATACATAATACAGTAGACAAACCAAAGGTTACTTCACTTTTAAAGTAGTTCCTTTTTTTTTTAT
Organism: Bruguiera hainesii; assembly: GCA_023213295.1. NCBI lineage: Eukaryota > Viridiplantae > Streptophyta > Magnoliopsida > Malpighiales > Rhizophoraceae > Bruguiera > Bruguiera hainesii. Next base: position 6,691,356 of record JAHOYR010000017.1, on the reverse strand, counting down.
ATCCATTAGAGACAAGAGTTAATATCATGGATTTGACACTTATTTTGTTATATGTATACTCCATTATCGTTCAACTAAGTCTAAGGTCTGAATTTAGATCAAAATCATTATTTCATTTTATTGGTTCACAAATATGCCACACCTTTGTCTTTTTCCTTTTTTTTTTATTTTACATGATACTTATGTCATAGGGAAACTTTCCATTAGGGGAGACTAGTTATACTTTCTAAACATTATTACAATTTTAATGCATTTTTAAGCTATCACATAATTTTATTAAAGTCTTATATATAATAGTGATAATGTCATATGATTTTATAAAGGTGTCATACATCTTTCTAATTATGTAGAATTTTATTAAAATGTCATATGCAATCTCCAAAATGGCATATAATATTATAAAGGTGTCATGTATAATTTCTAATTGTTATATAATTTCATCAATATATCGTATATTTATATAATATTATATAACTTTAATAAAAAGTCACTTGTAATCTCCAATATGACATAATTTTATTAAGGAGTCATATATAGTTTTGTCTACTAGCAGTCAAAGTTTCTTATAATCTTCCTACGTTTTATACTAACTCAACCCTTTATAATGCAAGGTCATCCTCTTTATGCTAAGTTACTTTATGATCAATCATGTTTACTTTTTTAATAATATTGTTTATGTTCAATAAATGTCTTCTTATGTTTCTTAATTTTAATGTGATGTCTTATAGAATATTTATGACAACTTGATAAAAAACATTAACACTTTAATAATATTATACAACATATTATTGCAACAAGAGGAGAATAATGGATATCTATATCCAATGCCCTCTTGTTTCCCTATTTTTTGTTTAACTTGCATTAGGATAAATGTCATGGTCCACAAAAGATTAGTGAAATGTTTTTTAGCATTGTTATAATTGTTATAAGAAATTCATGTATTAAAAGGCAAAAGATTGTTACTTTAATTTGAAATATAAAAGCTAAGAGTTTAATTACTCTAGTAGTTATTAAAGTTTGCACTTAATAGTAGTTTGATCATTTTTCTCTTGTTAGCTTCAATGCACTAGAACTTATTGAAACCAATTTAGATAAAATCAGAGTTGGTTACAAACCAAATGCTTTGGCAACATATAAGCAAAATAGGTAACTCTTTTAATTGTCATCTAAATATTTGCCTAATTTCCAACAATATTGAATGTAAACCATAAAAATCTCCATAGGGATAGGTTGATATTGTGATGATAATGGTAATTGAGAGGTCCATTTAGGATCTATTAAAGCAACAATAAGTATAATAATATATAATGCAAGGTTTAATGATTATTGAAAATGGTTGAATCACATATTGACTACTACTATTTCCTAATTTCAAGAAGAAAAATTGCAAACTACTCCCAAATCCCCTTAATCTTATTCATCCATTGCCATGTTAAAGATCTCATTCCATTTTCATTTAAGTCATGCTTAACAAGTTGAAAGGCCATATATTGTTATGCTTATAAGATGACTTCGGTTGTGGTTTGTAAGTTAGTATTTTTCCATATACTTTCAAAAGATTTTATGCAAAAGGATAAAAAAAAAAAAAACTTTACCTAGAATAAAGCTCTAGAAATGAAATGACCAGCCCAAAGCTTAATCCCAAGCAGCATATATATACCATAATCATGGCTACTATGAGTAAGAGAAATCAAACATAACTAAGTTTTGTTTTATAGGTAGGTGTAATTAAAGCAACCATATATGATATAAAGATATGCATCATTGCTAGGATAGTTCTTAGCATAATAATGAATAGAAACAAGTTGCTTAGGATAATTTTAGTAGAAGAAGGAAACCCTTTGGTGCCAAAAGATCCTAATTTACAATGTCATGGCCAAAAGAAAAGTTTGTAGCAATCAATAAGTTTTCTATATGGCTCAACTGTCAAAACAATAAATAAAGATAAATAATATTTCTATTCACTTAAATTTTGAAAGCAACATAACATTCAAACAAATGCATCATCCACAATGAAATCAACTTCTTAATAAATAAAGAAATAAGCATTTTTTCCATTGTAGGTTAGGGATTAATGGACTCTTACCATTATTTCCTTAACACCTTCTACATAGTTTGAGTTAAGACCATGCATGAAATGAAAAAGATGTAAGAAAAATTGTCAACTAATAAAAGTGTGTATTACTATATGTATGTAGCAAAACTAAATTGCAACAAGCTACATGTCAACTTATAGGACATCCAAAGAAGCTCTTTTGTTTTACTTACATAAGTAAACTTATCCAAGTGGACATCTTAGCCAAGCCAATCTTGAAATCTAATAACGTATTGAGAAGCAAAGAACTTTTTCACGATTGCTTATACTTTTACTATTTTGGACTTGCCTTTCCTTTTTGATTTTAATATGACTTAAGTAATTGTTATAACCTAACAAGAGAAAGAAAAGGTAATAATAAAGTGACCTAGGAAATAATCTTATAGTGTTCAATAGCATGTTAACTTTAATTCAAACATATATAACAAATAAGCAATTACTCAAACTATTACCAAGAAAAGTAGGAGTATAACATAATGAGGTTTGCACTGGACCATAAATTGTATAAATCAATCCTTTATTAGGTCATACTTCCATAGAGACAAGCTACAAACACAATCAATGAGTCATCTTTAATACAATTCAAAAATCAAAACAAAGAAATTGCATGTAATTTAACCTATCTCGTTAAAAATAAACCACTATATCCACATCATGATTATGACTAGTAACATCACAAATCTGTTACCTTGTCAAAGACATCTAAGCAATAATCACATATTTATCAAACCTTTAATTGTAACCCATATCAAAGAGGAAAAAACAAATATAAAATGCATTAATTGGCATGTTGAAATATGGATTTGTTAGGAATTTCAATATACCTACTTCTTTTGTGTATAACCATTGCCTTATGAATAACCTTCATAATTTTGTTTTCAATATGTCTCTCTTTACGCTTATTGAAGGTCAATGTATCCACAAAGAGAGTTTTTGCACCATTTCCCCAGTTTGGGCATATGCTTAGATTGATTGCACACAAAAGTTAGCTCTCATGGAAGCTTTAAATCTTAGGTCAGTGGTTCATTTACACTTTCAAATTTCTAATTCACTTTATCTAACCCAACAATCTCATATCTCCAAATGGGCATATATGAGCATAGTGATTCAACTGTCGAGCCTTGCATAGTCAATTGCATGTCTTAGTTCTCTAATAAACCAAATGTATCCTCATTTTGTGCTTCTAAGGCATAAGGGAATTTTAGTAGCACTATATCGTGTGATGATAATTGGCCAATTTTATTCCATTGAAATCCACTTTGGCTCCAAGAAAATGAAGAAAGAACATTGAAGAAAAATCATGAAATTATAGGAGAAGCATCTAACACTACTTTAGGATAAAAGATATACTAATATTAAACCTAGATCCATCATAACATTCTTACTCAAAATAATAACTGGTCAGCATTACACTAGCAAAGGCACTTACTGAGTTTACTATAAGCTAACTACTAACACACATATCATCCTTTATAAAAGAGATGCCATTAACATCAACAAGAGCTTCATCTCTTAGCCCATCATCTTTAACAACACCTTTATTTTTCATTGGAATTTTTGCTTGTTAGTCATGATAGGACTTAAGGTTTGGTCCATCACTGCCTTGATTTAGCCAAGTAGACTTATCCTTTATCTTGTGCTTCCCAAATCAAACTATATATTTTAAATTGAATGACAAATGCTAATTAATTGCCCATATTTAAAATGACTTTATCTATTGTTAAAGAAAATGTCTAAATTCAACCTTATAATGTCCTTACCTTAATAAGAAAAAGGTCTTACTTTTGTTAATGTTGTATTTCATCCTATTTAATACCACTATCTTATATAGGCACTTTTTTTTAAGTGAACTAAAATGTAAAATAAACAAAGGCATTACATTGGCATCACCAAATTTGTTAGACTCTAACTTGTCCTCCTTAATGACCAAAGCTACAAACTTACTATCTTAAGTTCATATTTAACTACTCTCATTCTAGTAGATAAAATGACTAATATTAATATGATCCAGATAAAACATCTACAAAAGTTAAATAATAAATTTATTCATATGATAAAATACTAGTGGGCTTAAAATTACAATAAAAATAGCTATATGCATAAAAGGGGTTTAATGATTAAGAATTTATTATATATATTTACTTTTACATTTAGTTATTTTTTATAAATTTTATACCTATTTGAACTAGTTAGAATATATTTTCTAATTTATGTATATTTTGGGGAAGTTTTGAAAATATATACTTTAGTAAAGAAAATTTTAGTATTTTATCATTTTAACATTTGTTACTTGTTTTGTGTTCGCTACTAACTCAAAAATTTATATTAGAAAAGTGGTTTTTAGAGAAATTGCAGTAAACATCTCAAATTTTTTAGATTGAGGTCAAAAGTCCAAATCCAAGTTTGTTTAGACCTTGAGATGTTGCTTCAAATACAAGATGGAAAATTGAAGTTTAGTCTTCATTAGAGTAAGATTTCTATTTCAGTACTACATACTTAAATGACCATTACTTAAGTTTTAAATGTCTAGATCAAGTGATTTAAAAGCCTAAATTAAAGTATGTATTTAAGCCTATAATTGTTAATGAGAGACTCAAACCCAACTTGGTCTCTTTAATGGTTCAAAAATAGTGGAGAAGTCATTGTAGAATTTGTCATGAGTTAGATTAAGTTAGCCTTGGTTTTTAGTTCCTAACTTGGGCTCTAAAATTTTTTCTTAGGCAAGACTTGATGTATTAGAAAGTTAGATAAAAGGACTATAACCTTCATAAAGAAGTTAGTCCCTAATTTTGGTTGTATTTAATTTGGAATCAACTTAAAATCCAATACAAAAGTTTTAGAAGATTAAGAAAATAAGATTACAATGTCTTCGAGATTTTTGGAGATTTTTTTAGAAAGTCTTTAGGATTTGTTGGTGACTAATATGTACATTTTTAGAATACAAATAACCATCTTTTAAGAGTAAAAGAGTGGAGAGATAAACAAAGAATAAAACAATCTTTCTATAAGGAATTTATTTTTAGTATATGTAGTTAGGCTCTTCAATAGTTTTAAGAGATTTCAAAGCTTTTCATATTTCAATGGTATAGATTGTAATGACACTTTGTTCTCTTTTCTTATGGAATTATTTGGGTTATTCCAATTTAATGATTGAATGATTATTTGTTCAATTAATTTGGTTAGACCTATTGAATTGATAAAATGAATATCAATTGCTAGAATTAAGAATTGTAATCCATTTTTACTCTATTCTTAATCACCAAGTAATAAATAATAAAAGGGAATTATGGACAAATTTTCATCTTATTATCATGAATAACTCAATGTTGATTAAATGATCTAAATTTGTGTGATTATTACTTGTATTAACCTATTTTCTTAGTTTTAAATGCTATTAATATATTACTCTATAAACCTTATTCTAAGGGTATAATAGTTAGAGTATAAGTAAACAATTTTTTTTACTTAGTGAATATTTAAGAAAAAAAATTTTGAGTACATAGCTTTTTGTTATTAAGAGTTAATAGTTCTATTAAAATTAAGATAATGTTATGAGTAATCAAAGTATTAAATATCATAGTTGTAAATGAACAGAGAATTGGACTTCTAACATTTGCTCTTTCTATAATTTATTTTATTTGATCGATTTGCTTATTTTATTTGTTACAAAATCAAAATTTAACTTTTTCCCCAATTACGTTAATGTCTTTAATTTTTAGTTAATCAATAGTGAATTAATTATACTCCCTATGAGATTAAACTTTTTGGTACCTTAATGATAGCTACTAAGGGCATGACTTCACTTTTTCTAAGAATTGACCTACATCAGCTTTTATGCTCTTTATAACCTCATTTAAAGCACCCAGTCTTCAAGTCCACTTTATCTTTTAGAAAACCTTCCTTAGCCTTATAATCTTAAAGGCCTCATTCCTAATCAAAAAAATTTCCAAAAAAATAGTTAAAACAATACTAAACATCCATTAAAAACTAGTTATATTATCTTTAACAATCCAAATTATGTTTAACTAAAAGTAATCATTGCTAAATTTGTTCTTATCACTCCTCAGCCAATAAGAGAACTTAAATTAACCAACCACATGGCATAAGGTAGTTTAAAAAGGCCTTTCATGTTCCATAATAGAGATAACAAAATGGAAAAGCATTAAAAAAAAAACACAAAAAACCACTTAGAAAGAGATAAGAAGAGCTAAAAAATGATAGTTAATACTAAAAAACATTTGTTAGATTCTTTAATCCACATAACTTTTAATATCAATCATAAATACTTTTAGACAATCACCATCATAAGCCAAACATAAAAAGTAAAAAACCAACACTTAAAACCATAATTGGAGAGGAAAAAAAACACTTACCTAGTCAAAAAAGTCATCATCTTCAACCTAGCCACACCCAGAGCCTTTTCAATCTACTATAGTCAAAATCCAATCCTAATGGTGTGAGAAAGCCCATCAAAACATTAGAATTCAATGAAAAAGGAAATAACAAAACTTGGTAAGTGTTGTATTTTGAGAATTTAATTGATTTTAAAGCATGAAATTAGATTAATGTGCTTATTTATGTATAAATGTGTAAAGATCTAAAAAAAAAAACTAGCAAGTAAAAGAAAAGAAAAGGAAAGAAAAAAAAGAAATGCAGTAAAATAAATATTAAACATAAACAACTAGGAAAAATAATAAAAAATAAAATAAAAATAAATGGTAGCAAAAATAGGAAAAAGGATTTTGTTTTCAAAAAAAATAAAAAATAAAAAAGGTTAAGAAACGACAAGTTATCAAGTTCACTCAATCAAAAATGAGTTGAACCAGTCAAATTCAAGTTAACTTTGTCAACTCAATGTGCTCTACCCGAATTTAAGACCCAACCCAAACCTATAGACAAGATTTGACCTCTCATTGCTCTCCTTTTCAAATCAAAAACATTTTAAGGTCAAAAGCATTTCCCAAACAAATCCAAAAATAGAATTGAAAAAATAACAACAAAGAGAAAAGGGAAGAAGAACAATTATGACCTCTAAATCAATGCTTTTAGGCAAAATCATCAAGGAAATCCTAAAACAATCAGCACTAAGGCCTTTATTCCTACTTTTTTAGGAAAAATCAAAGACTTTTTTCTTCTTGTAAACCAATTTCCAAACAATGGTAAAAGCATAAGCAAACCATGAGTTCAAGAAAGCTTTCAAAATATCAATAGTTTCATTGAAAATCAAGAAGTCTTCACTCCTTTCCAAGCTAAAAACCCAAAGAAATTAAAAAAGCTAGTAAAAAGGAGCCATAAGAATCAAAAAATAAGATCAAGGTTGAAACTTAATTAGTTTAAGAAAAAAGGGGTGACTACTAAAAAGAAAACCAAAATAGGACTAGGTTTTCTCTACATATTGGAATTTAGATCCTTTAAAACTATGTTGTTTTGATCTTGCTAACCATAGGTTGATTGTCTTTAAGCCCCAATTTGTATCCACTCATCTTAGCAAAACATTTGGGCTATAACTTATAGGTCCAAAGCGGAAATATATAGTGGTTCATAAAAGCAATAAGCCCTTTTTGGATTGGTGGGCTAACTTTGGGCTAGTGTTATTTCCCTTAATTTACTCATATCCACAAGTCCTTTTAATTTTCCAAGCATCCTTTAAAACAAATCAAGGAATAATTTCTTAGAAATTCAAAACTCAAGCACACTATTTCAAGAAAACATTTAATGATCTTCAACTTCAAATTCCTACAATCAAATTTCTAATGTTTCAAATTAGTTGACTAAAATTCTAAATTTTTCAAAACTCCAAATTCATGAAAGCTCAAGTGAGTAAGAAAATAGTTCAATCAAATTCATAAAATTTTCAAAATATTCCAAATTTCTGGTGTAAAAGATCACCATAAAAAGCATTCCAACCATTTCCAAATTTTTAATACAAGAGATCACCATTAAAAAAAAAAATCATAATCTTGTCCAAGTTTTTGCAAAGTAAGGGATGTTTGCTAAAGCATCTCATTCTTTTTTAGAAGTTTTCTCAAAGTAAGGATTCTTTGTTAAAAGTATCTCATCCTTCTTAGAAACTTTCTTAAAGTGACGAATCTTTATTAAAAGCATCTCATAACTTAGACACACTTACCATCAGAGTATAAGGCCTCCATAAAAAGCATCCCTCAATTTACCTTAAACCCTAATTTCCCCCCATCATATCATAACCTCTTAAAGCTTAGTGTGTGCCCATGAAAAAAATTTTCCAAAGTTAAATGTCACTAAGAAAGATAAATAAATAAAATATTAAGAAAAAAGATACATAAAAATAAAATCTATTAAAATATAATTGTTCGTGATAAGCATTTGAATTGGTCTTAACCTCTACCAAGTATAACTATACTTCCAAACCCTAAAAAATCCTAGTAACCTAGATTAAGTCTTATTAGTTTATAGAGCAAGGTAGTTTTTTGAATCAATGGTTAAAATGCATCAACCACACCTTAAATGGTTGGTGTTGACTTTAGGCATCACATCACTTAAGTGAGTGATAAAGGTGAATTGCATAAAACACCTTACAAGCATGATTTACCTCAATAATCAATAATTTGTCATAGCGACATTACCATAGTAACCAATGACTTATCATGCACTATTCAAAGGTTAAGCCTTACACCAAGCATTTCCTTTTATGTCAAATTACACTCTTATCCTTCAAGGGGGTAGGTCACAACATTAGTTTATTCCCATTAAAATATATTTTGAAATTGAACATTCTAAATTACTCACCTTGTTTGCCTACTTTGGCTAGCTCTCATATGCATTAGTTCAAAAGTTCTTTGAGCTATAGACATCATTGCTTTTACTTCACCTTCCATGTTGGATGGATCTCTGAACATTATGGAGACAAACATTCATACTACAAATAAAGCTAAATAATTTAAACTTAAACATGTTTATAATATAATTAAAAGGCAACAAACTTAAGATACCTTAAAGCCTCATAGCCTTATATGAAAACTCTTAGATATATGCAACTTTTACCTTGGCAGTGTAATTATTGAAACTATTTTACTACTTTACATATATAAGTCTAAATGTAGAAGCTAATTTATGTAATTTGCAAATATTGACTTTCTCTTTCTCTTTGTTTTTTTTTTTTTTATAATTCTTATACTACTTGTGTCTTACCTTTGTCTCACCTCTCTTTCACAATTGCTTGGTCTTTTCAACACTTAAAAATCCTAATATATAAAAGAAATAACATAACCTAACTACAATAAAGATCTATATAAACCTTTCAAATCTATCATTAACTAAATTAGTTTTTAATGCCATTTTCACCTAACAATTATTACTCAGTGAGCTCACTATGAAATGTGGTAATATACTTATAATTAATACAACAAAAAATTATACCAAAACAAATATTAAGCAAACAATTTAACAAGAAAGGAAAAATAGTGAAGCTATCTATGGTTCATGAAATATAAATTTGAGAATTTCAATTAGGTTACACATTTGAAGCTAAACCTTTTTTCTTTCTTTTTTTTCTATGATACATAACCTAGTATAAGGAAAAATGAAAGGTCAAACCACAACTATTAGTCAGATAAAATCCAATAAATTTTAAAGCTCCTATTAACATTACTTAGTGGTTGGTTCACTTACTTCTTCTCTTCCCCTCTATTTTCTTAACAACCCATTGGAATATTAGAAAAAAAAAACCCCATAATGTTCCCAACAAAAAGGAACAAAGAGATCTTTAAACAATAACTTCAAAGCTTACATATGATCAAAATCATAACTCAAACAATTAAGCTAGAACCAAACAATTAGATTTAATTCAACACTCATTAACTCAACTCAAAATAGACAAAGATCATAACAAGAAAGACTATAGAAGTAACAGATGATAAGAACTAAAAAGGAGATTGCTTACTAATAGCATAAGCAGAATTAAGAATTGGCATACAAGCCCCACCATCTAATCATAAACAATAAGTGGTTTATACATATTAACAGAAAATACAAGTAAAATATGAAAAATATTTGAACTTTCAGTTCCTTTAACCCTAAAAACAAAAATAATGAAAGATATGAGATAACCTTGCAGTGGAGGAGATTTCAATGATCTAAACCCAAAAATGACCATGTTTTAGATGTATCAATAAATCCCTAAAAGGCCCCTATTCAAATTATTGAATTTAAAATTTTACAAAGAAAAAGAATTACAAAAGAATTTAAAATTGAACCTAGATTGAAAATATAAAAAAGATCCAATGATGACAATGTCAGTTTTTGCATGCTTAGGTTTATTAACAATTTTATTTGGTTGAAAGGATGTTGACTAAGGTTAGCTATATAAAACATGCAAATTAAGTCGAAAACAGGTACAGGGAGAGAGGGAGAGAGGGAGAGAAAGAGAAAGAGAGAGAAAGAGCCATATAACACTTTAAAAATTGAATTAAATAATAAAAAACCTAAAATCAACAACAAAAGCCAAGAATTTGTTAAAAAAAAAAACAAGTGTTTTTACATGTTAGTGAAAATCACAAAATATAACTGAAATTTATTAAAAGGACATGCATAAACAAACTTTAGAAAAATAACAATGCAAAAATGACATGTATGAATAAAATCCTAAAATTAAGAATTAAAAGAGCAAAATCAAGTAAATAATAGCTTAATTGAGGGCTTACAGAGGAGAGAGACTTAATCTGGTAGCAAAAAATAGAGAATTAACTACTCACAAGCCCAAACCTCCACTATGACAAAAAGACTTATTTGTGTAAGTGTGTGTGTGTGAGAGAAAGTGTGTGTGAGAGAGAATGTGTGTGTGGAGAATGCACAAAAAGAGGGATAATACTCTTTTTTTTTTTGAAAAAATAAACTCTTCTTTTTTTGATAATTAACAAATTTCCTTTCTTTCCTTTGTTTGGATATTACCTTTCTAGCCATTATTCTCTAAATGACTATTATACCTTTATTTGACTACTTCTCCAATTAACTATCACATATTTGTTCTAATAGTGTGCTCCCCTAAGGTTATGCCACCTAATAAACCTCTAATTGAAAACTCCTCCTAGTGTTATACGTTCCTAAAGTTAAGAAATCTTTTGAACTTTTTCTCTCTTTATTTATCCTCTTCTAACTATTTCAACTACATCTATTACTCAAATATAGGAGTGATAACATCGAATTTTAATTTGACTTCCTTTTAGCTCTCCTTTTATCTTACAAGAAACATCACCTCATCAACTCATAATCCTATGAATTATCTTTTAATGAAGTAGATTCAAATATTTATGGGTGATAGTAAGTGGTAGATAAAAAGCATAAGCAAATGGTTAAAGAAAATATTAACATTAACTAAAAATTTTGTTAGGCATGTATAATTATCGTGTAAGTAGCTTTGTCCTTGAGCTCTCACCTTTGCTTTTTCTCACTTTTTCACTTTAAAATGAGTAACCATACTACCAATAATGCTTCTTCTACTTACATATGTACATTAAGAAATAAACCATTTTATTTAAATAAAACAAGTTACAATTTATGATTCTACATATGTTTGTATAAGGTTTCCCAGTCTCAATCAAGTTAGTTAGAATCCAACTACTTGTAAGACTTCTTATTTAAAATCCTAGTTACACATGCATAATTAGGTAAGGACAAAGGCTTCGTGTTTAGGTAGTATGCAAAGGCATTTAATAAAAAAATGAATTGTTATCAATATAATTGCAATTTATGTTAAAAATTAAAAGTACTTAATGCCACATTAATTAAAAAATAAATCCAATTTATAGTGCACTTAATGCCTAATGGAACATTGTTATAGATATACTAAAGACCACATTAATTAAAACATAAATTCAATCTTTGATACACTATACATGACACACGACCTATAGGCACCATGATCAAAATTCACACTAAATTGAAACTTTGGGTTTTCAATTGCAAAAAAAAAATGCAAATCATAAAATAATTCAATTACCAGTTGGTTAATCATATTCTTTAAATTCAGTTTGATGTGAAGAAATGATTAACCACCTAGAAATTAACCTTAATATGAAAATGATCTTGCTTTACAATCTTTGTTACTAAAATCCTTTATTTTTTATCTCCTTAAGAAATTAAAATCTTATTGTGATTATTAACCAAAAAAAAAATCTATTGTTATTTTGTCTAATTCTAAAATAAAATTAACATGATATTTTAAAAATAAAATATTTGTTCAATTCAATTTGACATTTCAACATTTTATCATTTTATCTAATGGATTTATTTTGGTTAATTGACTTTTTTAATTTTTTAAATTTATCCATTAGAAGAATGTTTAAACAATCCTTAACAAATTATTATTTAGAAATCACATTCCATGAACTTAAAAACCCAAATGAACAATGTCTTTTTTCCTAAGCAAAAATAGATCCAATATAATAACAAACATTAAAAGAAAATTGACTAAGGTGATTTTTTAATTAACTAGTTTATGGTTTATTAGTATCTCCTTAAAATTAGAAAGGATTCATCAATGATGTTGGTCTCTAAGGCAACCTAAAAGAGGAGTGAATTAGGTCTAATTAGTTTGGTTGCTTAACCTACACTTAATCTTAACTCTAAAATGAGATAACAAGATAAATAATAACAAATGATAAAACAAGTAATATAATCAACTAAAATTAAAAAGAGATAAGGGAAGAAATAGTATATATAGTGATTTATAATAGTTCAACTCAAACTAAAAGTTTACATCCACTCTTCAAGATTCTTTCCTTGATAGTTCAACTTCAGTATCACTTTCATCTTTTATGGGATGAAAAATAACTTTTTACACCTGGTCACTTTAACTTTAATGATAATAAAATTTTTGTAAAGTTTTCACAAGAACCAATGATTCTTTACAGCATTTAGAAACTCACGCTCCAATAACTTTCACTAAAGTAATCTTACTTGTTCACAAATTTAACTATTCACTCTCAGAGCCCTTGGCTCTTTGATTTTTCTTTTTCTCTTGTTTTTTTTTTCTCTTTGATCTATTACTTAACTCAATACAATACCTCAAGGTGTTATACAAAAGAGTTTCCCAAACTCTCTTATAGACTAAATTCACAAACTAACTCTTAAACATTAATATTTTTCCATAAAAAGAATCAATTTTCAAAATAAAAAACATTATTTTCTTAATCATTGGTTGACCATAGCACTTAGATCAATCAATTGGCCCATAATCTCTTTAACGTTTTCAATTTTTGCACTTTTACCTTTTTAGTCTCATCCATTGACCGCAAGCACAATCTAATTGACCATCTTAAATTCTCTATAACTTTTGTAGTCAATAGCTTAAACTCTTTCAACTACCTTCAATTGACTGATCTAACTTTTCTTTTTCCTTTTGCATTTCAGTGCTTGAAGTCTTCTTTAGTGTTCAATCAACCGTAAGTAATCAACACAAATTTTTTGCTTTTCTTCTCTTGTCCTTAAGTTGTATAACTAATGTCATAGGTTTATTGGTCGAAACTTTCTACCATCTTTGAATCTTTTCATCTTTCTTCAAGATCACTTGAGATCTCCTTCAATACTTTTCTAAAAATAAAAATTTGATAGAAGACAAGATCTTTGCAAGATTGTTAGTTTAATTCAAACTTGAAATTCAAAGATTTTACTAAAAATAGCATAAATCAAAAAATTAATGACCATATAAAACTTGCATGTTGTCAATCAATCAAACAAAGATATAAAAATAATAATTAAAATAAATTAACACTAATGAAATTAATCAATCATAGGGAGACATCAAAACATAGAAACACATCATCCTACTAAAATTAAGAATCTCCTATTTAGATAATGACAACCATGAGTTATTGATAGGGCCAAAAAAATAAACAAAATGCAATATTTCTCCTTGAATGTATGCTCTCTCTTTTACTAATACAATCAAATCAATTGATTAATAGACTCAAACAAGTATCATAGTAATAAAACATTGATCCACCAACAAGCAAATATTAGAGCAAACATTCAATCATAAACATGAAAAGCTTAAAGATAACTATAAAAGTATGAAGAGTCTAAAAGTAAACTAATAAGAATAATTATCTAATAAAGTAGCATCAAATATCTAAAATGTAAAAGTGCTAAAAATCATCAAAAATCCATGTCTATAAAGGATCAATAATTCATTAATCATCTCTCTCCTTTTGGCATCATCAAAAATAAGAATAAGACTTCATTGCTTCCTTTTCTTAAACCTAGGATCAAATAAGTTTTCTTTCTTCAATATGCCAAGAATAAATGCAAAAATTCTCTCTTACATTCCTTTAAGAAATCCTAAATCTTTATTTGAATCTCATCAACATCAATTATAAATCCATTCAAGTTCTCTTTAAGTTCTTTAACTTCTTCATCTAAGGTAGACACATTAACATTAATAAAAGTTTGGGGAGGAGTTGAAGGACCTATTGCGGTAGGCTCTATGTTAGATGGCTTTAAGTCAAATCTTGGTTCCCTTAGACCATTTTCCTTTACTTTGCACTAAATGCATCTATGTAAGAGTGGTGGTACTAATGAATTAATAACCTACATTAAAGTATAAAGGTGTCTCTTAAGTTGTTGGAACAACTAACTTTAAAATAAGATTGCTCAAGTGCATACTAATGGAAATTTTCTCACTTTCTCCTTTTGAGCCTTTTTAAGCACTTTCATCATATGCTTTGGTAGACTTAATGTTTCATTTTTTAAAAGATAAGTCAATAAGCACATGTTAAAAAAAAAATCAAATAATCATAATGTCTAACTATAGAATTATTGTTGTAAGCTAAAATCCTTTACATGATCTTAGACTTGATGGATAATAAAGAAGCTTTAAAAGGCTTCTTGATATCAACATTGTCTCATTCAAGATTTGTTTCATCTTTAAATCTTATGTCCATTTGTTATTGAGTAGAAAACTTTTCCATATTCCAAGAATCTTTCCAATTAATATTACCACCTTCCAATGGTAAATCCAAGTAATCTATAATCACCTTAGGAGTGATTTTCACTTCCTTCTTATACACAAAAGAAGTGATTTAGTGCAATTCTTATGTACCTTCATGTTAGTAAAGAAATACTTCGACATCTTAATATGAAAATCATACCTAAATGTGATCAATCTTATTCACTTTTGAAAAGTATACACATCTAAAAAATTCATTCTTTTCGAACTCAGCAATGGAATCTAGATTCAAATGTCTACCAACATACGTAATCTCATCTTGCATATATAAACTCATCTTCAACCTCTAAGGTTTTAAACTAAAAGTTTTATTATCTGAATGAATCAAAGGATTGAGTGGATAATGGACCTACTATATTTGTTACTTAAGGAGGTGGAGATGGAGTCATCATGAGTGGTGTTATTGGTGATGATAAAGGTGTCAAAGATGTCTTTAATGAAAATGAAGTGGGTAGCTTATCACTTTTTGATTTTTTACCCATCTTACTCTTTAGAATAAGTTTAAACCTTTTTTAAGGAGGTTGACTAGATTTATCCTTAGTGACTTTGTTGATGGTTGAGCAAGGAGATGTCAAATTGCTAATAATAAAGAACTAGTTGGTATAAATGACGGTGATAACTTAAGATTCACAGTAAGCTTCAGTGTTAGGGTCACTGGTTATGTAATGGTAACACTTCAAGGGTCACTAGTTGTGTAATGGTAACACTTCAAGTCCTTAAAGAAATCAAACCTAATTTCCTTGCTTCAAACTTCTCCTTCTTTAATCTAGATCACTATTTCAGTGTCATTTGGATTAAGTTTAAGATCTTGATCCCTTAAGGTCTATTGTTTCAATTGATTTAATAAAAATTTATAGATCTAGGGTTTAAAATTGAAAATAGAGAGAAATTCCCCAAGAAAGAGGGATTTGTGTGTTCTCAAAAAGGAAAAAGGGAAATAAGGCATTTTAAAATATCATTGATTGATCAAAATATGTTATAAATTGATCACTCACATCAATTGACCTATACTTTTGGTCTAGTTGACTAATCCCTCTTGAACAAAAAAATTAACTTTAATTGTTCAAGCTCAAAACATTCAAATTAACTTGCAACACATATATCAAATATTTAAACACATATAATCATATCTCAAAACACATAAAAACATGTCAAATCACAACAATTACATAATCAAAAGATCAATCCATCTCCTTTATGTCTAATCTATTTCTAATGGTCACAAACCTATCTTTATTTAAAGGTATGGTAAAGATATCAATGAACTAATTTTTAGTGTTCACAAACTTTAGGGACATATCTCCTTTAAACACATAATTCCTAACAAAATAATGCTTTAGGTTAATGTATTTGGTCCAAGCATAATGTACAGGGTTTTTGTTCTTGGTCATATTGATTATACTTCTATTATCACACTTGATAAACACATAAGAGTAATGCAATTTAAAATCCTTTAAGATTTGTTTCATCTAAAGCAATTGAGTACAATAAGCACTAGCTACCATATAATCTACTTTAGTTGTTAAAAAAAAAAAAAGCAACTAAACCTTGTTTTTTATAACACCATAAGACTAAAACTTAGCCAAAAGGCTGGCATACACCTATGGTATTTTTTTTCTCTCAATTCTACCTCCCACAAATTTTAAGTCTAAGTAATCCATTAATTCAAAGTTTGATTCCTTAGAATACTATAGTCCTAAACTTTTCTTCACATAACTAAGCACTCTTTTAAGGGCAACTAGGTGTGACTTCCTTATATTTGATTAAAATCATACACATAAACAAATAGTAAACATCAAAGTTGGTCTATTAGCAATAAGATAGAAAAGATTACTAATTATACTTATATATTGCTTTTCATCCACAAGCTTACCATTTATATCATTATCTAGCTTTATGGATGCAGTCATTAGAGTGTTACAAGGTTTGGAATCATCTATATCAAACTTCTTTAATAGGTCCTTTGCATACTTGGCTTAGTTAATGAAGATTCTATCTTTTGTTTGTTTGATTTAAAGTTTAAGGAAGAAATTTAATTCCCCCATCATGCTCATCTTAAACTTTATCTCCATATCATTAGCAAACTCCTTACACAATGACTTATTAGTAGCACCAAATATGATATCATCAATATAAATTTGAACAATTAACAAGTCCTTACCTTTATATTTGCTTAAAATAATAGTATCAATTTTACCTTTTATGAAGCCTTTATCAACCAAGAAAGAGCTTAATTTTTCATAACAAGCTCTTAAAACTTGCTTCAACTTATACAAAGCTTTCTAAAGCTATTAAATGTGATATGAAGACTCTTTACTCTTAAAGTCAAGGGATTGATCAACATAAATGTCCTACATTATATAGTCATTAAGAAATATGGTCTTCACATCTATTCAATATAACTTGAAACTCTTATGCTATACAAATATAACCAACATTCTAATGGTCTCTAACCTAGCAACTGAGGTAAAGGTCTCATCATAATTGATACCCTCTTCTTAATCTTTCATACCAAGCTCTTGGTGTTTACTTCAACCTATAAAAGTTTTTGAAAGGTTGCAAACATGATTTGAAAACCTTTTTCTTTCAAAGCCGAGGGGGTTTGATTGATATAGTCTTCCTTTATATTAGAATACAACACTTGTAACCAAACACTTGTACAAAGTTTATTTTGGGCTTTCTTTTATTCTATAACTTATAAGGGATCTTAGCAAAAGTTGAATAAATGAAAACTCTATTGGACACATAGCAAGTAGTATGAACTTTTTTCACCTAAAAACATTAAGGAAGACTATACTCATTTAATGTGGTTTTAGTCATCTCTTATAAGGTTTTCTTTTTTTCAAGTATTTCATTTTATTATAAGTTCTTAGAGTTGAAAAGTGGTGAGAGATACCTTAAGAATTGCAAAAATTCTTAAAATCATCATTCTCAAACTCACCACCATGTTCACTTTTAATTAAAGTGAAACAATACCCTTTTTCATTTTGAACTTGTTTACAAAACTCCATAAAGGTCTTTAAGCACTTATCCTTATAAGTTATAAATGTAACTCATGTAAATTTACTATAATCATATATAATGACACCTACATATGACTTAACACCTAAAGATAAAACATGAATATGACCAAACAAGTTTATATACAATAGCTATAAAGGTTTAGTAATAGATATTACTTTTTTGCTCTTAAAAGAGCTCTTACTTTACTTACCCATTTAACATTCATCACACACATTGTCCTTCTCAAATTTCACTTTATGAAGGTCTTTCACAAGGTTATATTGGTTGACCCTTGATAATTACTTCCTGCTTGCATGACTTAACCTTCAATATCACATCTATGATTCTTCATTAATAGAGGCAAAGTGTGTAGATTAATAATATACACATTATTCAACTATTTAATAATAAATAAGGGATCGTTTGTTTTGGAATAAGCAACACAACAAGTATTTTGCTTAAATGATACCTTATAGTTTCTATCACACAATTGATCAATACTCAATACATTAAAATTAAGTCCCATAATAAGTGAAACATTGTCAATCATTGGAAATTTTCCCTTATCTATCTTCCCAACTAATAATCTTACCTTTGGCATTGTCTTCAAACATTATCATCTCGCTATTTATTTTCTTAAGAAAAAAAAAAAGCTTTTAGGCTTCCTTACTTTCTATATATTGTTCGTCTTTCTTTATACTATTCTTTAGACATACCTACAAACAATTCATTTAGATTTATGTACCAAAATTTTATTGAATTCTTATGGGTTAATTTTGGTACTTTTAGCACTTACATAAGAATAACCATCCAAAGTTGCAAGAATATTACATTTGATCAGGTCACTGCAAAAATAACATCTAATATCATCTTTATTATGGTATTTATATGCATGAGTATCATATATATCATGATCATGCCATATATCATGAAAATGTACTTGCTTATGGGATGCTTTAGATTTCTTTTTATGTGTCTTATGTACATATATACAAACTTATAAGATACTTTTCTATCAGGATATAATACATGAATATCTTTATGTCATGTGTTACTAGATGCTTTTGCATGTATGTTTACATATATTTTCTTGTTCAAAGAAATTTTGGGTTAATATATATGAGACACATAGCCCAAACCATTATTCTCACCTTAAAGCTTTTAAAAGTCAAGTAGCATGTCTAGTTTGTCTTTACTTTAAGCAAACATAGAAAGAGAGAGAGAGACTCTTAAAGTCTAAATACTTCTTCCTTAAGATGAATATTTTCATCTAAGATTTTCATAAGTTTTTCTTCATTGTACACATTATCTAACTCACTATTTGTCTCAATGAGTAACTTGACCTTTTCTTTTTAAAAAGCATTTTCTAGCTTTAAGTAAATAATCTCTATAAAGAGATTTTTATTTTTAACAACCATGTCTTTGAGTTTTCTATCCATGTAATTTAGAGTGTCATACAAATCATTAATTAAAGACTCATTATCATTAAAGGTATCATAGCTAGAATTTACCTTATCCTTTATAGCCATGAATGTCAAGTTAACTCCAACATCTTCATAACCATCTTCTAAATCATTTAGGTCATCCCAACTTTAAGGACTTTCTTTGTTGGTTTCTTGTCCTTCTTCTTATTTGTAGGACAATTATGAGCAATGTGACCAAGTTTATTATAATTATAATAAATGATCTTATTCTTGTCACAATTGCTCTAAAAAGATCTTTTGCCACTTTTCTTCTTTTTTCTCTAAAGTTATATGACCTGCTTGATCAATATGACAAGTTCTTTATCTTCTTGAGTGTCTTAATCACTCTTATCATCATCATCACTTTCTTTAGGGAATAAGGCTCTAAAAGTAACTTCTTTCTTCTTCTCAGCAACTTTCTTGGTAAAGGTCATCTTATGTCTCAACAAAGACTTAATTAACATATTTAAGTCTAGCATGTTCATGTCTTAGATTATGTAATCATTATCACCTTAAGGTTTCAAGACTTCAGAAGATCATTTGTCTCAATATCCTTCCCAATGTTCTTAATTGGATTAAAGATATTTGTGAACCTCATGTACATCTCTAAGTGTTAATGCATGCCCTAATAGCTAATAGGTTAGGTACTTGTATATACATATCTAATATTTTATGCATATAATTATTAATAAAAGGCATTCTTCATCTTTGTTATATTTATATAAATGATAAAGTAATAAGTAAATCCTAAAGATAAAATTCATGGAATGAATATACTTTGCAAAGGTAATTATGATGAAATCATAATTATAAGTTACTTATTGTATCAAAGTATTATTCTTAAATATTCTTGGTTAATGCTTCATTAAGATGGGACATTAATGGAGACTTAAGACTAGCTAGCACATATTATGCTTCTTTCTTAAGAAGAAAGTAGTTGTTCTCATAAGCTGAAATATGTAAATACTTAAACAAACATATAGGTGTTTGTTAGATAAACAAGTTCACTAAATTGGCCTACTATGAGAATTTCCAAATGAGATATTACTTGTATGTTTGAGGAATTTCTAATGTGACAATTACATAAGTGATCCTTAGACTTAATATCACCAAGATATCTTATATAGAAATTACTATCCTTTGGTTTCACTTTTGGGTTGTCCTAACTAATGATTGCTTATGAGAGTGTGTATTAAACATATCATGAACTATATAGAGATAGTTTAGTGATCAATAAAAAATTTGTCACCCTAAAGTAATTATATGAGAATATTCCACTATTTTCAATAAGTATTGATTTAAGAAATCTTTGCGTAAGGTGGAATGAAGATCATAAAAAGTTATGATTTCATTTATAAAATCAATGATCATTCAATTATTTGAGAACTAACATGATTAAACAATATAGAATAGACATTAATTCCACACTTTTTGTCTAATTAGAATATTAATATGACAAAAGCATTAAATTGTATTGAGTGATTGTTCACTAAAGGGATTAGTCAAACTGTTTTGATAGTCCTAACATTTACACAATCACAATATATGGCTAAACACTAATCTTACTTTAGGAATATAGATTAATTAATTAGAAAATTAATGATAAATTAAAGGAGTTTAATTTATCTAAACCTTTGGGATTATAATTCATATTCACTGCCAATATATTAGGATCCTAATGAGTCATACACACAAATAAGGATAATTGAGAAAATATAAAATGGAGATCAAGTTAAACTTGATTGAAAAATTTAAGAAACGTAAAGGTCAATTATATGATATTTGAAAATATAAGGACCAAAGTGTAATTTATTAAAAATTTTCGCAAGTCACTAAATAAAGTTCATAAGTCAAAATCCCTATAAATATTTCCCAATATAGTAAGATATCATATGCCTAACACATTAGATTTATGAGCTTCCTTCTTCTTCTCTCCTTAAAAGGCTTTAGAATGTGAGAGTTGTTTCCTTCTTTTTTATATGGATTACCATCAAAAGTCGGATGTTTAGACAGTAGAGGTTTGTAACAACTCATCAATATGCCTAAAAGAAAAGAAAAATTAAAGATTATTTTGGTCATTATTTTTTCTTTTAAGGAAAATTTTAATTATATCAACATATTCTTAAGAATAAAAAAAATTAATTATCTATCCCACTGTGTGTTTATATGATAAATAATTGTTTAATTCCCAACATTAAAATTGTTTCATCACTCATTATCTCAAAGAACTCATACTTTCACATAAGCAAGTTAATCTTTTTATCCTCTACTTATATGATACCATAATTAATGACTATGAGTTTGTCTTATATCTTTTTTATCATCTTACATAAAGATACCTTATTAATTATATTTACTGACCACAATGAATCATGCAAGTAATTTTGGAGTTGAAGATTTTGAATTTGTTCTCCTTAGTGTTAGACACATTCTTTTTCCTACTAATGTTTGAATCTATAGCTTTTTTAAGGTCACTCTAAACTATTTCCTAAAATTCATAATTATAAGATTGAATATATATATAATTATCTTGTTTTTCTAGTAGTTATAATTGATACCATTAAAGATTAGGGTTCTAAGGATGTTTTCATTTTTAAAATGACACATAGGTACAAGGAATGTCATGAATTAATTTTAGGAGGTTATGCTCGAGAAATAGAAACTGTGCATTGATACCACTTATTACTCTCTAAATAATCCAAAAATGGTGGTGAATTAGGTTTAATTAATTTAATCACTCAACCTACATTAAATCCCAACTTTGAAGAGAGATAATAAGATAAACAAAAACAAATGATAAACCTAGCAATATAATTAACTAAAATTAAAGAGAGATAAGGGGGGAAAAGTATGTATAATGATTTATAATACTTTGAATCAAACTGAGAGCCTACATTCATTATTTAAGGTTCTTTCCTTTAAAGTTCAATGTCACTACTTCTTTTTTCTTTTACAGAGTGAAGACAATCTTTTACACTTTATTACCTTGACTTTAATCAGAACAAAGATTCTGTAAAACTTTCTCAAGAACAAATGATTCTTCGTAACACTTAAAGACTCATGTTTGAACAACTTTCACTAAAGCACTCTTGTTATTTCATAAACTTAACTATTCATTTTTAGAGCCCCTTACTCTTTAATCTTTCTTTTTCTCTTACTTTTTCTTTTTGATCTATGATTTAACTTAAAAAATTATATCTTAAGGTTTTACACAAATGAAGAAACATTACTTCCTCAATTATCAATCAACTGTAGGTATAGTTTTGTCAATTAATTTGAATTCTTTGTAACTTTTACACTTAGCATCTACCTCTTATCTATAAGCTTGAAATTTTTGTTTCTTTTTTCACTTCATTGCTTTAAGTCTTCTTTGGATGGTTAACCACAAGTACTAACCCAATCAATCAATCCAAATTTTTTATTTCTCATTTTCTTTTCTTCTCTTTTCCTTTGAATGTCTGATTAATGACATATTTGAATCTTTTCTTTTTCTTTGATTTTTGAAATCGCTTAAGATTTATTTAATATCTTTTTAAAATAAAGATTTGACATAATACAACATTTTTGCTAGATTTTTAGTTCATTTTAAATTTAAAATTCAAAAATCTTAATAAAAATAATATGAATCAAAAAATTAATAATCATATAAAGTTTACATGTTATCAATAGAAATAATAATTCAAATAAATTGATAATAATAAAATCAATCAAATAAAAAAGATACATTAAAATATAGAGAAATATAATATATAATCTCACTAGATTTAACATATTTAAAGTTGTTGTCTTAATAAAAATTTGATTTTATTTTCTTGTCTACCAAAAAAATAAAAATTATTTTTTAAATAGTTACTAGATTTTTCTATTTTCTAAAAAGGAGTCATCATAAATAAAATATTCTCACAAAAACAAGAATTTTTATTTGGAGCATGTTACATGTATATGAGATTTTTTTCAAAGCAAGACTGACATAAATAATGTATTAATATGCAACCAATGATAATTATCATGTATTAATAATAATTATCATGTATTTGGTAAATATAAATATGCAACAAACTATCCTAGAAACTTTTTTTTAATATTAAATTCTTAATACTTACTTAAATGTGCACCTAATTTAATCTTTAATATAAGTACTTCATAAGAAATTTATGCATACATGCATATTAATTTTATTTAAAGAGAAAATTATCTAATATAAAATGTACAACCATCAAATATATAAATGCATGAGACTAAAAAAAGATATATATCTAATTTAACGAATAATGTATTACATATTTTAATAATATCTAAACTCCTAAATCCATACAATGAACATTTTTTTTCCCTTTTTAATTGTCTTGAAACGCATAGGAGCACAAAATTTAGTATGCATTAGTGTAACTATTAAGACATGATCACATGAACATATTTCTCCTTAGTATAGAATTAAAAACAAGATTTTATTATTATAATGATTAATTATATATTTATAATTATTTATTAATTATTATTATATATTAAATAATTATAAATATATTAACAATAATAGTAAATAATAAACTAATAATACAATTTAACATTTTTTTATAACTTTTATATCAATTTTATATGGACATAATTTCATTGGTGTAAATAAATATAAAATATTTTTATATAACATATAAAATAATTTATACTATATAAATAATATTTTATATAATAAATAAATAAAAATATAATAATATAACATAAAATTTAACAAATCTCTTATACAATGCATAAAAAATTCTCAAAGTAATATATATATTACGTAAAATTATTTTACATTAATAAAATTACGTGTTTATATACAGTCAACATTCCCATAACACTAACATTATATTTTACATCGCGTATCGCTGATTGAGTGCGTGCATAACTCATTGTCGGTTAAAAAATATAAAGAAATAGAGATATGTGTTATAATCTTATTAAAAGAGATTACACTAAATGTATCCAATATAACAACTCTATGCCACCCAACAAAAGCGACTCGCCGATCTTAAAATTGTATTTGGGGCACAAAGACGCCGATGCTCCACACGGAGTCGGCGATCGAGTTTCGCAGTCGCATAATTTCTTTTTCTTTTTTAATTCTTCATCCTTTTTAACTAAAAAAAAAAAATATATATATATATATATATATATTTCAAATAAAACATATTCATATAGTTTTCCTTTTTGAAATCTCGTTTTCATTTCCTCTCCTCCTCCTCTTTCTAACCAAAACTAGCATAAAAATCTCTCTCACGTTTATCCATTTCTGGTGTCGCCGACAACCGCCAAGTCTCCGTGCAATTGCAAGCTCGCCGTCTCTACAACCCCGACGACACATCGCCGGTACACACATGCATATGACATTCATCTTTACATATTTACATGTATATAGACATATTATTATTCAAGCGCACACCATACATACATATATTATAAACATACATAGACATGATTGTATGTATGTATGTGTGTGTATGTATAGAAGTATGTTCTTTACAACCATCTTGTATGCGATACGTGAGCTCTGCATTTGATTATTGTTCAGTAAAGATGGTTCGATAGAAATGTTTGCTGTTAACGCTGCTTTGGCTTATTCTGGAGCGCGTTCTTGCATTCGCTTTTCCTGTCTTTTGTTTTCAATTAAAAGCTAGGGTTTACGCGAAATGAATTTTCTCGTGGCTTTCTTTTCCCTCTCTTGTTTCCTTGCTTGAAGTTTTATTATGTTGAACTTATTGAATTTTACCAGTTCGATTTGTTGCTGTAACAAAGATTTGTTTGATCAATAGCAGCTGTAATTCTGAATGATAGAGAATGGAACGAATTTAATTATTCTTAGATAATTGGGCTGTTAATTTTCTTTTTGGGATCTTGGGGGTGGTTGTGATGGTGGAGGTGGCTATCGAATTGAAGACCGTTTGGATCCCCTTGCCCTAATTGGCCACAGTGCAAAAAATTATCAAGGGTCATAGATTCCAGACAAGCAGCAATTGTGAGGAGTTGGTTGCTAGTTTATAACTGCGTAGAGGTAAAAAGGAATCTTAGGTGTTAGTGTAATCATACCCGATGACTATGCACATATATACTGTGCAACTCAACTGAATGACCTAATCTGACCCCCTTCCCCCACAAAAGAAAAATCTTTACCCTCTTCATCATTACTGCCGAAGAGAACAATATTAAAATGAATAAAGATGGCTCTGAAAGTTGAAATTTCAAGCAGGTTAGAAGCTAATTGTAGAGTGCATATTGGATTACAAGATAGTGATTTAGTGCGGTATTTCTCTGGGTGAAATCAGAGTCTAGAAGTCAATTTAAAATGCAAAGGTAAGATCCACAACAACTTTTGCACAAGTTAGAGCCATTTCTAATGAATCAGTTTCCTCTTAACCCAAAATGCCTGGGGTCTAGGGAAGTTTTGTAGGTTTGCTTTCAAAGAAACATGTCTCTTTCTATACATCTAGTATTCCTCTGTCTCTGCAATTTTTTGAGTATGGTTACACTAAAGATGAATAAGAAAATATCCTTTTCATGGGAAAGGGTTTGTGTTAACTTCTTTGACTGCATTATTACGGGAGTTAATTATCCACCCCTTGCATGCTTGCCAAGTTCTTTGCTCTATGCTGTCAGTGTATCCCTCAATCATGTTTACAAAAGTACTCAAAGATTATTATCTAACCAAAGTGAAATTTGAATGATATTGCTTCTCCTTTGCCTCTTTCTTAGTGCTTATGTATTTATGTGTGTTGGAATATAACATATGATCTATATCTTGGATCTCTTCTAATAGTTTAAATTTTTAGATGAATTAGTTTATTGACGTGGCATCTGGATTTTCATATGAGGAGGTGTGTTAGAGTATAATATGTAATCCATATCTTGAATCTGTCCTAACAACTTAAGTTTTTAGTTGGATTGGTTTCTTGAGATGGTATCAAAGCTTTGGTTCATCCATGCTTAAGGACCACGTAAACTTAGTTTGTTCATGTTTTTAGCTCAATTGAATTGGGTTTTCACATGAGGGGGCGTATTGGAGTATAATAAATGATTCATATCTTGAGTCTCTCTTAACAGTTTAAACTTTTAGATAAATTGGTTTCTTACCTGTATATTTGTCAAATTCTCATTTTCATTCAAGATGCTGTCCAAGGTGCATGTATAGGTTGAATAGGTAAATATGTAGTGGAGACAACCTTACTGTGCCCATTTATTGCCCATTTCCCCATTGATTTTGAACCTTTTTTCTCTTTCAAAAGATAGTCACTGAGATCATAACTGATTTATTTATATTCAGTTGGAAAACATTAATTTGGCAGGTTTTATTTCATCATTGGTACACCACTTTGACACTGCAAGTTGGAGACAGCTTAACTAGAACCATTGTGGATTTGGGATTGAAGCCTCTCTATTTTGGATTACCATAGATTGAAGATCTCAAATTTACCTGTCATTTGCTTGTCTGGGATCCAGCTTTTGAACAACAAACCTGGCTTCAGGAATCTGTACTGCAGAGGAGATTTAAACTTGTAATCAAATGTCAGAAACTGATATGGCAGTCATAGAACCTGAGGTTTTCTTCTTTTCTATTCTTTTAGTGTTTAATTCATTGATCAGTGATTGAGACTTTCATATTATTTTTATGTGCCGTGCTGGGTATGCACCAAAATGTTGATTTAATTTGATTGCTTTATTCTGCACCTTTGACTCATTTATGTGCATCTTCATTCTCATTTTCCCCTCTCTATTTGCATCAACCTATTCGTGTATCAGTTTTCTCATATTTGATGTTTTGCGTTTGTGTATATTTGGGCATGTGCCTCAGATAATTTAAACAAAAGCAGTCAGTTTGACGATGTCCACTGCATTAAGTAGGATTTTCTTAATTTTGTGCAAATGATGATTGTAGGGTGAGGATAGTCTTCAAATTTTTCTCTGGCCAGCTTGAGTTGAGTGTAGCATATCCTGCTTAGGAGCTAGACATCCCTCTAGGATTGGAGAGATGTTGATTGTAATACTGCTTGTTTGGATGGTGTGGCAGAAGGGAGGCAAACAATTGCAAGAGCAGTGCAGGAAACCTCATATTTTGAGAATGGATTAATGTTGTTTAATTTGCAATGGAATGCTGCTTATTTGGTTTATTTAAGCCTCTTGTTGTTCATGCTTTTACTCACTATTTAATTCTTGTAGTTTTGCTCCCATGTCTTTAAATTGTAATTTTAAATACTAATCTCCAAGTTATGTCATACACTTCTAGATGATGAAATCCTATATCTGGCTTCAAACAGCTGATGGTTCAATTCAGCAAGTGGAACAAGAGGTTGTCATGTTTTGTCCCTTCATATGTCATGAAATTTTACAAAAGGGGATGGGATCTTCCAAAAACTGTGCTATATCTCTTCCTCAACGAGTCAACCCTGCCATGCTGAGCCTTATTCTTGATTACTGCAGGTTTCATCAACTGCCAGGTCGCTCTAACAAGGTTCATGAAATTCTGAGATGTTACTTTATTGTTTCTTGCCTTTATGGTCTT
Organism: Bruguiera hainesii; assembly: GCA_023213295.1. Lineage (NCBI taxonomy): Eukaryota > Viridiplantae > Streptophyta > Magnoliopsida > Malpighiales > Rhizophoraceae > Bruguiera > Bruguiera hainesii. Next base: position 6,663,286 of record JAHOYR010000017.1, on the reverse strand, counting down.
TCACCTTTTTTGAAGTTGATGTTTTAATTATTTGCAACTGGTGGAGGCCAAACCAGTGGTTTGCTGTCTCCTGCCAACTCAACTCTTTTTTCCTTAAATTTTCACCCAAAAAAAAAAAACAAGAAGAAGAATTTAGACTTAGGAAAATGAACTCATACAATGGAATTCAGCTTGTTAAATGTACTTCATTTTATTCTTTTCAATGTGAATTATATCAAGTTATGTAACTATTAAATGATGCCTGTCACTCTAAGCTTGATTTGTTTCTGAGGTTCTTCGCTGCATTATTAAAAGCTTCTTGTTTTAGCAAGAATCTACCTTGTAATAAAATAAAATAAATGAGCAATTTTGTGCTAAAAAGATTTCCTTGACTTTAACTGTTGTATTGCATAGGAACGTAAATCTTTTGACGAGAAGTTTATTCGGATGGATACTAAGAGGCTCTGTGAGTTGACATCTGCTGCTGACAGCCTCCAGCTAAAGCCTTTGGTTGACATTACTAGTCGTGCACTTGCACGGATTATTGAAGGGAAAACCCCTGAGGAGATACGTGAGATATTTCATTTGCCTGATGATCTTACAGAGGTGTCTGGTGCTCGTGTGGACTGTTTTTCACCTGTCTTTCAGCCATTTTGTTATTTTAACTCAGATCATACTGATTTAGGAAGAGAAGTTGGAGCCTCTGAAAAACACAACTGATGATCCACGGATTCGACTTTTGAACCGATTATATGCAAAGAAGAGGAAAGAACTAAAAGAGAGGGAGAAACTAAAGGTGGAATATGGCTTTGGTTGTTGCTAGAAGTTCAGCTGTTTGATGTGAAGTTATACTACAGCTGCATTATTCATGTTAATGGACAATCATTGCTAGTTTACACTTACATATTGATGGTGAGTGTGACTGTCTTTTATGTGTTTCAGGATGTTGAGGCTGAAGGAGAACATGTAGATGATCGCTCAGTTGATGAACTATTGTCATTTATTAATGGAGGAGATGCAGGTATCCTTGAACTTTTGCTCATCTCTACCTCTTATTCCTTGTTTTTGTTTTTCCCCCTGTTGGAAAGTAGTGCTTCAATGAAATTTTGAGTAAGTAATTGCACAATTATAGTCATGTTACTTTTGTTGGGTGAATTTGGAGAGCCTTTTATAACGTTTGGCTATATCGCTTAGTTGAATATGAAAGTGAACTTGCCTTGAGCCTGGGGGTAAGCTTTTGTTATTTAGGTCTAAAGCCAAAGATTGAAACTCTTTAACTGAAGTGTCAGTCAGGTGGTCCCATAGGGTGGGTATGTAAATAAGAAATTAAATGTGGTACAATAACCCATAAATATTGTATTTTTTTTCTACTTTTAGAACTGGTTGAACATGGATTGTTACTTGTTGGTGATGCAGAACTAGTTGGACAAGTATCTGTGTGGTATCTGTTCTATGATATAACTCGGTTAATTTAACTCATAAAGAAGAGAAATCAAAGACCAAAGCTTTGAGACAAAACTTTATACTGCTTCTCAAATTTCTTGAGTTCCATGTGGGTTGAAGGCACACTTCCGAGCTGAATTTTGTTTTCACTTCATCAGAGGTCCTATCTTGGCATTTTACAGATCCAAAAAGCATAAAATCTTCCAATAGAAAAAAGAAACATCGAAGAAGAAAAGATCAGCAAAAGGGCACTTCTTCCAATGAATTCATTGACCTGCATAAAAAGGTTGCACCCAGCTTGGATCCTTATTGCTTCATTAACATTTTAGGTCTATGTTTCATGAAAGTTAAAGCTTCTATTCCATCATTATTCCTTTTGGTAGGAGCCAAATCTTCATGCTCAATGTAGTGCTACTGATAATGAATCTCAGCCCAGTCCTGGCGAGGCATCAAAGCTACAAGATGGGGAAGATGACATTTTTGCACCTAAGGATGATGTGGATGATGAAATTGATCCCGCATTAAAAGAAAAAATTGATAGGTGAGCATGATGTCCTGGCATTATCAAATATACTCATTAATCATATGCATCTGTTACAACTTCCCACCTCCTGCTGGACTTTTTTCAAAACAAGTAACCCTAATATATTTCACTCAGGGAGGTGGAAGATTTTGCTCGGAGGCTAAATTCAGTCTGGCCTGAAAGGATGCAGGAGCTTTTGTCTTTGGGTCAAGAGAGGAGGCCAGTCCCTTTCTCTGCTGATGAAAATGGTACCTTGAGAAGATATGGAAGTCTGAGCTACTCCTCTTGTGGTTTTAATGTAGTTTTTTGTTTGTGATCATTTTCATGTCTCTGAAAAATTGCATTTTCTTGTTTGTTGGTGGTTGCCTGCTCTGTTGGAGATTATAAGGAGGTTCCTCACAGTTCGAGTTTTGGGGTTGAGAGGTTGAGAGGTTGAGATTTACTGATAAATTGTTTGAAAAGAACCCATATATGGCATGAGTGGTTTTGCCATGTTGTAGTAAATTCGTTAGTGATATCCCCTGTTTACAATCTGTGTTCTGTGTGCAACATGCACTAAGTTAGTGTGTCTGATCATTTTAGTCTCTTCATGGTCTTAGATGTTTCATTCAGTGACTTAATTTGGTATTATAATTTATTATAATATCTAACACATGCATTAAGAAACCATATATAATAATATCTAATGTGTTATGTAATGAAATCATGATTCTGTTAATTTGGTCTTTGTTTTATGATTGAATATATAGAATCACGTGAAATTCTACACCTATACTTATTTGACTCAATCCTAGAAACTCACAATAGAACTTTTTCTTCTTGGTTCCTGATCAGCAACCCTCTCCTAACACTTGCACACCTTTTTCAAATTGAATCTCTTCTTAGTGTCTCTTCCTGGCTGTTTTCCATATTTGAAGTTGAATGGAGAAATAGGCCTAAGAATCTGATCAAGAAATTGCATGATCTTGTGTCCCTGATTCTCATAAGTAACTAATAAAATGAATTGTTTGGATGGAGAGGAACAGATGCGGAGCAGAAATGAGCCTAATGTTGGATTGTCCCCTCAAAGAGCAAAGGGATGGAACAGTTTTGACCAGATGTTAGCACAGTTCTTTTATGGATGACATCGAGGAGTTTGGTATGGTCATTGACAGTCAACTTGTAACTTGTAAGCTTTTTGGTTGTTTTGATTATTTTTTATTCTTTTCAGGAAAGGGGAAAAACAAAAGAAAGAAGCATCGCTTGTTCATATTTTGGGGGGCAATTTTGATCCTGAGCAGGCTTTTGTACTTCAAGGGAAAGAATAAAAATGGAAATGTGATTTCATGAGATGATTCTTTGCTTGATCGTCATAAGCTTGTACGAGGCTGCATTTTGTTCTGAAATAAATATTAAAAAAAAAATAGAAAAAAAGGTCCAAAAGAGAGCCAGAGACATTTTCCACCTTCTGGCTTTTTCATGGAAGTACGACATTGGTTGCTACTTGGATTAGAGCTCAGGGGATGTATTAAGCGATATTTGCTTGTAGATCAGAATAGTCATTTCTCTGGAAGTAGTTGCTCATAGGATTATATTCTTATGGTGCGGACTGAGGAATCTGACCAAGAGTATCATTCACGAGATCAAGCTGACAGTTCAACTCACACAGAGGAACTATGAACACCGTTGAATTAAAGTCCGCGGAATAACTAGGGAAATTTTTTGTCGGCTTATAGCCTGTCTCTTCCGCTTCGAAACCTGAAAAGGGAAATCAAATTATCACAACATAGGATTGACTTGGATCTGCTTTTCTCGACGTCATCTCTGCCATTGAATAATTTTGCAGCTTCTTGCCTTCTGATCCAAGTTCTCGATCCATTTTTCAGAACATTGATTTCTCCAGTTGAATGGGCAGCAGCCCCATTTTTTGGTGATTTTGTACGAATCTGGGCAATTCAAGAGCCTAAAGGCATAAAGACCAATTTTCAAAATGTCATTTGTGTAATTTGCCAGAGGCACTGTACATTTCTATTAGAATCCTTATGTTAAAAATATTACAAAAATTTCTACGAGTATATCTCATCGACTTGTATTAGATAGCTAAAAATATGGGGTCGCATCTTCCAGATTAACCAAAAAATAAAAAAGAAAGGATAGCTAAAAATGATAGAACTGACATTCTGTATTGTTGAGAAGGAGAGCATACGGGCAGGGTCTCCCTGTCCCCTCTCTTATTTCATCTCTTATTTCATGTCAAGAAATGAACTAATAAAATAAAATAAAATAATAATTATCAATAAAATAATTATATTTTATCGATAAAATTATATTTTTTTTAATTATATATTAATTGTATAATATAATATGTGATATAATATTTTTTTTATAATATAAATTAAAATTATATTATTAATATGAGATATAAGTATAATTTTTTTAAATATTTAATTTTAATTGATAAGTAATTAGTAAAAAAATTATAACAGATAGAATTTAAGTAATTAGTAGAAAAATTATAATTAATAAAAATTGAGTAATTAGTAAAAGAATTATAATTGATAAAAATTAAGTAATTAATAAAAAATTATATTTAATAAAATTTAAATTATTGATAGAGAGATTATAACTAAATTAGAATATATTAGGTAAAACATATACCTCCATGGATGAACAACGTAGATAAGAAGTTTTTGTAAGAAATTTTATTATCCACGTCAACATTTCACTTCAGTTGTAATGTCGTATAATGGCAGAGCGTAGTTTATTTGAGGTTGCACAAATTAGTATCCACTACCACCGTTTAAAAAATAAATAAAGAAAAAGAATAAAGAGGGATGGGGAGGTAAACACCAAGAAGTTTACAGTCTGTTCCATTCCATCTAAGAAATTCAAACAATTTCCATTCTGTTAAAATATGACGCGGTAGTAATAAACAATAACATAAGCTAATGAACTAGTTACTGTGGATTATATGGCTTTTTCTTAGATTTTTAAAGAAAAAAAATTAAAACAAAAAGATAATATGATCCATCAGTTAGATTAATTGAAAGTCAAAATGCTGTGCTATCACGGATACAACCAACAGCACCATTGGTAGTTGGTTGGGTGGGTCATCCACCACCAGGACTCTCAACAACACCATCCTTCCCAACCAACGACACCAACAACTCCATCTCACTTCATTATTCACCTCACCAGACAATTAGAATATTCAGAATTGGATCCTCTATTTTACACAACTCATCTAACTAAACAAAATATAATAAAATTTAGCACACGAACAGGTCCTCCTTTATTGACAACCATAATTAAATCATAAAAGCTAAGTGTAAATGCAACTTTCAAAGTTATTGCCACTTGCCTAGTGTGAATGGAACCATGTACAGCAATGCAGGCTGGCCATGCCCATCCATCACGTTCAAAGCCACATTCGTGATCAAGAGACCTGCAATTAGAATACAAGGGACTATAACAAAGTGATTGTTATCAATTATATCAGTACAAATGACATGCATGGAAGTATCCAGTGCTTCAAATGGATGGGCCGTCCAGATCAAACTCATCACGAACATATGCTCGATAGTGATTGCCTTTGAGACATGGAAAATGTCTGAAAATTCTTCAATGTGCCTCGAGGACATTTGCAGTTTGCACTTTTTGTTAATCTACTCTTATGGGCAGTCTGCCAGTAATCCTAACTCTTAACACCTTTTATGCATGCAAGAAACCACATAGGCCATGAAGCTGGTTATAATATTACAATCCTTAATGTTCTGTTTTGCTCATCACATAAGTATATGAGATTGATGACTTTCATCAGTTGCTTTTCTCTACCATGTGCACCAAAGTTAAGTCAAATTAGCCAGATTTTAAGGGCCTTTTTAGAGCACGAATCTAGGTCCATCCAATTGGTTTTTTTTTTTTTTCTTTTTCCTTACCTAAACCTTAAGTGCTCATTGCCCACAGGAAATATCCTGTTTGAAGATTCTTTTTTGCCAGCCAATATACCCGCAAAAATTGCCAAACAAACGAGTTGACTCGTAACAGTCCAAATGTCATAACCTTCCAGTCATCCAGTACTATTGTGAAACTCTTCAACAAAAAGCACTTCAGATCCATGCTAATGAGATAAGCAAACCCATATGTTCAAGGGCCAAGTAGTTAAGCTTTTGCTTGTTGCATTTGATCCAAAATATGGTGATGCAAAACCCACTAGGGCAAGAAAACTCCAGAAGAAACACATTAGGAAGAAACTTAGGTATTAATTTACACATATATTTTGGGATTATCGACTCCTTAATTATTTGCTTTTATATTTTTATTTCCTTTATGCCTTTAAGGCTTATTGGCACTATATAGGTAGGTTATCAGGTAAAGGACACAGGCTGTGATATGGACATTGGCAATCAAACTGAGAATTTTCTTTTCCCTGGTCTCTCTGTCTCTTCTCCCTATTTTCCTCCCCTTTCTTCCTATATCAGATGGTTTATGTCGTATTTGCAGACCATGATACTTCAAAGCTACATGAAGCCTTGAAGGGAAAGAAAAAGACAAGCAGTTTTTCAGTCAAAGGTATGAATTGGGCCCGGGGCATCCATATTAATGGCCATCTTGCTTTTAAGTCTAAACAAATGTACAGTCTTAGGCTACACAAATTATTAGAAATAGAAAGGACTTCGGATAACAGAAAGAAAATGATTTGGAGAAAGAGGGGGGGTCAAAGTTGGGCAGTTGAGGAAGAGCTGTTAAACTTAAAAGCAGCTTTGGATGTCATTAACAAAGTCAGTCAGAAGTCTTCAGATTAAAACCTTAGTGAAAAAGCAACAAGCAAGCCTGGTAAGATGATGTCACGAAACCCAATAACACCATAGCCACCCCAAGGATCAAAAAACCATGGGATTTTCGATAGCATTGGTATGCCATCCTCTCAACTCTTATCATCACGAACTGCATGTAGAGAAGAAGAGAATTTACATTTCACTTTTGGTTAATGAATAGATTGCTGGAACCCGTATCAGGCCTCACCACTATCATCACACTCTCCTTGAACCATCTTTTGGAAACAAATACGCAGAATATGTCATAAAAGAAGGCACAACTGAGAACTGTTCCAACCTGATTCCATTGCTTTTTATGAGCCGAAAAAGAGAAAAAACCATAGTATTACCAATCAGACTTTTGAAATAAATAATGCTAACTAATGATTGTCATGCCATTAATTCCATTGCATCGAACGCTCTCAATTTGTGATACTCCATGCTTATTGATTATTACCCGTTATCAATACAGCAACTAGCACTTAATGATATGAGCCAAAGAATTCAAGCTCAATAGTCTTAAGGCTGAATCTCTGAACACAAACTCCAGTGGCACTAATATCTCTTCAAGAAAAGCTAAAACCTCCATCCAACACTGAATAACACAAATCTCACCTAGGCAATCTTTAAGAATGAAATAAAAAAGCAGTGATTACAAGATGAGACCTATGCAAATGTAAAACATACTTTGCAACAAATGATCACAATGAGTTTGCTTAATTACCTTGATATTTGGTATGCAACAATTTGAAGAACTGTAATTATCAGTGCAATTCCCTGGTCGATAGAACAAAAGAAAATAAAAATCAAGAGAGAGAAATTGAGACCTTCTATCCTGTGTGGTAAGATTACAAATAAAGCACATCCGATTTAAAAGATAGGAAAACAAACCAGGCTAGTTACTTCCATAACATTATGCATCTAACTAAAGACTACCAACAGCTTTAGTTACAGAGAAATTAGGTAGCAGCATTGAAGCAGAGAAGAAACAGGGATGCTTTTCATGATAAAATAACTTTACATTGTTTCTCCAATGATGGTCTGTCAAATGGAACAATTCACATGTTCCATCAGGACTTGTCCTCGTAATTTTCCTCTTAATGGAGTCAACATGCTGCCAGCCACAGTTTCAAATCATGGGGATGTAGAGACCTTCCATTTCAGGGAAAAGCACGGCAAAATAAGCTGCATTCCGTCATCCCACCAGAAAACGAAATCACAAACATTAAAAGTTTTGCTCTCCATGTTCCACCGAAACTTGGGAAACTAAAAGACTATGTAGAAAACTGGGACAAAATGAAAATGTCAATAGTGCAAATTGCGTCTCATGAAGATATCTTGGCCAATCCAAGCATAGGACATATGACAGTGAACTGCCCAAAAAACAGTAAATGCTATGCAGAAGGGACAGACAGCCAATATCAGATATGAGACAGCTTCTAGGAAGGGAACTTTAACGTATGATTCACCAGTATATTAAAACTATATGGTTAATCGTCAGTTCAATGTTCTCGATAAGCTTGGTAACAAACTATAACAGAAAGAAGAGAGAGAGAGAGAGAATCCGTGGGACATGTTTGCTGAGTGAAGAAAATGCCTAATGCATAGTTATCAATGTTTCTAAAGTTCTACTAATTGAAAATAGTAAGTTGCGCCAATCAAATATTAAAGAGAATAAAAGGCATCTGCTTATTTATTTATTTATTTACTTATTTATTTTGTCCCTCCCTCCCTTGGATGAATTGGATGATTTTTCACTATTGTTTTCTACCAAACATTAATGATTCGGTCAAATGATTATCTTCGTTTGACAATGTCAAAACTGCATTCATTTCACCCGGCTCTTTCAATCCAGCTTTTCAGCATTCATTTTAAAGGATTGTCGTGATAAAGCAATGATGGAAAATCATGCATGGTCCTCAAATCGACCTGTAGTCCAATACATGGAAGTTTCCTCTCAGGTTTTTCCTCAAGTATTACCTTCTTCCCTACAGAAATAATATTCGAAGTCTAAATAAATATAAGACCAATAAATCAATTATTTTTTGTGCATAGGAAAATAATAAATAATTATTTCAAATGCTCCTATGCTAAGCAATGGCCACAAAATAGAATGTTCCTGTTGACAAGATCAAAGTGTACCCCAGAAGAATGTCAAGCTCATCGAGTGAAGCAAGAAATGCCAATAATCTTTGGGGGGAAAAAACAAAAAAAAAAAAGACGCTTCTTGTCCATTTTAATCTTCCACATCAGATAGATGGAACACCCGCAGTTCAAAATACAGTTACACAGAAGAGTTAAAACTGCTAAAGAAGAATAGGAATTAAGATACCATGATAACAATGCCATCAATCAAGTTTGCAAACCCTGTACAACATGAATAGACTTAAGGAACAACATTTATCACAGTGTAGTATTGAGAATATGATAAATCAAACATAGGGTTTCACAAAAATTTAAAAAAAAAAAAGTGTAAATTATAAAGCAATCAGATAAGAAATTTTATTCTAACTCGTTAGCCTTACTCCTAAAATGAAACCGTTCGTGTATGGTTGTTGAAAACAGAGTTTTAATTTTTCACAGCTTAAAAGAAAATGATAGAGAGACGTACATTTATAGCATTAAGACAATGGGACATTTTCATCAAATTGCTCAAAGTGGGGCAAAATAAAAAAAACACTTAAATCCTTACAACTCTCTATCAAATCATTCTTCTGAAATTACTGCATGTGTTCCAGCATTCAATATTTTTTAAAAGTGTCCACACAGCAATGTGCATATATAACAAGGCAATTTAGGTATTGTTACAGTGTGAAAGAAGAATGGTGGTACAACTCAAAAGAGTACAAATTGCATCTGATACCTCTCGAAAAACAAAAAAAAAAAAAAAAAAGGAAACAAAGCGTATAAGTAGTGTGCCAGTTGTTGACCCAACTCAGCTTAGATATTTCAGTGAAATTAAGACAAGAAAATTAGATAATCAGGGAGGCACAGACCTGAAAAGGATGACTAGCAGTATCAAGAAAAATGCCTGAAGTTCACAGCAATTGTGAATCCCAGGAATAGGGATAAAATGATTTTCTGATAAACAGTTTTACATTCACATATATGACAAGATTGCAAAAAACTATACTCATAAAGCAATTAAGCATGAAATATAGGCAGGCACACGTCTATCCCACCAATGCAGAAGATAAGAACCAGAACTTCGATAAACCAGTACAACATAAGTTTGTAAAGCATAACCACAAAACATGAAGCAACCACAACAAACATGACTTCGGATGTCATGTTGATGTTAGCAACACTACTGCGAATTCCTTCCATATTGGCATAGTCATCTGAACCATCCTGCAAGCCACGCACAACATAATCCAAGTACCATTTAAAGAATCACAAAATTATCTTCCTAAGTATTATGATCGAGAAAATAGTCTATGCTGACAAGCAATAGGCCCAAGACGACCTTTAAAAGCTTGTCCTGCTCTATGGCTGCTTCTCTGGCACTCTATGCAGACCAATATGATGCACATAAAATGGTGCCAACAACCATAAGCCATAAAAAGACTTCTGCAACAACAACTAGTGGACTCCGCAGAGAGTAGAGCTGCACATAAACTGAAGATTGGGGATCATAGGATTGAATGTCCAATCAAATGAAGCCTATCCAAATACCTATAACAAATGCAACCACTCCACCTACAGTTGCATCCACAAAATAGAAAGCTAAGTCCCATATGTTGAAATCTATCTATTCGGCTATCCCAAATTTTGCTATGTAGACTGCTCTACTTCCGGCAGCAATTAGCTCTTTGACTGAAAGTTGTCTTGTGTGATTTCGTATGGGTTCATATGGAAACCACAAGAAAGTGTCAAGCTAGGCCTGGGTTGTCTACTTAAAAAAGAGGGTGGCTTGGGAGTCGAAGAAGTGAAGAAATCCAACGACGCCATGCCTGCCAAGTTGGGATGGATACTCTTACAAGAACCTCAAAGCCTATGGACTCAGGTTTTTGCGAAGGAGTGTTGTTTTAATGGAACTTCTACAGATATTATGTACAAGAGGATTGCATCTCACACGTAGCGCAGTCTAGTTCGACCTAAAAGCTGCCTTGACTCGGGTTTAGAGAGGAGGGTAGGGAATGGTAGTAATACTCGTATTTGGACTGACAAGTGACTATTATTTAAGCACCTCGTGCTGCATGCTATTAGCACTATTAGTCCGGAAGAACTGCGAGTCTGCGATTCTTATTAGTGGAGTCTGGCTGCTGGTTGGGATTGGGATAAACTAGCCAGCTTACTGCCATTTTCTCTCTTGAGTCAACTAGTTGCACATAGATTGAGGTCAAATGAAGAGGCATCTGACTGCTTTAGTTGGGAGTTGACACAAGATTGGTTGGTTTACGGTCCAATCTGCATATTATGGTATTGAGGGGCCGAGGGATTCATCTTGGCAGCAGAAGTATAGGGCCATAGGGAAGCTTTTGGTTCCAAAAAAACAAAAAATACAAAAAAAAATCGATGCTTTCTATAATAGACTAGCCATGTGCGTTTGTTAAGAAACTTGGAGAGATGGCAGCGAGGCTGAGCAAATCGAATTTATGTCTTCCTTGTGATTCCCAAATGGAGAACATGTCAAATCTTTTGAGGGACTACCGCGCGGCAGCAGAAATCTGGTGTAAACGTGTTGCTCCTGCAAATCGAGTTTTTTTCTTCCACTTAAAGACTAAAGAGTGGATTGCAGAGAATCTAAAACAAAACTTCGGTACACTTGAGATAGGCCAATGGAAAACTTTATTTGCATTAACATGTTGGTGGTTATGGAAATGATGAAATAAAAAAGCTTTTGGAGGTTCGCCATCATACTCTTTTGAGCTTATCGTGAAACAAGCTAATGAATTCTTGGTTACCTTGGTTCTGCAAGGGGAGGTAGCAGTCAGAGTAGACAAAGAACTCAAACATTGGTTGCTTGGACCTTCCCTGAGTCGAAGTGCATTAGAGTAAATACTAACAAGGCTGCCACAAGGAATCGGAGACTGGTACGAGTTGGCGGAGCTTTGCAGAATGATCTAAGTAACTGGGTGGGGAATTTGTACAAAACATTGGTTTTATTATTGCTTTCGTCACAGAGTTATGGGGCCTTCTCCGAGGACTAAAGTGTGCTTGGGAACATAGTTCGAGAGTAATTACGGAGGATGGTGCTGAGGTTGCTCTACATGTTATCAGTAATGGGGTTCCGGTCACTCAACCACATTGGAACCTCGCAGAGGAGTGCAGGCAGCTGCTAAGACGACCATGGAATGTTGGATTACAACATACATACAGAGAAGGCAATGGAGTAGCCAATTGGAATGTATCTTATGCCCCTTTACAAACTATTGAACTGCTCTTTTTGACAACGGCCCCCTGCAGTTGTCTTACCTACTTTGCTGATAGATTTGCATGGTGTTAGCTTCTTCAAAAGTTGCTGCTTAGTCTGTAGCTTCTGTCCCTACTTGACCAAAACAAAAGTATAATTAGAACTAAAAATAAAAAAATTACCTTGTTTGGGAGATGAGGAAAGGAAGAGAGGGAGAGGAAAATAGGGGACAAAAAGATAATACTTGTTTTGGACGAGAGAAAAACTAATTCTTTTTTTATAGTCTGTTAAATTTTTTTCCTCTAAATTTAGATAAAAAAATATTAATCTTACTTTATTATTTTTATTATTTATATTTATATAAAAGTACTGAAATAAAATTAATAATTGATATTTTTTTAATTTTATGAATATTTAAGTATTTTATTTAAATTTTAATTGTTTTTATTTAATTTTAAATATATCTAAATATTTAATTTAAATTCTAATTATTTTAATAAATTATATTTATAATATTTGATATTAATTTAGTAATTATTTTATAATCTTAGTATTTTAATAAAAATTTTATAATCTTAGATTATTTTATAATTTAATATATATTATAATTTATTTAATTTATATTAATAATTATTCTCATATGATTAAAATTTGTATAATATAAAAACTTATAAATAAGGAAAATAAAAATGATAATTTTTACAAAAAAAATTATAAAATCCTATTTTTATTTTTTAAAATAAAAAAATATTTTAAAATTTTATTTTTTTAAAAAAATATACTTATAATTTAAATTTTTTTTCTTTTTTAATTACTCTTAAATTCTTTCTTATTTTTTTAAATAAAAATTTATTTTTACTTTTTAAAAATAAAATATATTTTTAATAAATAAAATTGACTTATATATATGAAAGATAAATTAGTATTTTCATACATTTTATTTTTTATCCTCTCATTCTCTTATTATTTATGTATAATATAATATTTACTTAAGTGAAATAAAACTAAAATTTGTTCTTTTTAATTCTTTAAGGCCTTTTTTTGTTGAAATGTCAAAATTCTCAAATTTAAAAAAACTTAATTTTTATTTAAAAATAAATAAATATACTGATATAACAAATTTTCTGCAAATTAACTTTTTAAGTATTTTCTTAAATTTAAGTATTTTATTTTGATAATAATAAAAAGGGGTCTTGCTTAAGTTCCTACTCTCTCTACTTCTAATCCAAATCGACTCGACTTCACCAAGTCTGCTCAGTATATTAAGAATGAAGGAACATGATCTGGTTGTGTCTCTCTCTAAATCAGGCCACTTCCTGCCCAACTCATTATCATCATCCCAATCCCCATGTTCATGAGCAGCTGGATTAGCTTGAACTGCAGCTGCAGAGTGATGGCGGGACGCTAATCTCTACCGTTAAGTGTTGATGAGGAAGGATCTATGTTGCTGCTTCCACCTGCCAGTGCCCTGCTCAAGGGTTAACAACTTAGTTTGTTATGAAAAGGTTCCTCAAAATTTTTTGTTCCTTGGGTGTTTCAATTCAAGAAAGATTTGGACTTTTCCAACTATATCAACAGAGTAATAGCGGTGTTCCGTTATTGCTTCCCTCAGTATTGGCGCACACCGCTTGAAACTTGCTTGTGTTGATCTTCATCAAGCTTCTGATGACAGAAACATGGGCAAGCAAAAAGGCAATTACTTTTAATCCCCTTACCTTTTCTTTTTTTTTTTTATTGCATATGTGTCGTACTTATAATCCGTTGATACTAATTTAGCCATTGTCAATGCATATGTTGACCAATCCCCAATCTTCCTACCTTCTTGAACGCCATCATCAAGTACGTCGTCTTGCTATTGTCTTATGAATTTTGGTCCTCTTATACATTGCTTTTCATGGGACTTGCAGGGGATAGGTTGAATGCAGTAAAATGAATCTCTCCCTCTCTCTCTCTCCTTATGTTTCTAGGGGCCAAAGTAGTCAAAGCTTCCGAAGAAGTCAAGATCACTGAGGTTGAAGCTGAAATTGAATTGTTACCAAACTAGGATTGAACCTCTTAGTCCTTGTGAATAATCCCTCAAATTCCTCTTTGCCAATGTGCAAGTGACAATAAAGTGTGGGCCTAAAATACTTTTTGGGAACTAAGATTCAACTTACTGTTGGACAATCAATCTATATTTATGCTTTTCTCTTAAGTCAATTCACCATCTTACAGTTGATTTCTAGCACTGGTAATATATCTTACCCAAAAAGATAATAAAACACACCGTCTTAAATGAATTTGTCATTGCTTCAGTTTCCATGTTTCTATCTCAAGCTTACCTCTAATTCATTCTTTTGTTGTTGCAAAGCTGCGATCAATAGGCGGAAGTACTACTTAAAAGATTCAATACTTCATGCAACCATGCAGCAAGGCCTATGGAGAGCAGCTAGTGAAAGCAATGTGGATATTTATTTCATACAGAGATGTTATGGATAGAAGTTGTATTCGATTAAAAATGAGGGACGTTGCTTTGTTTGAAATCTATTTCATGCATGTGTATAAGGGGCAAAAAGCTGCTAGCATTGGCTTATACCTTTATTCTAAGTTTTTCTTGTGGTTTTGTATCTAATGCTCTAATGATTCCCAATGTTTTTCCCTATTTCCTAAATGGGCAGTTGTTGCAGCACATAGCTATAGTTTTGGCATAAAAAGAATAAGAATCATTCGACGGATAGCAATGGATTATGTAAGAACTCTAATCCAATATGCGCAACTAAACTCTTTTTTGTATTCATTATGCCTTGCCAATGTGGAATCTCTCTTCCATCCCTTTTGGGCTAGACTCGAGTTTCACGTTTTCTTTGTTTTTGCTTTTAACCTGAGGTTTTCCCATGGGAACAAGTGAACTGCATATTATTGTCATAAATACTACCTTTTATTACACTTAAAGAAAATTGAGAATGTGTGAGGCATAGTTAAACTACTGCTATGTCTCAGCTTCCTTCTAATAATATATTATGTTTTATGTCTATTTGATTTTCAACTTCCTTGATACATTTAAATAATTAAAAAATTGATCGTTAATAATTTTAAATTATTTTTATTTAAATATAAATTCGAACTTATAAATAACACTATAATACAAAATAAAAAATTGATAGCTCTATCATTATTTATATATATATATATAATTAATTTTTTATTTTATACTATAAATAACTACTAAATTAAAAAAATTAAACAATATATTTTGACTATTTGTAATTTAGCCAATGAATTTAATAATTTTATATTTTATTATTTTTATCAAAATTTAACATTTTTTTAAATTATAATTGTTTGTTATTTCTCTAATTTTCTTTAAGTATGGATTTTTGTCTCATGTTAATGTTCTTATATTATGACCAAATTTGAAAATTTCTCACACACCGTGACAACTAAAAAAACTAATTTTTAGAAAAAGATTTTATTGCTCTCATTTTATATATTTATATGATGAAATTGACATTCTAATACACATTGTTCTTTCAAAATAAAAAAAATTATTTTTACTCATCACATTTAAATATTTTTATAATTATATTTATTTTATTTTTTTAAAATTTATTAAACACATTGATTTCATTAATTAAATTTGATTGATATTAAAAAATTTTCATTAAATATTATAATGTGGTAATTAAACATATATCACGTAATAAATATAATTTTATATTATTATTATATTATTAAAATTATTAAGTGATATTAATTTTAATTTTTTTATTAAAAAAATAATTTTTTCTTAAATTTTATAATTATTTTTTTCTCTTAAATATTTAACAAATTTTTTTCTTTAAATATTATTTTGATGAATTATATAATATTTCACTATAAAACTCAAGAGATTTTATTTATTCATTTATTTATATTGATATACAAATAATTCTAATTATTTTTATAAATTATTAATTTTTTGTTCTTATTATTGTTAATAATATGTTAAAGAAATCATCACTTAGGGAGAAAAATTTTGTTAAATATCTAAAAGTGAGAAAAATATAAAAATAGTATTTAAATTTTTTATAAAAACTTTTTTTATTTTTTTTTTTAAAATTAAAACTAATATAATAATTTCAATAACATACTAATAATATATAGTCCTTTATTATATATGATTGGCATGGGACTAGTATGTGATAATAGTTAATAGAATATTTTTAGTAAAAGTGAAATTTAATTACTAGAATTAACATATTAAATATATTTTAAAAAGTAAAATAGATATAATTACAAAATTATTCAAATATAATAAATAAAATTAGTCTCTTTTTTTTTTCTCACTTTCCATATTTTTCCAAATAAAATTTTTTTTTGCTCCTTGGTGAAAAATTCTTCTCTTTGTCAATTTTTCTATCTTTATTTTTCTCCTACTACTTTGTTATATAAACAAAAGGATGATCATTGCTGCCGTGCTCTTTTTTCTAATTGAAGATGGGACAATACTTCAACCAACTCGGGAGAAAAGGTGGTGGCACGTGGACACTCGCCTTATTTACGCGCAAAGGCTATCGGCTACTTACTGGCTTCAAGGTAAAGAATAGTACGCACAAACCCTACTATCTTTGTTCATGTAGAGTGAAGTGTAAAGGAATTATTATTTTTTTAAAAAAAAGTAATTTATTAAAATATATAATATTTATATTTATATAATTAATTTTTTTTCATATTAAATATAAAAATTAAATTATATTTAATTTATTTATAATATAATTCATCCATAATAGTTATCAAGTTTATTAATATTTTTGTAAAAAATCAGAACTTTATATAATTATTTTTTTTACGTAAAATATTTGAAAAGAAATATCAAATTTAGAATAAAATCAACTCTAATTCTCAAAAGCGAGTATTTTAGGAAATAAATACAAATTCTGTACACGTATTAGACATATCATGGGGAAGAGATAAAAATCAAAACTTGAAGTCTAATCAACACCTTTCGTCCTGTTAGTCACATAGGTACCAGTATACTAAGGGTGTGCTTGGAAAGAGGGAAAAAGGGGTAGAAAGGGGAGAAAAAGCGAGGGAAAATCGGTTATTCCTGAGATTGGGAAGCGAATTTACCATTCTAGTGAGGGAAGAAAGTTAACTTTACATTTCTCCCGCCCCCACAAATACTGATTCCTCCGAATACACAGGAAAAGTTGCTTGTCCCTCGAAAATAATATAAAAAAAAAACATTATTGCCCTTAATAAGTACTTAAAATTACAACTAAATTATATAATGGTAGCTTTCAGATAGCGTGTTTTCTTTCATCTCTAATATTCCTAATATTCTTCCTCGACCCACAAGCTTTTTGTTGATATGGATGGCTTAAAAAATAGTAATATTTTTTAAAAAATTTTAATGATATATTTATATTTAATATTTTAATTATGAAAGGTAAAATTAATGTTACAACACATACATATTTTCGTTTTTCCCTCCTGCATTTTATTTATTTCCAATCAAAGAATTTATAACTTTCATTTTGTACTTTATCCATTACCAAACAGAGAGAGAGGTTGAAAAAATTTCGTATCTTCCCACTTTTCATTCTTCTCTCATTTCTCTCTCATTTTCTCTTTTCCCTAAAATTTTATCCGAATAAGGTGTCATATATGGATTATGTGACGAATTATATTATAAATAAATTAAATATAACTCAATTTTTATATTAAATAGAAAAAAAAATTTTGAATCATATAAACGTAAATACTGTATATCTAATAGATAATCATAATCATAACCAATAGACTACTTTTTGAAAAAAAAGATAATGACCTCACGGCAGAGGTCTAGAGATATCTATTTGATTCAGGTCTATTATCCACCTCTCAATAGTATTCTGTAGGAAATTTTGTCATTTACAAAGATCTGGCTATGTCGTATGCTTCCTTTTTGATCAAAATACTCATGTAATAGGCCAAATAAATAAAAACTTGACATGCAAATGCCCGAATGGGAGACAAACTACACATCCCAAAACTACTATGCACAAAATATGAATACCAAAACCGATATGCGAATTGTAATTTACAAATTACAATCAAGTAGTAAACTTAGTGTGGACAAGAAAGATACCGTAGCGAGACATAAATGCTAATTAACAGTACGTATTGAGCCTTCATTTTGTAATCTGTAATTACTTACTACACAGAACATGTAATGTTTACCATTCAGTCTTTCTATACCAATGGGTGTTAAGGGGTAACAATTTGGTTTTCGCTATTCTGTGGATTTGGAACATGACCTCAACAACAAAATAAAAATGAACATTAACCAAAAAAATGTATTGACATCTCTTTAGCTCCGGAAAACCACTATAAACAATATATTCAACCAAGAAGGAAATTTATACCATATTTTACTTTTGGTGCAGCCACTCCTGTATTGCTGAACGAAGTGCATGATTGGGGACAAGATTGCAGTGCTCAAGCTTTAGGTTAGTCATGGGTGAAGCATCATGTCCACTGTCCAGCCATCCTCTCAACGCCTCTGCTTCATAAGTAAAACCATCAGCTGCTACATGTGGATCTTGCATGATTTCCTGAATCCCAAAAAGAAAAAAAGAATCAATTTAAAACACTTGAAATAATAAGCTAGTATACTTATGCACTCATGGCTCTGCAAGCAGTCACATGCACATGAATATAACAACAGCAAATATCAGAACCAGGAAAATTATATTACTGGGTGAGAAATAGAACTGAACCAAAAAGGCACAATTTACTTCATCATTTCTCACTTGCAGGTTGGATTCAAAGATGTGAACTCAAAAAGAAAATTGTGAAAACCAGACTTGTAGTGCGAAAGTTACCCAACTTCAGAAATTATGTAAGTATAAGGGATCTTATATGTAAGAACTTCTGTATGAATGCTATCAAAATCTCAAAAAAGAAAAATAAAAACCGAAAAAAAAAAAAAGGAAAAAGTAAGTTGCTGTATGACATGACACAGGAAGATGATTACATCAAACTCACCTGGAAAATGGGGCATATGAAATAAGGAGGAAGCTCACAATGCTTTTTTAAACCAAGCTGAGAACACCATGAGCCTCCACATGAAGCCTTCATCGGATCAAGCACCCTCCATACTTCTGAGGCAAGATCTGGCCTGCACTTTCGGTTTGTCTCACAACACCTCAATGCCAAGTGAGCCAGCTGTTCTGCTAGAACAAATGGCCAGTCTCCTGCTAAAGGATCCAAGACGTGTGCCAAGTTTCCTTTATCTAGTGCATACTGCACTTCCTTTGTTATCCTCAATGCTGGTTTCCCAGTCAACAATCTTAACAGTATAATTCCAAATGAATAAACATCCGACATTGGGGTAAGCTCACCTGAGTTTAGAAACTCAGGATCGATGTATGCAAATGTGCCTTTGGGTTCAGTTTTGTAAGATATTGTGCTTGAACCGTCATTCTGATAAAGTAAACGAGAAATTCCAAAGTCACTCAGTTTACTCACAAAATTTACGTCAAGGAGGATATTAGCAGGCTTTAGATCACCATGCACAATACTGTGTGGCCCATTAGACTGCAGAAAGATGAGGACAGAACACAATTCAGTGGCAATTCGTATCCGGGTTTGCCAGGATAAAGGTGGAGAATTGTCCCTGCAGCTTAGTCGATCTTCAAGGCTTCCATTTGGAAGATACTCGTAGATAAGAGCGCAAGCTTCTGGACAAGCTCCAATAAGAGTGACAATATTTGGATGTCTCATCTTGCTCAGAATATCAACCTAGCTTGCAATCAACAGATATTATACCTTGTCAACCATTAATTATAATATTGACTATATTTGAAACTTTAACATATTTAACATGCCACACTACACAAATGAAAGTTGGAAGCAGGTAACCATTCACAGTCACATGCTCTTTGTCAGGATGGTTTTGCAGTGGTTAAAACAGCAGAAGAGCAAAGGAGTTGAACTCCTACAGGACATAAATAATCCCAAATAACAAATAGCACAAAGTTCACATAAAGCAAATGCCAAATCAAGGATACTGAAACAAATGATAATCATCTCTTTTAACAAAAGTTACATATGCCTATCTATGTCACTCAAACAATCTGGTTAGCAAATGCACCAAATCAGGCAGATAACCCAAAAAGAAATATCTGTTAAAAAAAGGATGAGGTTCCATAAGGAAATGAAGGGAGGAAATTAAAGGAACAAAAACCATAGGATTCACTAATCACTACTAAAACAGAAAAAGGTGCAACATGCCCAGCCAACATGGGGACAAAGGAACGGGGTAACTTAAAAGAAATTTGCAACATTCATAGAATCATACCTCCTGTTGAAATTCTGCAGGCCCTTGCAAACTATGAGAATGGAGCATCTTTATAGCCACCACAGTGTGGTGCAGGGTACCTCTATAAATGCTACCATATCCCCCTTCTCCAATTCTCAGGGTTGGATCAAACTTACAAGTTGCTTCCTCAATCTCTGAGTAAGAGAATTCAGTGAAGAACCGAGGAATGTTTGCATCTGGGGCCTCCGCTCGACACTTCCTAAGCTCCTCAGCTTCAATGAGTGCATTGTCACGCTCCCTCTGCAATTCATTTCGTTCTTTCTTATAATTTTGCAACAGCTCCACTGCAGATACAATTTTCTGTTCCAGTTCTCTTGCCATCCGATCAGATTCTGTAATTTGGCTCTCTAGCATTGATTTCTGACCCAACCACATGCAAAGTTCTTCCGTGGCATGGTTCCGCTCATCGATCATCTTTACAAGTTTTTCCTTTTCTTTGGCCAGCAGTTCCTCAGTTTCTTTCCTCTGTTTTGCCTCTTCATTGTACAAGCTTTCCGATGCTCTAGCCTGTGAATTAGCAACCACAATTGGCAAATGAGGTGATTTAGTGGGATACAACCTAATGCCACACACTAATCTTTTCTTTCACCATTTTTGCAAGAGGATCATGAAATGCACACCTGAAACATGCGGTTTTAGTAAAGATAGAATAAAATGTATGATATGGTTAATTTGTCCATTCTAAGATCAAATCACAATTGGGTTTTTTTAATTAGCATATTTTGTACTATCTATGGTCCATGTTTTCAATTCTCCTAAATTGATTTCTTTATATTTTCTTCTGATATCTCATGTTCCACAGCAACACTGTCTTACTTTAAGAGAAATGAATAAAAAGAAGGGGAGAAGAGAAGGTGATTCAGGTCTGGTAATATACCCTACGGATAGCCTCAATGGCTTCTTTTTCAGCTTTTTTATGTCTGACTTTCTCTTCATATGCTTCTTGACTTGAATTTGCAGCATCAGCCATTGCCTGCTCAAACTGATCATGGAGAGGATCCTCTATTCTCCCATCCTGCCAGAACCCATCCACTACCATGTTAGTTTGGAAGCACTACATATCTCTGGAAACCAATCCATACTCAGATGCTGGGAACATGCATGAATTTGTGCTTATTTTCTATAAGTATAATTTTGCAAGTACCAGTACACTGGGAGAAGATGAATGAGGAAGGTCCACTCTGAATTCAGGATGTACAAATTTTAAACTAACCTCCATATCTTCAATTTCCATGGATGGAATCTTGGCAAAACTGGCCATTCCACTATATGAGTGTGAAGAAAGAACAGAACCGTGAGAAGTACTGCTTCTTGATAACAAATCAGATTCATCAAAACTCCCTTCTGCATCGGACCTACTACATGGAGTGGACAGCCCTCCAATATCCAGGGATTTGGAAGCAGTTACTTTTCCTCTTCTTCCTTCAGAATTTGCAGATTTTACCCATCGAATAAAATCTTGAGCTGGATTTGTGAGTTTTACAAACGAGTTCTGCCGTGGGACAATAGAGCAAGATCTTTGACAACATGATTCTCTGGTTTCAGCATTTATGCTTGCTTGCTGTGACAAAGATCCAACTTCTATACAAGGCATTTCCAGGTTGCCTTCCCTGTTTGACATGATCTAGCATTATGACCATGATTGTAACAATTATAAAACAGCTAATATCCATTCACAAATAGATGGTATATAGTCATGTCATTGTCAAGGAAGGTTCTACACAAAGTTCTCCATTGGAAATAGTTTCAATGATTCCATTTAGAAATTTCACAATTGCTAGATACACATCAAGATGATATCACAAAGAAAGTAGAAATAGAAAAATGAAAACAAGCACATAAGGGATACCTTTGGTGAATCAGGTGACCTTCGCAAATAAACCATATATGACAAAAAGGAGGTGCTTGAGCATGCAAAGACATGGCTTTCCTAGACTTGATGTCCATCATGTTCCTGCAACTTCAGAGCAGTAAGGCAAGCAATCCAATACTTGCACTCCACACACAGGCAGGATATCACTAATTTGTTATTCCTTGGGACTTCCACATTGATTTCATGGATAACTATAGATGGAAAATAATCTAAAATCGAATCATTTATCAGACTTCTTAATAGTTCTACCTTGAATAGTACCTGTCTGTTGCTGCTCCCATAACAAGTTTCCTTATCCTATGCTGGGAGATAAGTTCCAAAATACCCTTCTCAATACACTCCATTTCAGTATAGAGTTTCTCAGCTCTTACCTATAATCGAAATAGAAGAAATTAAGCCAATTCAAAGAATTGAAAGTGAATAGTTCAATATGCTTCAATCTAAATATCTCTCCATTTACAAATGGCAGATGCATTTGAAGTTCAGCTTCTCAATCTGCTTGAGCAGTTCATAAAAACTTATTAATCCCTAGGATAAATATTTTGGCATAAGAGTGTATTTTAA
Organism: Bruguiera hainesii; assembly: GCA_023213295.1. Classification (NCBI taxonomy): domain Eukaryota; kingdom Viridiplantae; phylum Streptophyta; class Magnoliopsida; order Malpighiales; family Rhizophoraceae; genus Bruguiera; species Bruguiera hainesii. The sequence continues at coordinate 6,640,429 of JAHOYR010000017.1, read as the reverse complement.
TAGAGAAAGAAGAATAGAACTCATACGCCCATTTGTTGGCAGATGCTAAGGTATTCATCCAAGCTCTTATGCATTTCTTGTCTTTCAAATTCCCGATATGCCATGACTTCCTTTTCGTTAAGCGCACTTGCCGGAAATTTTCCACCCACTGCAATTCCAGTATCAAATATTAAACCAACAGACCCAATTCAATTCTTTGACTGACAAAGGGCAACTAATCACTATAATGATTTCACCGTGGTCAATATATCTGACCCAATAACAGAAGCTGGCAATTATCTCCAGTCCAACTTTTTCCAATTTTCTTCATAAACCCCACACTGACCCCTAGGTACAATTAATCAACAATCTTCCTAAAATTGGCCAATTTAACCATCATTTTTGTCCTCTGTTTTTTTTCACCTGCTCAAAATATGACTCCAGCCCAAATTTAGAACACTAGCAAGAGGCAACAAAGTCATCTAGAATTCTTCTCATTCAAGTCAAATAGCAAGTAGTTATCAATAAATTAACTATTCCACCAAAAAAAAAAAAAAAAACAAAGAAACCCCCTTAATGAGGGCTCAGTGATCGTTGAACTCACTTAACGGAATGAGTTCCGCGGGCTGGTGGACGTGAAGGATGCAAATCCTCTTTCCTCCGGAATTGTGCAGCGCCCAAACAAGAACCGACTTGCATTCCTTCACGGACTTCCCAACGGCAACGTACATCTTGTCTTCAATCACCCGCGAGGCCTGTTCCTCCGTCACCATATTTGGACTGCTACCCGCGATCGCCGGAACTCTGACCTCTTGAAGCGTCATCGGACTCCCCTGCTGTTGCACAACCGCCGGCGCCGGACTCACCACCGCCATGACTCCTGAGTTTTTAAAACTTCTCAAGATAACTCAATCACCCAAATCTCACGTACCAATCAAATCAAGAAATTATTTCCATCGCTCCTGGCTAGTATCTCCCATCCTTCCAGAGCGGCATGGCTAGCCAGCCTTCTCGAGTCTTAAGACCATATGGCTTTGAAAGCCAACTGTGGGGGGTGATGAGGCGTGAAAAGGAATGGCTCGGCTCTTGCTCGGTTGGGTCCGTCTGGGCAACGAAGAATTCAGTACGAGTTGCGATTTAATTTAAGAATTTTCAAAAGAAATGCCGGCTTTGGTTTACTCTCCTGTTATTATCCGATCCAAAACAGTTTTTATCTTTCTCGTCCGATGCAGCCATTGATTTCCTCCGAATCATTCCGTTCCTCTTACTTTTGGCTAAGATTCTTTCACGTCACGCCCAGATTCCTCGAAGAAAACCAACACCATCAGTGGGCCCTAGAGGTGAATAATGTAAAAACACAAACAAAACAAAGGAAAAAAAAAAAATAAAGCACCCAGTAGATATCAATGAATTATCGTCAACACGTCCACTTCACGACTGTAATTAACAATAAATTAATGTGCATTTTGTGTCCATTTTCCCTTATTTGTGTAATAAAACTCGACGTACGATTATCTCCCCGAGAATGACGGGTCATTCAGCGAGGGTGTACCGTCAACCGTTTAGGTTTTCGGATTGTTGACTTTTATTGCCAAACTGACCGACATTTTGTTCCCCAGCTGAGCAATATTCAAAATAAATAAAAACTTCTTTTTGCTAAATGTTCGATACCTTGATTTGGTAAGGGGTGGTTGGCACAAAATATTTAAAATATTTTCTAATATTTTAAATTTAAATAAGCTATTTATAAGTAATTTGTAGACTTGGCTCTATAAAAACACAAACTCAACTCGTCGAAGCTCATTTACTAAACGACACTTAATTAAATAAAGTTAGGCTTAGATCAGTTCCCGCTAGATTAACTAACTAATAATGACACTAAATTCATTTTCGACTCATTTATTAAAAAAAACAGGTTAATTTTAAACAAGCAAAAGGTCGGTTTAACAAGGTTTTCAACCAAGCATTTCACTTATTCTGGAGGATTTTTGACGTCACGGTATCAAATAATCGATTCGGTTACAAGTATCTATATGGAATTTTGTGGACAAAATGACCCTACTGTCATTATCTACGTAGAATTATCCTGCGTGAAGTCGGTTATGACACTTTGATAAACACCCGAGTGCGGGCCATGTTCGGCTCCGGAAAATGCCATAATCTCGTAGGACCATTTTACGTTCTTAATCCACAAACACATCTCATTCCACCTTATTTTATAAAATTATACTACTAAAATTAATTAAGTTATATTTAATAATCTTTTTATATTTAGTGAAATTATAATATTTTTCATTTAGTATAGATGATATATATTTTAAAATTTTTCCTCTTTATTTATAGGCCTTATGTAAATTAAATGTATAGACATATAATATTGTTGATTCCTAAGGTATGAATTGAGTTTATTGTTCTTTGCTCAATTCATGCTCAATTTTTACTCTAAAAAATAATAACAAAATAACTAATAATAATTAATTAATTAATCAATATAATCAACTAAAAAATAAAAAAATAAGAGAAGAAAAAAAAAAGTACACAACAATTTATAGTAATTTGACTTAAAAGGATAACCTATGTTCAAAATTCATTTGTTAAAAATTTAACTTTACTAACATTTTTTTTTTTCCTAAAGTGAAGACAAACCTTTAGATTAAATTACTTCAACTTTGTCCACAACAAAATTGTCATAAAATTTTTATTAGAATCAATAGTTCTTTACAACTTATGGACAAATTGCATCATTTTTTACTAAAGTCCTTTTGCTTTTTTACAATTTATACTTTTCCTTTTTAAAATTCCTACTCTTGATCTTTCTTTTTCTTTTCTATTTTTTTTTTAATTTTCAAATTAAGTGCAATATAATTTTTTAAAGTCTTATCTACAAATGAGTTTTACAATCATCTTATAAATATAAAAAAAATAATAGTTTGACATTAATTTTTTTTTATAGAAAAGAATCAAATTGTAAAGCAAAAAACTTTAAGTAGAAGACATTGGTTAATTGTAATACTTTCATTAGTGGACTAGTTTAAAATTTTTATAGTCTTTTCAACTTTTTCACTTTCAATTATTCAATTCAATCAATCTACTATAGTTATTGGTCAAGTCAATTAACATGAATTTTTTTGTAATTTTTGCAATTTTGAATTTTATATCTTTTCATTAACTTTCAATTGACCACATCTAATAGTTAAATCAACAAGTCTAGAATTTTTATAACTTTTCTTTTTGTAACTTCTTAAGTGTCTGATTGATCATATACACTACTTCAATTGACCAACCAAAATTCTCTAATTTTTTTTTTACTTCTCTCTCTCTCTCTTTTTGTCTAATTAACTAATATTATAGATCAATCAATTTCAAATTTCTACCAATTTTAAATCTTCTCAATTTTTTCATCTTTTTTTAAATTACTCAAAATCTCACTTAATACCTCTTTATAAATATAAATGTAACATAAAGTAAGTACTTTGTATAATTGTTAATTAATTTAAATTTAAAATTCAAAGATCAAATAAAAACTATAAAGATAGTAATAATTTAGTAGGCAATTACATTAAATCAAACATAAAAGATAAATCAAAATATAGAAAAATAAAGTATAACATATGATTTCACTAAATTCACTTATCTCACCTGTAGTTTTAATAAATATTATAAATATTCTTTTAGGTAATTAAATTTAAAAATAAAAATATTAATACTTACATTATCATATTACATGAATATTCTTCCCATTTTATAACAATCAAGTTAATTTTTTTATTCAAAAAAAGATTTTTTTTTTGTTTATTCAAAGATAGAATGAACTATGAGTTATACGATAAAAATAGATTTCTCCATTTTTATAAAACTCATACTCTTTTTGCCTGAATTCTTTAAGATAGATGTTTAAGTAGTTAACTTTATTACTAAGTATAGAAAAACTCTGATTTCATTTACACATAAATAAAGATATAGTTAAATTACAAATCTATATACATAATTAACCCATTTTCTTATCATTTTTTGGTGAAACAACCCTTCCTTCTTCTCGAGTAATTAAAGTATTCCAAACTCATATCCCTTTGGTCAAACAAAAATCTAAACTAATCATAATTTTTTAAGATTGGCAAAAGGTGACAATTTATCATAGAATGAACATAACATATGTAAATGAAAAACAAACAAGTAATTTCACTTTGCAACAATAAAGATAATTAATTTAAATGTCACATTAATTTGCAAGACTGAATTGAGAGAGAGAGAGAGATAGAGAAGTAAGTCCCTAAATCCCATTATCAGATTTTGAAATCAACAATACACACAAAAATAAGCAAGCATCCATAATTCTGAAGTTCCCAACTTCACCCTAAGATCTACTAGTTTGTAATACTGAAAGGGGGGTGAATCAGTATCACCACAATTCGCAATTCGCAGGAAAGTGAACAACTTCAATCTCTTCTTAAAAGCAAACTCTTTCTCATATTCGACTAAGGTAGATCTATTGCTACCTACTAATCACAATAGTCTCCAAAGTCACCTTTTAGACACCTTGCCTAATAGACAATTCGGATATTTTTGTTTAGGTCTTCGTTAGGTTATGGGTTGGCTGATACTTTAGCTGCGTTCACAACTCAATTCAAAACACAGAACGTAAAGCAAATTAAGGACACACGAGATTTACGTGGTTCCGTCAACGTGACGTACATCCACGGTGGTAGGGACTCTCCCTTACCGAGACTATCCACTATACTTGAGAATTGCAGTTACAATGGATGTCTTAATCTTCTACTCCTTTCACTATTACAATTACTAAGCAAGTACAATACAAAGAGTGTCACTTACTGTGTCTACCCTTCGTCTAGCTTGTCTTGCCTCTGTTGAATTGAAAGGCTGCTCCACTGCTGCTTGGAAGTTCACCGCAACGCTCTCTAACCTCTCTTGAAGAAATCTAGAAATACGTTGAGTTCTTTTTGATGCTTCGCCAAATTCCTTCTCTAGGTTGTCTCACACAGCTCCTGCTTTCACCGTCTCACGGTTTCACAGCTTGCACTCAAGCTTCTGGTCTGCCGTTTCACGTCTCACGGCCTGCCCCACGCTTCTGATCAATCACGCCATTGCACGTTCTGGTCTCACGCTCCTGGTCTGTTGTTTCACGTCTCTTAGCCTGCCTCACACTACTGGTTTTTCTTGTTCACGTCTCTCGGCCTGCCTCACGCTTCTGGTCTGCTGTCTTCTCTTCCGGGTGGTCTCACAGATACCAGGTCTGCTGTCTTCTCTTCCTGGTGGTCTGTTTCTTATTTCTCCTCTTGCTGGTTGTGCGTTTCTGGTTTGGTTGCACGATGTGTTTCTGGTTTGCTTGCAGGAGGCGTTTCTGGTTTGCTTGCAGGAGGCGTTTCTGATTTGCCTGCAGGATGTGTTTCTGGTTTGCTTGCAGGACGTGTTTCTGGTTTACTTGCAGGAGGTTGCACGTTCTGGTTTGCTCTCCCAGTGGTGACGTTTCTGGTTTGCTCTCCTGGTGGTGTTGTTTCTGATCTCTTGCCGTTCTGCTCTCTCTTCCTTTTGGCCGGTTGCTGTAGGGTTGCTGTTTATTCAATTGTGTTGGCCCCCTCTCTGCCCTAGTTTTGTCTTCCAAGGCCTTTATATACTCTCTTTTATGAAACCCTAATAGGGCTTACATGGCGGATTTACGTTCTTGCCCTTATGCGGCGGATTTACTTTCTTGCCCTTCCATGTGACTTTACTGCCCTTCCATGTGACTTTACTCTCTTGCACACTTAACCCTAGTTGACAACAATTACAACCCATACAAGACTGTGGGAACAACAAATTCAATTACAAGTAGCTTTAGGAATGGCTTTATAATGTTCTAAAATTTCAAATTTTGTTATTTTAACACTCTTTTATTAGATATTCAGTACTCATACAATATACAAAATTAATATTATTAAAACTAAGTGAAAATAAGCAACACACTTATATGATATTATTTATTTAATTTAAAATATATATATATATTCAATTCAAATTTTAATTATTTTAATAAATTTTAATAATTTGTATTATTTAAAATTAACTTAATGGTAAGTTATAATTTTTCTTTGTATTTTAATTGAATTAAGATTTTAACGTATAAATGATCTACTCAATTTATTTAATTATAATTTAACTTATATTAAAATTTATTTAATTTATATTAATAATTTTTTATATATATTTAAAATTCATGTAAACTAAATACCTATAATTAAGAAAAATAAAAGAAAAATAATATATAAAAAATTAAATTTCTTTTTTTTTGTTTAATTAGAGAAAAAAATAATGTTTCTCATTTTTTTAGAAAAATATTATGTTTTTATTTTTTAAATTAATCTCAAATATAATTTTTTTTTACAAAATCTACTTATAATTTAATTTTTTATTTAAATAAAATTAAAATTAAAATACATGTGTAATACTTATTAGTATTATCTCCCCGTCATTTCATGTTGCGTAGCAAGCCTAATAAGCCAGGTGGCTTGTAAATTGTGGACTCCTCAAAATTGTTGTTTTCTGCAGAAAACGCAGTCTGGCCAGGGGACCATACCCTACAATAAGTCAGCTGATTGGACAAAGGTGAAAGGTGCATTGATTAATTTATTTGCTCCACTTTGACTTGTTCGATTATTGAAGAAAATGAAATGGCCAAGCACGTTCCTCCTTCAGTGTAAGTGTCGAAGCCGATTTAGCAGAATAATTAGATTAAGAATATCACTCTGTAACAACAACAACACCAACAAAAAAAAAAAAAAAGAAATGATTAAAAAATAATAATATAATAATTTCTATTTATTAATAAAATTAAATAAAATATAATTAATTTATATTTTTAATTATTATTATATTATCCTCTAAATATTACTACTTAACTTTTTTTTAAACTCGAAAACTCTCGCCTCCCTTCCCCCAAAAAAGAACCCTTGTGTCTGTCATGAGCAATTAGTACTCTATTTAGACTTACAGAGTACAGAGCATATACCATAGAGATACTAGAGAGTTGGGACCCACTGCGGTTTTCTCAAAATGCTGCCGTCCGCATCAAATACCCCAGCGGAAGAAATTGATCCCACGCTACCACGGATGTCACGTTTTTAAGCAACTTTGACTTGCTGGATGTTTTATTGTTACAACGGATCAAATAGCATACACGTGTCCCACCTCTCTAAGTAAGTAAGTACACGCGAAAGCGCGGTAAAAAGAAAAAAAAAAAATCATATTAATGACTGAATATGTTATCAAGATATGGTCTCCAAATTGCTTATTCTCACGGTAATTAATCCGGCGTTGTACACGTGGCTCACGACTCAATCTCCTACCTTATATCTAATACATAGATTTAAGGAAAATTAAAAAAAAAATCGCATTCATATATTGCATATCACTTTTGGAAGTTTCGTATACAAACAATTCACAAAATTATAGCCGAGCGAATCCATAATTAATGAACATCGGTGGGTAACTATACCTAAAGAACAATAAAAAAAAAATAATACAATATTTTTTCTTTAATCTTATTTATTTGTGAAATTAAATAAAATATAATTAATTTATATTTTTATTATTTTTAAAAATATTATTACTTAATTTTTCCCTAATTTAAACTTCGGTCATTTTTCTTCTCAAATCCTTACAAACTATAAGCCTCGTGGATGGACTTGGATTAAAATGGAATGTTTTGGAAATTTTCTAGCAATTTAACGAAACCTAGGTACCTAACTTTAGCTTGAGTTAAAAAAAAAGTTTCAAACAGGCATTGTGATTTATGAATAACTTTCTTTTTGTACCATAAATTCCAAGACTTCTCCCTGCCTCCTTCCGTCTCTCTAACGTACACGCACAATATGTTCAAAGGAAAAGTTATAAAAAAAAAAAAAAAGGAAAGGGAAATTTGAAATGAAAGTTAAGGTGCTGGCCCATTGGGCCTTACGGCCCAGAATCCCGATCAAAACACAAACACGATATCCCTTTTTTCCCGCCACTTTTCTGCCCTCTCTCTCTCTCTCTCTCTCTCTGTCGCTCGCCCTCCGTTCTATTTAATTTCAAACACATCGACAATTCTCTTCAAATTTCAATCCGCAAATCCATCCCTAACCCAACCGAGCTTCGTTCGGCCGCTTGCGTAATTCCCTCAGATCACGAACTAAAATGAAGTTGAAGACCAACAAAGCCTGCGATCTCAGCTCTATTTCTGTCTTTCCTCCTCAATCCAGGTTCTCGATTTAATCTCCGTATTCATTCTGTTTGTTTCCCTGGAAAATGGCCAATAAAGCTACATAAAGTGAGATATTTCAGAACTTCAGTACCCTCTCTCAACAGAGAGCCTGCGTTTTGGTTTGGTTTCAGTTGAAGCTTTCCAGATTTTGAGAAATTGAAGCGACGTGAACGGCACATTCTTTAGTTTTAAGTTTCAAAAGTTCTTCCACTCTTTCTCAACATCCAAGCAAAGGAAAATTAGCGCTTAATTTGGTTGTCAGCTCAAGATTTTTACTTATTTTAGAAGATCAAGTCCTTTTGGCTTCTCGGTTAGATCCGTTCATCTCATTTATTTATGTATTTATCTATTTATTTTGAATGAGGAGAATAGCCGCTCGAAGTTAGCATATAATTTCATCGTTCTTATTCTGTTAGCCTTCCGAATGATCATGATACCTGATGGTTTCTGTTGCTTGAAATGTATTGAAGAAGAAGAGACTCTTTGTTGTCTCATTTTCTCGGGATTCCGTTGCTCTTTCTCATATGAAGATTTGGTCTCTCATTATACTCTTGCATCATAATTCCTTTTTTTTTTTTTTTTTCTTTTCAATCTTTTAAAGGAGATTGAGTGCTGCGCCAAGTGGAGCACAAGCGTCACAGCATCGGTCACAGCCTTCGCAGCAATCCTTTTCACAGGGGCCGTCATCTCAGCATGACATGTTTTCTCAGCTGTCTCAGGCATCTCTCGATGAAGCTCTGACAACTGATCAGGTTGAATCTTTTTCTGCTCTTGATTTTCTGATCTTTACAGAGTAAACCAATAAATAAATAAAGTGATCGAGTTTGATTTTCCCTTTTGAGCTGTGGCTAGATCTGCTTTCTAGATAAAAGAAAACTCAACTTGACCTTAGTTTAAAAGCTAAATTTGCATCAGTAATCAGTTAAAATGAAGTCGAGATCCTTCTGCAAAAATTTAGAGAAAAAAAAAATTAAGAAGTAATCTCTTAGCGTCTTCCTCGTCATATCTATTTATAAGTGTCAAAGTATTTGGAGGAAAGATACATACGGTAATTGAAGATTCCTAGGCTTTTTGAGCAGTGAATGAAAAGGCAGACTAAGGAAGATCATCTGAGTTCTTCCTTTTCTTTTCATTTCTGTTATCATTCTGTTTCAGAAGATAGGAACATGTATTCTATTAATAGGCATTGATTAGCACCTAAATTGGCATTGATTTTCTCTTTCCAGGTAGCTATGGCAACTATTAGCTCCAAGGATCTAGCTCCCCTAGCTGCCACTGCTTCCTCCTCTTCTGTTGTTACTTATTTAGTGCATTCTGTCTTTAGTTTTTGGAGGGACCTGTTCAAAGCACATGTCAAACTTTTAAAGGAAACTTGCATGATGCATTTGCCTGTGGGCTGCTACGAAGTTGACCGTTGTATTCATTCCTCTGATTCTTTCCATTGTTTTGTTGAATTACTGTCCACAGAGATTCAATTCTCAAGAGCGAGAGAACCCCGTGAAGAAGGCATCTTGCTTTCTCCCAGTGGGCCAGACACGTGAAGAGAGTCAAATGCTAGTCTCAAGATCTTCCACTGGTCTAATTCGTAATTGGAATTCTGCTCCATTTCAGGATCATAGAGGTAATTTTTTGTTATGTTAGTGAAGTGAAGAAGTAATATACTAGAAAAGCATAGTGATGGCAGTCCCCGGCATTTTGACAAAGGTCGAGTCACCTGAGCAGGTTGGATTAATGAAGAACTGGAGCGCCGTATTGGTATGATGGAAACTTCGTTAAACAAGATTGGAATGATCTTAGATTCTGTTCAGAGGGATATCATGCAAGTAAACAAAGGAACAAAAGAAGTATCACTGGAGAGTAAGTGATCAGAATCTCAAGTGCATTGATTTTTAGGTGCTTCATAGAGAAAATGATTATCCTATGGCTATTTTTTGTGATTTAATTTTGGCTAAAAGCCCTATCTCACATTCAAAACAATATACTTCTTATTTCCTGAGAGGAAAACAGTATACTGCTTTCAAGGATGCCAAGTTGAGTCAAGTTGAACAATCTGTAATCTATCTGCTATCATACCAAAAGCAAATAATTGATGTGTACTCTTTTCTTCTATATTTTCCAACTGCTTTTTGGCAGGAAATGAGACTGCGGGGTGCATGTATCAGTAGCACATGCAATGTCAGAACTTGCAGAAGCTTACTGTACTAACTGTTCTCCTTTCTTCTCATTGTACTTGCAGTGGAAGGCATGCAGCAGAAGCTGATTATCCTTGACAGCTCACTGCAGCTAATGGTATCATCCATCTATTTGGGTTCTTATTACTTCCAACAAGCTTTCCTAGTTGTTAAAGTGTCAATGAATGCTAAATCTATAACATGTCTGCGATATTGTATATCAGAAGAAGGGACAAGAAGATGTCAAATTGGGTCTGGATGGGAACTTGAAATCTCTATCAGAACAATTAATCAGAGATGCTTATCAAGATAAGTTGCAGCAGATTTTCTTGGTGCTTTCAGCCTTGCCAGAGCAAATAGAAGCGTCTACACTGAAGTTACAAAGCGAACTCCAAGCAACTTTCACCAAAGAAATGCAGGTATGTGTGTTTTTTAAGCAGGCACTTGACACTAGTTTATGTTAAAAGAATGCAAGTTCAGCTGTTTACTACATCCTATTTTCAAGGATTGAATTTAGTTCTCCCAAGTTTGATCAATCATCCTTCTTATTATTGATGCCCTTCTATACTCATCCTTCTGATTATTAACACCCTTCCATACTCATCATTTTTCCATCCAAAGGAAATGGCTTGCAGCCTGAAGGCCTTGAATCAAAAGAGTCCATCAATCATTGTGCTTTCTCCAGAGGTAATTGCCTAAGCAAAAGAAACTGCAGTTTTCTCAAGCATTAACCTTTGTCAGCACGAGCCTGAGGAGACTTTTATCTCCATAAATTTGCAGGTTACTGACTGTTGTGCTGCTCCGCAAAGAAAGAAAGAGTTCTCTGAGACGTATGCGTAAAGGAATCTTGTTTATTCATTTATTCATTAGAGTAAATTCTGTGAAGGTTCCAAATCTGGATCCAATTATTGCTCACGGGGCTGTTATCCTCTTGCTTCCTAATGATTGAGTTCTGTTCCAAATATGAAGTACGGAGAGAATCAGAAGAATGGGTATTTATATTATGGGAAAATGCATGTGGAAATACATTTTAAATATAAATCAAGGTGACACTGATGTAAAATAGGGTTGAGCACTTGGCTCGAGTATTTGCATCTGTGAAATTCCTTGAGACCGTTATACTGTCTAACAAATGGGAATTCTTGTTTTTGATTTTAATTCCAGTCCAGGTATGCCCGCACAGGATTGTGGACAGGCAACCGTAGCTCCAAAAGTTGATATGCAAGGTTGGAATTGCGAAAAGTTGAAAAAATCTGTTAAATTTCAGCAAGATACAATCACACGAAAGGAATTGCACAAGGAGCATAAGCCCAAACGAGTTTCTTCGGGTAGACAGGTAGTTGCTGCATGTGGGCCTGTGGATTCATGTGTGTCTATCCAGTTTGTCGCTTCCTTTCTGTTTTAGTCAAACGCCATACTTTCTGGTTGAAATATTTAGTGTAGAGTTATTACTACTGGGTTGATTGGTAAAACTTGTGGATGAAGTTACATTTCTTAGAAACACTTGCTCAAGAAAGTGAACTTTTATGAAGTTTGTTCATGGCCTGTTTGACCATGGAGGAGACAGGAAAGAGAAAGCCATGTTACCATTGAGTCAGATGATGGAATGGATGGAGGTTTTTCTTGCTTGATTGAAGAGAAGAAAACAGGTACTTATGCAAGCAGCTTTACGGATATTATTGCCTGTGAGGGCAGGTGTGTAATGCCTGTTCAAAAATTTCCTCTGGGTTGAACATACAATGGGTACGTATCGTCAGAAATGGTCCAACGGGATTATGCAATTAGTTTACACTCTAGCTAGCAAGCATTCTGTCTATGGATATGTGCAAATACATAATTTTTTAATCCCAAACGACTTCTATACAAGAAAACATTTATTAGTTTGCGATCTATGCTCAACGGGGATGATATGAAAGATAGGCCATCTTTTGCTAGTCAGTGTTGTAAAAAAGCATTTGCTACTTAACGATACAGTTTAACCCATGCTTTCACTTGCCATCTGACTGTTACCCCTTTCCTTGTATTAGGCATTCGGAGCTGTATGATCGACGGTATAAAGGAAGAAACAGACCAAATATTGAGAAAAGCAAGGAGAAAGAGAAAATATTGTAATCCGATAATTATTAATTGAAGGTACACATTGTCTCCTGTATTTGCTATGTTTCTCTACTTTCCACCTCGCAGATTGCTAAGATCTTGTTTGATTGTTGCGTTACTGGAATTATACGTAGGATTTTTCATAGAATTTCAATTTTGAAATCGAGCAGCTAGACTGAACCTCTGGGTGCATGACCACTTTTTATGTTCATTTATAACTTGCGACATTGAATCCCACTTGTTAGGAATAATTTTATGGTTGTTAAACGAAGCCGGTTTATGATTACATAGATGTTAAACTAATGTGTGTTTTTTTGCTTTTCTTTGCAGATCATTTGTCTTCCATGTCATCATTGTCATGTAGTGTCATAGGCTTTTCAAGGAATCCTCGCAGAAGGCCTCCCTAATTTTGGGTTTCCAAGATTAGCCATAGCATTTTCCACGCCTGAAAGTTCTTAATAGCCTCTCTCCTTTGGACACCAGGCATCCAAAATTTCAAACTTTGTTGGTATTTGCAGAGCATAGGTGGTTCAAGAAGGATGAGAGAGATTTCACGAGAAAACCAAAAAAGGGCAAGATGTGAGAGAATAGGGGCTTTCCATGCTGCCCTTCTCTGTTTGATATTAGTTGCAAATTCATTAAAATTTCATGTCTCATTTTTTCAATGATGTCAATTGCCAAGAGTAGGGTTTGATTTGGGGCTAACTGCAGGGAAAAAAAAATAAAAATAAAAAAATATGGTGAGTTTTGCCAAGCGTGTTAGGATTGATGAGCTGAACAACGCTGAGGAGATGGGCTCGCCACGCCGCCTATCGATGCCCATCAAGGATGTGTCTGTCTCAAATGGGCTTGTGCGAGGGAAACTCTTAAATTGCGCTCCCCGAGTTTTGATCTCCCAATCGAGTGACTCGCAACCGAAGAGGCCATGACCTTCAGGTGCGCTCGCTCGGTGACAGCGTTAACAACGAGAGAGCGTTATCCCTGTTTACCTACTTGGAGCAAAACAATATGACTGGCATGGTAAAGTCAATTAGAGCTATGGAATTTAAAATTAGTTAATTAAGATGCTGTCGTGGAGAAAGAATGTAAGCCTATTTTTTTATCCTGGGTTTTCTTAAGTCAGTGCGATTATATATATATATTAAAAAAGATTTTCATTAGATGTTGAATTGTACGACAATCATGCTTGTGAGGATCTCGATCCGATACACATATGGGCCGGCTGTCTCATCTTATTACAGCTTTCAGCTAGAATCAACCCCGCTTTCCAGAAAATAATTCCTGTTAAATTGTAATTGCGTCAGTACAGAGCCTGGTCTCCTTTGCAAATGAGCTGATTCTTGGGGAATTACTAGTTCTACCCAACATGGACAGGTATCAGCACGCACCTAATGTGATTGTTACGTCTTTCTGCGAAGACATAATAGACACAGAAGGAGAGATATAATGGGAAGGAAACAAAAAGAAATAGCTGACAAACCGTCCGAGATCACGATATAGACACTATATATGTTGCTCCGTTGCTCTCAATTAGCCTCTTTAGGTCTTCGTTAGCCTTCGTTGGGGATCTTTTAATTTGGGAATGGGTTTGTACCAGCAATATGTTGCTTTGGTCTGCTCTAGATCACTTTATTACAACAGATGCTGCCTAACCACAATCTAGTGCATGCATTCCTTTATTCTGTAATCCATCGTCATCACCCAAGGAAAAAATAACCCCCCCCCCAAAAAAAAGAAAAGAAAAAGAGCGAAGAAAGGATAGAAAAAAAAGGGATTTGGGCCCTCTCCGCACTAGGCTGCTGATAGCGGCAATTCTTTGATGCGCCTTTTCCACGCTAAAGGCAACATCATTGAAAGTTCTGATGCGCGATTTTCCAAACGGCGGGCCGCCTCCAGGCCAACTCGAGTAAGTTAAAAGTTATATATATATATATACAAGGTGTATATATATTATATTATATTATAATTGTTTTGTTAATTGTATATTTTAAGTTTTTTTATGCATGACTGTAATTAAAATAGTGAAATCACAAATATATCTATTTAATGATTATAATAGTTTGATGTTGACTCAAATTTAGAATACCCCAAATTCACTACAATGAAGTCCATTCGAGTAGAGATTTTGTCAACTTTTATTTTCCTGCATATTCTTTTCCCTAAACCGAATGTGAATGATTAGTTTTGTGGACTGGTGGCTTGTACGTTGGGCAATTCCTTTGTCCAACCCCCCAAAGGATGACAGTGATCTTGTCTTACTAGGAATCAAGATCACGAGAAATCTTTCGCATTACTCGTCTTTCAATGATATCATGATAATGATGCCGAGGGTGAGTATCTAGCAGAGCACTGGGCCTTTTAGTCTCCGTTATGGAATCATTTGCTTCTGGTTCGGTTGATGGGCCTATCTTGACTTTTAAGATAAATCAAGAAACGTAATGCATCGGCTAATTTGATAAATTTGCCACCTAAGGACCTCTTTACAATGTATGATTTATGCCCCTTTTCTCCCAATAATTTTCTGATCATTCCTAGGAGAAGAAAAACGATTATAAAGATTAACCAACCCTTCCACGCCCCCAAAAATCAAAATATATCCGTTCCACAACCTCCCATTTATTTATTTATTTTTTCATTTTATTTCGAATACAAAATAATTTTCCCAACTTATGGTTCATTATTTCCTCCGGATCAAAGTATGTTTCTCCATTATTATTATTATTATTATTATTCTGCACTTGCCTTTTGGTATCCAACAGCTCATAAAGCTTCCACTTTCTTCCTCCATACAGTGGCATACGGGTTAGGAACTTTCAGTCAATTGTTAAAAAAGAACCAAAAAGAAAAAGAAAGGGCCGGGGGGGGGAGTGTGGTGATAATTGGTTTTAAGACCCTAGGCATAAAAAGTGGGAGCATCCAATGCTGGACGAGATTGTTGGAGTGAGAAAAAAAGCCAAAACCCCAATACGAGAGACCCACTTTCCTTGTTAAAGAAGTACTTGAAGTTAGAGATGCGAGGGCCACGTAAGTCGAATCATTTAGGTTGGACCTTTTAACCTTGTTTTGTGATCAACTAAATCATTTTCCCTGGCTTAATAAACACACCAAGATGGCAAAAGAGCGTAATAGCTACTGCTTATCTTGTCGACAGACATCAGCTACCCTACTCCAACTAAAGTACAAATCAGTACCGGATTGGTTGTTTGTTTATTACAGAGCTAATAGCGTTCGGCCGACCTGACAAATTGGGTTGTAGTTACATGACATCATTTTGAAACTTCGCACGATAATGCCAATCCGGTGCTCATCAGCTCACTGAATGTCAACTTAATTAATTTAATGTAATGACCTAATCTGACATTTTAGTCTCAACTAACCGTAGTAAATGCACTGCTTCAAGCTTTGGCAAACCTTAACCTAAATTCCACTAACATGCTTCAAATTGCGGCATTTGGTCTCCAAACTAATCTCCGCGAAGAAACGCGGTCATTTTCCAGGTGGTTTCGTGAAAATATATGTCTGATATATGTGAACTTCTATCTCAGTCAACCTATCTCTATTCATTTGCAGATGGGTCAAGCCGATGGAGAATAATTCCTATTATTTTCCGGGTGGTTCGGTTCGAATTTTCGCGTGCATTAACCCCTTGTGAGTTAGAGGGAACTCACGGTGGAGATTGCATGCCTCTGCCAATGCTTTGAACAGTGGATGCTTTTTTTTTTTTTTACGAGATATGTTAAATCAAGGCTTCAGTAGATGATTTCTGATTTAGTCCTATAAAGATGATTATTATAAAATTAGTTTTAAATTTTCATAATTAAATATTAAATTTTTTATATTTTTGTTTTAGCCTTATATTTTTTTAAAATTTTATTTTAATTAAATAAAATTATTAATAATTTGATTGTTTTTTTTTCTTTTTTGTCTAAAAAATCTAATTTAAAATGAAATTTGAAAACATCAAATTTAAACGAAAACTTTAAAAAATCAAAAATTTATAAAAATATATTCCCTATATTTCAAAAATATCCTTTTTATGTTCAAAAGGTCATCGACTGTACACATCCCATTCCATAAGACATCCCACAAGGTCCATTGACAATGTTGAATGACACAAAGACTTTTGGCCTCTTTCACGCTCGTGTCGGTAAATGGAATTACTGGGGTGAGACAGGGAAAATCAAACTACTTACCGACACCAATCTATCACTATCCTTGTTTACGCGCGTGCAAAAATGATGCGTACGTGTAATTAGTTACAAATTATTGGTGCTAGATGTTTGAAATTTTAGGCGTAATTTGTATAATTAAAGATCTTTACATTGAAAGTGGGATTAAAAAAAAAAAAGTAAATAATAATATATAAATAAAAATAACTTATCATTTTAACATTTTAAGTTAAAAACTACCTTACAAATACAGATGGCCGCGCCCAAATAGTACAATGACGCGGCGGCGAGGACGTGTTGAAACACTATTGGAACTGGAGTGGTGGTGGCTGTTGTGTCGTACGGGCCTGCAATGGAGTCCTCCACTATATAGTTTGGTAAGGAGAGTGGACCCTACTGTTTTGTGGGCTGAACCCCACCTGCAATTATGGCCGAACAGGTGCATTTTGGTAAGAATCACAACTTCCGGCACTAACTAAGGTGATTAAATTTGTTTAATTTCCACAAAATGTGAGTTATAATTCAAATTTACTCTAAGAAAAACTGAACATAACCAAAGAATATGTAGCTGCCAAAGTTCTTGGTGTTGTTTTCCAACAATTAAGGTCAAATAAGAGTATTATCTGTGTTATATAGTAAAATACTTACAGAAGTAGCTAGCTCTGGTAGAGGCCAAATCAACAATCATGCAACAAGTATTGCAATTCTTACCATTAGATTAACAATATATAATTTTTCTTTTTCCCATGAATGTTATAATCGTTTATAGCAAACATAACCTAGTACAAGCTTCGCTTCGAGAGCCAAACATCACCTTTATAACAGTTCTACTAAAGCCTTTAACAATGTAACTCAACCATAAAATTTCTCACAATTTCATTATGCGGTTCATTACCTTATCATGATCAGCAACTTGTGGCATGCCCGAGAGCGGCAAGAGAATTTTTAATGGAGATCAAGAGGGCCCTCGTTACCATCATGATGTTCAGCGAAGGTGATTGATTCAGAAACAAGCAACAAATTCACCCCTTAAACTTACTCTACCATCAATTATCTTTTGAAAGCACAACAAAAGAAGAAAAAAAAAAAAACTTGCTTAGACCTTAGTGATCGACTCACTTTGGTCAAAGATTTTAAAGAAACAAGTTCAACGAGTGCAACAAAACTGTAAACTTCTTCGTGACAGCAACCCCGAAAACCAAGTTCATTTGTTCTTGATTTGGAAGGTAGAGTTGTTTTCATTTCTTTCAAAAATTAAAATCATACAGAAGAATCGCTAACCAAACCATTTTATTAATTTTAGTGTATCCGGAAGGCAATTTTGGTCTGCCGTCGAGGGTTACAAGAGTAACGAAACAATACTGAAAGACAATTTCAGTGGAGACACAGCTATCAAAGCTGTCCTTGACCACTTAGAGGTACACACGGCAACCTTCGACTTCAACCAAACCGTTGCAATCTATTCAATTTACAAACTTTTTCTCCGTGTTCATCTCAAGTTTGCGATTTTGCAATTACCCTTTTTCATCTCGACGCGCGTAAGTTGTATTCTCTCTCTCCCCCTCTCTCTCTCACCCTCTCTATCTCTCATCCCACAAGTCAAAAAAAAAAAAAAAAACACGTAAACACGACATCATCGGCGACCCTCTCTCTTACTTTTCATGTGCGAGTGAGTGCCAACAGTGAGAGAAACACACAAAAAGATCGTTGAACGGGCAACAGCGGAGGAGAAGAAAATGGAGACAGATACAGCTTTTCTTGAACGCAAAGCTCTCTTTTTCTCCTTAGACATTGGCCCATCAATATCAATTCCAAACCCAATTGTCACGTCTTCTTCTTAATCTTCTTCTTCTTTACCTCCTTCTGCCAGTTTCCAGGCTTCTCTATACCAAGGAAACGCATTGTGAAAAAAGCTTCAAGCTTTCACTTCAGGGAATTGCCGCCACCTCACTTCCTCCCCTTTTTCTCAGTCTTTGTTGCCTGCTCATGTCAGAATAATTTCCCCCTAAAAAAATGGTGGGTCGGTGCTAGATAGGCATTTTGGTCCTTTCGTGTCTATTTCTCCTTTTACTTGTCAAAAGATGCCCACTCCTAACTTCCCAGAAAAGTCCTGTTCTTTCACCAATACTGCATGTAAGAGTTTATAACGCGTTGAATTTTGATCTGGGTTCTGTTTTTTTTTTTTTTGTTCTCCTATAAGAGGCTTCTTTATCTATGGGGATATAAGGTTTTCCTTTTTAAAAACAAATTATTATTTCGGGTGAATTGGAATGAATTGTGTCTTTTCCTCGTTAGTTGTCTTCCTGGTGGCGGGTTTGACATGTTGGTATAATCCTGAAAAAGTTCAATTCCTGGGTGTTCTCTCGGGATTTGAAGAATTTTGATCAGGGCGTTAAATTTTTTTTTTTTAATTAAAATAGGTTCCCTGGCGTTGAATGTGGAGTAGTGAGAATCAAAAGCTGTTATCAATATCGAGTCCTTCGACGATTGAAAATGCGACAATGAAAAGAGAATCTCAAGTAGATAATTGGAAAGAAGCAAATATGGCTACTGGCAGAATTTGCGCATAAAAGATGAGGTTTTGGCTTTATTTTCTCTACCAAGTTGATTATTTTGTGTTGATATCTCAAAGTTGAATTTTTGGCTGCAACCCGCTTTTTATGCAGTGCTTGAAAATAATTCGTGTTCGGTCTTATCGTTTAAGGATCTTTGGCAGGAACTGGAGGCGCCAGCCAGTTGATGCTTTCTGGAGATAAAAAAAAAGTTCGCTTTGATACCTTGACAGCTATCCAAAGAAAGCTCAAGTTAAATTCCTTGGGCTTAACGCTGCTGGAAGCTCTAGTTGTCAAATTGGATGTTTTGTCCATCTTCTAAGATACTTTTTATACTGGCCGAACTTTCATCTTCCCTTTCGAGTTCGAGGTAAATATTTTATACTTTTCACTTCTTTTATTGTCACAGTTTAGACGCCTGGTATTCCTGTGTTTTCCTGGAATTTTGGAAGCAAAAATACACATATTTGACCTTGAAAGAATCATGATCCACACGATCATCCTTCTGGAAGACTGTCGGTGAACATCAAGATATGAGCATATATTTGACCTTGTAAGGTTGCTGCTTGACCTTTTGGACCAAGACTGTCAGACCTCCATATGGGAGACCAACAGAATTCTTGGTTAGATCATCTTGAAACGTGTTTTTCTCAGTGCTTATGTGCATGCATGGGCCTCGATAATTTTCTCAACGTTTCTCATTGTTATTCTAGTTGGTCACCGGCAAATGTCTGCCTAGTACAGCGTATGCTGAGGGCTGTTGGGGTCTGAGATGGGATTATTGTGATATTGTGTCCCTTTATTTGAACCCTTCTCTTGTTTTGTTTTGGATGTCAACGTCCTTCTTGGGTATTTTGGTGGGTCCGATTCATTCGGCTTTTGATGGAAGCTGGGGATGCCTTGTGGCCTTTGTTTCTGATGGGCGAAAAATGCCCATAGTTGTCTCAATCCTTTCCACCTGCTTAATGTGTCCTGTTTCATCTGTCGTGCCTAATTCTGCTGTAACCTGAAAGTGTTACAGCAGAAATCAGTTAACATCTTTGCTGCTATATCAATGAGCATAGTTGTTATGTGTTGAGAAAGAACTGTCACCTGATGTCCAGTGCCCTTGGATGCCTAATTCTCTTGACGCGAGCAGTCATGTCCCGATTCACTTTGTTTCCTTTTTTTTTTTTGGCTCAGACTGTTGATGATGGGAAGATTTTCTTCTAGCCTGTTAGTCTATATACCTGTCTTCTGCAAAATTAACCGTGGTTGATATCCTCTGAAGTGATTTTCCTGTACTTCTCCTCCCCCTCTACACCAGAATTTGAGCAGGCAACATATGGAGGAGATTTGGATGAGTAAAGCATGAGATAGGAAAATTATCGTGCATTCAGCATGGCAAAGAGATCACAAAAACGCACTGTGCGACATGGTAGAGACCAATCTGGCTGTATGAGGGGTTTAATTAGTATGTTTGACTTCCGCCATGGTCGAGCAACTCAAAAGCTTCTCTCAGATAGGAGTCCTGCAAGCAGGCCTGTTGTTGGTAAGAGCTTTGTTATGGATCCAACTTTGGTCTAGAATACAGAAATTCCAAAAAGCACAAATAAGTTCAGAAGGTGATTGATGAGATTTGGATTCTCTATAAAGGAACTATTGAGTGCCTTTGCATAGTTTTAATCTATATATTTGTTGTACATTTGCCTTGATGATATTTTTATTTTTTTTGGTCTATTGATGATATTTTTATTGTTCTACAATTTTACTGAAACTCACTCTCTCTATCCCCGTTTTAATATTAAAGGCTCTGGAACCCCAAAGGATAAGACTGAGATGCTGCCCAATCTTGATGAAAATTGTCGAGACAATATTGTAAGCCTTTCCCACTTATGCTTCCAAACTAAACTCTGTAAATTTACTTGTGATATGATTCCTAAGAAGGAAAGAAACCATGACCTTTACATTGAAGGTTTGACTATTGGTCAATATGTTGATATTCAATGGTTATAACCATATCAGGATGGTGAAGAAACCATAAGAGCAGGAACAGGCATCAATAAGCCAAGCATCAAGAAACTCATAGAAAAAGAGATCTTCACAGAGCAAGATGCACAGAAGAAGACTAAAAATGCTGAAGCCGAACTAAAACAGTGTGATTTAGAACATGGAAGCCACAAGAGGAAGACCCACAAAAACATGCAAAGAAGCCGCTCGCAAAGCTGTGATATAGACCTAGGATACTTGAGTGTTGATGAAAACTTGCCATCTGAACTGACTTGCCTGCAGAACTCAGACTATCAATGTAAATATGGTGTTGCTATAAATGAAATGATGGAGGAGTTCTGTCACCTGATCCAACAGAAAAGCAACAGTTCCATAAAGTGTGACCAGTATGGCGAAGTTCAAAGTCATCTTAACCAGAAGAATCCTGAATTTGAAGAGAAGATAAGGGAGGCAATCAACCATTTTATGAGTAAGATGGTCATCAATGAGAAAAATGTCCAAGACGCTGGGGGCAATCATCCTTCCAAAGAACTAAGGGACACCCTTCAGATTCTCATTTCTGATGAGGACTTGTTTCTGAAACTCTTGCAAGGTCCAAAATCTGTGATGCTGAAATATGTACAGAGCTTGTGTGATGATTATGCCGAGAAGGATATAGATCCCCAGGTTCCACAAGACAAAGAGTCAAAGTCATTTGTAGGTTCTAAACCTTCAGAAGGCGAGCTCTGTGGATTAAGACAATCTGACAGGATTGTCCATGTTAAACAGCACAAATTTTTCAGGAGAAGGTCCAAATCTCTTGAAAAGATCCCATCTAACGAATTTAGCTCTTCTCAAACTTCAAACACCATTGTTATTTTAAAGCCCGGACCTATGGAGATGCAGAATTCTGAAAGTGACAGCAGTCTAGGTCCATTGCCACAATCACAGTTTATCATCAGAAACAAAGGATCAAATGAGAGAGTTGGTTCCTACTTTTCTCTTGCTGAAATTAAAAGAAAGTTGAAACATGCTATGGGAAGGGAGAGACAAGAGATTCCTTCTACAAACACTTCCAAGAGCCTTTTTCCCGACTTTCAGGCTACAAGAGATGGTGATAAAGGACCTAAAGAGATTGTTGGAAGGAATTCTCCAAGTAAAGACCACTTTTTTGTTGAGAAAATAGCCAGGCCTCCCATCGGTGTTAAAAAGGGGCAGAAACCTGGCAAGTTGAAAGAACATGAAACAGTTACCAAACACAACAATACTATCTGTACCAATCTAAGGGCATCTAACATCTACATTGAGGCCAAGAAACATCTCTCTGAAATGCTGGGCAGTGAAAATGAGAATGTAGACTTTTCAAGCAGACAGTCCCCAAAACCCCTTGGGAAGATCCTCTCTCTTCCTGACTGCAATGCTTCTCCTATGCCAAGTCCCGGAAGGAATCAGGGCCAAAGCCTTGCTGTGGCAGAGACAAAATTGTCTGTTAGTGACAAATTTCAGAAACAAGAAAGCAATGCTAGCCATCTAATTCAAATAATGCCGAACTCAGAGCCTCAGTCCCGTGTTCTTGATGAAGGCACTGTTAGCAATGCACAGTCTCCTTTAAACCCAAATTCAAACTCCTCATGTGACCTTCCCGTTGTTGAAGGTGTGAACTTCGTTTCTTCCATGGGAAATGAGGTTATTTCTCAAGGTATTGCTTTCTAGATTTTCTGATATCTGATACAGAGGTATATAAATTTCTGGCCATATTTTTTATAAGCATTGTCCCCCTTCATCAATTTTGCAGTCGATGTGGAGATTGTAAAATTGGCTGAAACTGTAGTCCAGGAAGAGGGCAACATATTGGATCTCTCCTCTCAAATAAGTGCCTCTTGTGCTACTAGGCTTGAACAAAGTGGGGACCCTCCGGAACTCTGCAGTGAAAGAGGATGCAATGAGAGCCTGAGACAAGTAATGCCTATTGTTGGACAATCATTTCTGCCAGTTACTCCTCCAGTATTTGAAATATTATGCTGTAACATATTTCTGGGTTTTCTTTTCCCAGGACTCCTGCAAAGAAAACGAACTTCCATCCTCTCCGTTAATCTCTCCATCCACCTCTCCGGTCACCAAGAATGTCGACGATCTAGATTGTGTTGGTGGGACACCTGACCGACGAAGTCCTGTTTCTGTTCTTGAGTCACCTTTCCCAGGGGAGGACATCAGCCCAGCAAGCATCAGGTCCCAACCCGGTAGGTGTTCATACAGAAAGTTCAATGATTTGCAGATTCTGTTCATGGTTTTAGGTTACATGGCTTTGTCACTAATATGATTGTATTCTCCAGCGGAACTTCCAATGCAGGCCCAGAGAATTCAATTTGAAGACTATGACCCTCCAGCAGCAGATGAGAGCATTCCTTTGAAAATCTGTGTAGAAGACAAAGAATTAATATTTGAGTACATAAAAGAGGTGTTGCAAGTCTCCGGAATGAACTGGGATGAATTCAAAATGAAGTCTTATACTTCAGGCCAGCTTCTGGACCCATCGATATTAGATAGAGTGGATTACTTCCCTAACCAGCTTTGCCCTGAAAAGGAGCTCCTCTTTGATTGCCTTAATGAAGTTCTCATTGAGGTTCTTGGCTGCTATATCGGCGGCTGTTCCGGGTTATTGTTTGCAAAACCCACCATCCGGCCTGTCCCAGACATAAAAAATGCTATTCGTGAGATCTGGGCAGGAGTTTACTGGCATCTGCTGCCATTGCCATTGCCTCGTACTTTGGATCAAATTATCCAGAAAGACATGGCTAAGCGTGGAACGTGGATGAGCCTCCAATCTGACACTGAGATTATTGTTGTTGAGATTGTCGAAGGCATTTTTGAGGATTTGATGGACGAAACACTATTTTAGCTATGTGTGAACAGTCTTTGGAATTCCAAGGTGCTTTCGAGGAGAAATGAGAATGAATAGCTTGAACCTGTAAAATTGTCGCTCACAAAAGAATCTTACTTCTTGTGCATTAGTTGGAATGAAAGCAAAGTGGCCCATATGGCCTGAGCAACAGCAACTGAGGAAAGAGATCAAGCTCACACACACACACACACACACACACACACACGCACGCACGCACGCACACACAAATATAAAAAAAAAAAAAAAAAAAAAAGCAAGCAACTTCAAAATCCAGACTTCCGTCATTTTTCTCAACAATAACAGTTATATTGATAGCAATTGAGACGTCATTCCTAAAAATCTCAGTTATTAAGCAAACAAATAATTAAAAAAAAAAAAAGAAAACAGAATGGAATCGCCAATTGAGCAAAGAAAGACTCAGATTGCAAAAAAATCGCACTCAAACTTCAGAAAGAAACAAAAAAAAAAAAAAAGAAATTGCATCCAATTTCTATCAGTTGCACCCACCGGATCCAAGAGAGTACCTGAAAGAGCATAACTGTTGAATTCAACTTTTCCCTGCGAAATATCGTAGGCTGAAGAAAGAGAGAGACCAGAGGAAGAACGTATGTGTGTGTGCATTGTTTGGTGGACCCAGATAGGTAAAATCTTGGCGGACACGCACTTCCTGGACTCAACTCAGATTGATTAAAACAAAAACCCAAAAAAACCTCTTATAGAGTATGTATGATAAATATTAACTTAAAAAATGTTTAATAATTTATAAAAACATTATAAAATTATTTTATATCTACTTAAATCCACAAAATATCCCCCATTCATCTAATTAAACCAAAAGGACAAAAAAAAAAAAAAAAATCCTGTTTTCTGTTGAAGTTGCATAACCTTAAATATTTATTGTGAACCCAATCAATGATTACTTGCAAAGACAACAGGCGACCGAGAGAGAGAGAGAAAGGCTATCATTAGAAAATAAAATAAAAAGAAAATCGAGAGAGAGAGAAGACGAGCTGGAGAACCAAACCGAAAAGCACTGAACTGAAGCGATGAATCGTCTACCCTGCAGGAACAAAGCCTCAAATCGGCAACCATCTAATCTTTCTCCTACGCGAGCAAAATGAACGCACCACAGGCTTTTTAACTTTCGCCAACTGAAAGCTTGTTTGTACGGAAATGGATTTGAATTGTACGGAATCATCGGTAAGCTGGCAGGGGAAAATGGACAGTGAAAAGAGAAATATCATTGTCACATCAGCGTAGCATGATTCAAAGATACCCTTTTCTTTTTCTTTTTCCAATTTTTTTTTTTTTTTTTTTTTTTAAAACGTTGATTTCTCTCCAAGTTTTTCTCGATAGTCACCAGAACGTTTGCTCCTCGGTGATGCCGTCGTCATTGGTCTTTTTAAATTCAACGTATAAGGCTCACACGCAGTGCAATCCGATGAACATTTTTTAATCGCCTCACACGTAGCACCAAGGAAGCCTTGGAATCAAACGTCGATGAACTCGAAAAATGTTGCAAACATAATCAGGTCAATACACCCTGTCAGCTACTACATCTGCTTCGAAGTTGTATATCAACTTTGAAATCAAAGAAGGTATTAACATTACCCATGGAATTTGATTGATGATTGACTGCTGTGTTCGTAAAATAAATGAATTTCTCATTTAATTTAGATTTTGGTTGAACGAGTCTCTTCCGTAAAACTCCTCGCAAGGCCACAACAGCAACCACTGCAAAAAAAAAACAAAAAAAAAATTGACACCCACTCTCATACCTGCCCCCAAAGAACATAAAATAACGACCAAAAGAAACTGGCGAATTCATTGATATCCAGGCCTACTGCATGTTTCATTGATTGTTAATCTACATCACTCACCGCATAAAATTACTCTAAAAGTAATTTCCACCCTATTGATGTTCCATTTCAGCTTTTTGAGCAGCACGTGCGACTGTACTTGAATGAAGCTCGAATTTGATGGTGAAGACTAGAAGCAAAGTTCGGCGTTCTTCTGAACAATCCTTATGAATGCTGTAACTCTCAATCCACAAAACCTAGGACACAAAAACAAGAATTATTATTATTTATTTATTTTTTCTAATCTAAACTAATGGAAGGATCTTCCCTCACGGATTTAAATGTTTATGTGGCAAAATACCATAACAAATCATGTATTCTATTTTGTAATATTCAAATTTCCCCATTAATTATCGGTTTGCCTAAATTGCTTGCTTCCAATTCCAGGAAAACTGTCTGCATGCCAATCATGGCCCCAATTTCATATTTTCGCACGTCCCCCGCCGTTTTTCTATTATTTTACAACAATTATTACCAATAATTATTCTTTTTCCCGTGTCTATTACTTTCAATCGATTCCATTCGGTATCAGGAAAGTTACCTCAAATCATTACACTGAGTTATTGGCTTCAATTACCGGAAAATATTTTTTCCCATTAAGCTTACCTAAAATTGGTGGATTTTTAAAGAAAATATCAGCTAAAATTGACAGACAATATCAAGATCTCAGTCTCACACTAAATAAATATTAATAAATATTTGTAAGGTTCATCGGCCCGCTTAAAATTAACCTGTTACATATTATTACAAACAGATTAAATATGACTCGATTTTAATATCAGATATAAAAAAAAAATTTTTAATTATATATCATGAATATCACACACCCAACAGAGCCGACTTTTTGAGAAAAAATAATGATTATATGACATAGTTTTTCCAGCAGGCGGAAACTTACTAGCAGCAACTTCCATATAGGAAACGTTATAGGATAGACCGAGAAAAATTATAGCATGAGGTACCTTTTTGGCATAAGGAAATAAAAAAAAAAATATTTTTCAAATAGCTAGAGTTCAAGAAACAATTAACATTTAAATTAAAGCAAACAAATGGATCATATTGTTCAAACTTACAAAAAAAAAAAAAAAAAACACGATAATAGTGAATGGAATCCCATCTTTGGGATTCGAGCAAAAAAGTGAGAAAGCCTGCTTTACTTGGGTTACATATCAAAAAAAAAAAAAAAAACAGAAGTGATTTTCCCTCCTTCAGTTAGTAAACTTAATAGAAAATTGATTCATTCCTTGCTCCTCAAAAATGAGTAACCGATTGATTTCCCTGAATGTTCAACTCCACAAGATCCAAACATGATCTCGAGAAATTACCTTCAATCATTATAATAAATTATTGCCTTAAACTCATCTTACTACCTTCTATTTAAAATGAGTTAAACAAAAATTGTTTGTTTAAAGTATTTAATTTATGAATCTTAAAGAGGAATTCGAATTCTATTTAGACAGAAACAATGAAGTGCTCCAAAATATAAGCTGACAATATTCGCCAAGGCAGTCAACAACTCTTTTGAAGAGTACATGAAATGTAGAAGCAAGTAAATATACTCATTCCTTATAGCAAAAGGAAAAAAAAAAAAGAAAAAAAAACCATTATATTGTCAATTCTTCAGCATGTTTCACCAATTCTACTATTTACAGTTGTCGAGCCTTTTATGAAGCTTCGAAAACAATAAATGTCATCCAACAACTTTGACCTAAGGTCGTTGTTGAACAAAATACCAATCACCAATCCACATGGGGGGAGAAATTATTGAAAGAAATGGCCGATGGCAACAATAAAGAGGCTCACTATATGCTAGGAGTTGACAGCTTCTTCAACCGCAGACAGTACAAAAGAGGCTTACATTATTCAGCTGTCGATAATAGAATTACGCAATCAATTCTGAAAAATGATTGATCAATTCGTTTCTATTTTGCACTTAATCATATAATGAAAATTAAAATTGTACTAATGAAATCAAGACGTTGATTAAAATAGAAAAAAAGTAAATAATAAGAAAAGATAGCATCTACACAATTACGATTTCTTTTTCTTTTCTTTTTTTTTTTTTTTTGGCCTACTTCTTACTTCACCCTTTGATTTAGTACACGAGAATTTTTGTCAATAACAAATAAAACAAATTATTTGATATTGACAATGGTTTACTAAGAAAACCAATATCTTCATCATTAATTCCTACAATTTACTGGTTAAGATATTGTAAGTAAACCATAATGATGAGGAAAAATTTTTTTGAGGCAAAAAGGGGTTGATTGCAAAATTAAATTCTAAAAATAATATAAATTTAAAGAAAGGGAATGTTAAAAAAAATTAAAAAAAAAATGGAACCAGCGCGAAGCAGCAACGGAAGAGCTTTATGTATCATCATCGTCCCCGTCGTCGTCGTCGTCGTCGTCGTCGTCGTCATCAACAGCAGCAGCCAAAACTAACAGAAAAGAAGCAACGACCCAAAAAAAAAAAGAAAAAGAAAAGAGTCAAAGCCGGAGACCTTTTTTTCTTCTTTTATTTGTCTCGTTCTTCTCTTCCTAAAAGTAGAAACTTCTCTCTCTATCCATCTGTCTCTGTCTCTCGGAATCCGAGTGTTTTTTTTAAGGTAGGTCTATACTTCTCTTTTTCTATGTCTGGAAATTGTTTATTTTTATTTGTTTTTCCATCATCGCCTCGCGGGGTTTGATCTTAAATTTACGAATATGCCATCAAAACCCTAGTTTCGCGTTCTTCCCCCGAACTTAAATCCGAAATCAGAGTTCTGTCTAAATCCTATTTCTGATTTCTTTTATTTTTCTTTTCTTTTTTTTTTCTTAAATTGTGGGACTTTTCTTGTAGATTTGCTAATTTTCTGCTTGGGAATGCTTATTTTAGATTGATGGAAAAAGGCCGCTAGGTTACAATTGGAATTGGATGTTTGCTTGATTTAGTAGATTTGTGTTCTTGGCGTATCGGTGTTGTGCTTTTTGTGTTTGGGTCTTGCTAAATTTCGCGTCTTTTCGGCTTTTAGCTTCTTGGGTTGTTAGGTTTGGTGGGTTGCTGATATGATCTCATGATTTGTGCTGACGTGTAACTGATATAATTTTTTTTTATTATTAATAATTATTTTTTATTATTTTTTAATTAATAAACAAGATTATATTTTTAATAAAAAAATTATAATAATTAAATTTATATAATTATAATATTCATAATATGTCAAATTTATATAATTATAATATTTTATAGTCTTTAAATTTAATTAAATAATAATATTATAAAAATAATTACCTTATTGAAAGTCAATTCTTTTAAAGTGATTATTAGAAATTGATTCTCTCAAAATAATTAATTTTATATTTTTTATTTCTGCAAAATCCTTACTTCTAATCACTAATCCCTATTTCAAATTTTTAATTCCAAAATCTTAGATTCTCAATATTTAGTATCAGAGCAGTATTCTTACAGATTCTTCTTCTATTCTATCCATAAAAAAAAAAAAAATTGTTTATGCCCCTTACTCGATAGCAAAAGAAAAATTTAGGTATTACCAATTTGTGATCTTGTAATATGTCTTCACACAATTTTTTTAATTCTAACGCTAAAATATCTCGAGTTAACGAATTATTATTTCTCATGCAAGAGTCTTT
This sequence comes from Bruguiera hainesii, assembly GCA_023213295.1. Lineage (NCBI taxonomy): Eukaryota > Viridiplantae > Streptophyta > Magnoliopsida > Malpighiales > Rhizophoraceae > Bruguiera > Bruguiera hainesii. The sequence goes on along the minus strand of JAHOYR010000017.1, from coordinate 6,610,864 downwards.
CAAGGGGTTTAAACATATGATATTTTTTATTGCATAGAGGGAGTCAGAAGACAACACTTTCGAATCTACTAACAAACAAAAAAAACTTGTGTAGTCTTATAGAGGCACCAGTCATGACTATACCTAACCACACACAAGAGTAAAATTTCCCCAGTGGGATGAGAGTGATCCTGCAGGTTGGATCTCTCGGGCTGAAAAATATTTTCGCTTCCACTGTACGCTAGAGCTCTTTAAAGTTGAAATTGCTTTTATTTAATTAAAAGGTGATGCAATTCAATAGTATGGTTGGGTTGAGACATGTGGTAGAGTTTCAACGTGGGCTGAATTCACTGAAGGCCTTATTGTGCAATTTGGGCCTTCGGAATATCACAATGTTGATGGGGAACTCGCAAAAATTCGCTAAACATCCACCGTCCTCGAATATCAGAGTTGATTCGAGTGACTTGCTAATCGAGCGAAAGATTGGCCTGAAAGGCTATTAGTGGGAACATTTATTGAAAGACTTACTGTTGACATTCGATGAGAAGTCAAGACTCGCCAACCACGAACAATGGTAGTAGCTATCTCCTTTGCTCACTTACAGGAGGAGAAGTTAGGTGCTGAAAATTGTCGACTATTTGCTAAAATGATCAACAAACCTATCGAGGGTAATACCAACTCACCCTCTTTTACTCGTCCATATAATACTAGACGCTTAATCCAAGAACAATTAAAAGAGCGAACGACAAAAAGGCTGTGTTAGCACTGTGATGAAAAGTGACACGAGGAGCACCGTTGTAAGCAAGGGAAGGTTTTAATGATTGAGTTAGTTGAGGAGACTGAAGAAATAAGTGATGACCATATGGGTCCAAATGGTGATAACACCTTTATTGAATATGTAGATGGACTTGCAGTGTATACTTTAGATGGGTATTTGAACCCACAAACTATGAAAATTGATGGATTCATCAAGGGACAACTAGTAATGGTACTATTTGACTCGGGTAATACCAATAACTTTATAGATTAAAAGATCGCCAAAAGGCTTACTTTTTCAATTGAGGACTACGACAAGTTTGCGATAAAGGTTACAAATGGGAGAAATTTGACATGTCAAGGGAAGTGCACAAAGGTAAAACTTGTGTTATAAGGTTAGATCATTTATATTGATCTCTTCTTATTACCTTTAGAGGATTATGAAATTGTCTTTAGCATTGATTGGTTGCAAACCTTATGATATATTACTTAGAATTTCTCTAGATTAAGAATGAAGTTTCTATTGAATGGATACCCAGTGGAATTACATGGAAGATGTGGAGGTAAAATTACCATTGTTAGTAGTCATCAAATGGAAAAGGTCCTACAGAAGGCAAGACAAGGGTTATTGGTGCAGTTGACAGGTACATAGGTGGCCAAATCACATTCTATACAAGAGAAGGAGGTTACAACACTACTGACTGAATTCTCTAATTTGTTTGTTGAGCCCGCAGGTCTACCCCTACAAAGGACACACGACCATCGTACTCCGTTATTATCCGAGAATATACCTATTAATGTTTGACCCTACTGATATCCATACTTATAAAAAGGAGAAATTGAGAAAATTATTAGGCCATTAGACTGAGTGTTAGCCTATACTCATCTTCTATCCTTTTAGTAAAAAAGGACGATTCTTAGAGGATGTGCATGGACTATCGGGCACTTAACCGTATCATTGTGAAGGATAAATATTTTATTCTCGTGGTCGACGAACTATTAAACGAATTGAAAAGTGCTCAATTATTCACTAAACTGGATTTAAGGTTGGGATATCACCAAATTCGGGTCCATAAGGAGGATATTCAAAAAATAACTTTCAGGACACATGATGACCATTATGAGTTCTTGGTTATACTCTTTGGGCTTACCAATGCACCTTCAACATTTCAGAGATTAGTAAATGATATCTTTTAGCCATATTTACGTAAGTTTGTCCTGATATTTTTTGATGATATTTTAGTGTATAGTTCTTCCCTTAAAGTACATTTGTCACATTTACGGACTGTATTCACTACCTTGCATGAGAACTTTCTATTTGTTAAGAAGACAAAATGTAGTTTTGCTAGCCAAATAGTAAAGTTTCTTGGCCATGTTGTCTCCAAAGAAGGTGTGGCTGTTGACCCTTCCAAAATTCAAGCGATACTGGATTGGCCAATCCTAAAAACGATTAAGGTACTACGAGACTTTTTTGGATTGACTAATTATTATCACAAGTTTGTTTATAATTATGGAAAGATCAGCGTTGAATTGACGACTCTCTTGAAGAAGGATTCATTTAACTAGAACGAAAAAGTAGGGGAGGCATTTGGTCGACTCCAGCAAGCCATGACCACTACCCCAGTTCTTGCCTTACCAGTCTTTAGTAAGATATTTATTATTGAATTTGATACTTCTGGAATTGGAATTGGTGCAATATTAATGTAGGAAGGTCGCTCTATTGCCTTCACTAATGAGGCATTATCATCAAAACATCTCAGCATGTTTGTCTATAATAAGGAGATGTTAGTTATTATTCATGCAGTCTCGAAATAACGTTTGTATCTCATTGGGAGGCATTTTCAAATTCAGACTGACCATAAAAGTCTGAAATATTTATTAGAGCAGCGAATATCTTCTATGGAACAACATAAAAATGGATTTCTAAATTGTTGGGCTATGATTACGAGATCATTTATAAAAAGGGGAGCGAGAATTTGGCAGCCAACGCATTATCTCGTATTCTGGAGCAAGTTGAAATGGTGACACTCTCTATCCCTACCTGCACTACAATTGTGCAAATTAAAAAGGAGTGGTGGGATGATCGTGAAACTCGAGAGATCATTGAGAAGTTACAGACTGGTCCTAATTCCATTGCTTATTACACTTGGGATTCTCAGGATTTATGCTATAATGGGAGATTGGTACTTGTTCCTCATTTTCACTATAAGGACACAATTATATAACAATATCATGCATCCCTGATTGCCGGCCACTTAGAATTTCTTCATACCTACAAGCGTGTTGACAGGGAGTTTTATTGGAAAGGTATGAAGAAAGAGATTAGAAGGTTTGTAACTGAATATGATGTATGCTAACGTCACAAGAGTGAATCTGTGGTATCTTCAGGACTTCTTCAACCTTTATCTATCCTAGAAGAAGTTTGGACAGACATCTCTATGGATTTTATTGAGGGACTCCCACTGTCTCAAGGTAAATCCACTATTTTTGTTGTTATCAATCGCTTAACCAAAGATGCTCATTTTTATGCAGTTAGTCACCCTTATACTGCTGCTTGTATTACTTGAGTTTTTGCTGACAATATTGTAAAACTCCACGGTGTTCCTAAATCGATTGTCAATGACCAAGATGAGATCTTCACCAGTAATTTTTGGAAAGAACTATTCCGTTTGCAAGGGACGCAACTGAATATGAGTACTGCTTATCACCCACAGACAGATGGACAAATTGAGGTAGTCAACCAATACTTAGAAAACTACCTTCGTTGCTTTGCAAGTGACAAGTCAAAGAATTGGATAAAATGGCTTCCTTGCGCCAAATGGTGGTATAATACCACTTATCATTCCTTTACAAATATGTCCCCATTTCAAGCAGTTTATAAACTAGTTCCACCTACTCTTACAAAGTATATAATTAGATCATCTCACGTGGATCAAGTCGATAAGGACTTATAAGATAGGGACAAGTTGCTCCAACTTCTGAAAGACAACCTTATTGCGGCCCAAGCCCATATGAAACAACACGTAGATATGCATTGTATGGAGTGAGAGTTTATAGTGGGAGATTGAGTATATTTTAGACTTTAGCCATATTGACAGTTATCTCTCACCGTCTGCTCTTCAATAAAATTATCTCCTCGTTTCTTTGGTCATACCAAATTCTAAAACGCATTGGTCCTGTTGCCTACTGTCTTAACTTACCAACAGGATAAAAAATACATTTCGTCTTCCATGTCTCTTACTTGAAAAAGAAGGTAGGAGACGATGTGGTGATACAAAATCAACTGCCTGACATTATCTGCACAGGAAAGGTAAACTTTCAGCCGTAAGTCATTCTATATTGACATATTGTTAAACGTGAAAATTGAGTTATTGTCCAAATCCTGATTCAATGGACTAACTTCCCTGTTAAGGATGCTACCTAAGAGTTATATTATTATTTTGCAAATTGATTTTTAGACTTTATTACCAGTCAACTTTGAGGACAAGACTAATTTTGAAAGATGAAGGAATGATGTGATCCCATGATTTGTGTTAATGCGATCTCCATAATTTGTATCTAGTATAATTTTCTTTTATTATTAATAATTATCTTTTATTATTTTCTAATTAATATGCAAGATTATACTCCTAACAGTGGTCTGTCAAGTTTATATAATTGTAATATCTTATAATCTTTGAATTCAACTAAATAATAATATTATCAAAGCAATTAATTTATTGAAAGTTGATCTCCTCAAAACGATTATCGAAACTTAATTCTCTCGAAACGATTAATTCTATCCTTTTTATTTTTGCAAACCCTTACTTCTAATCCCTAATTCCCAATCTCTATTTTAAATTCCTAATTTCAAAACATTAGGTTCTCATCACTTGCTTACTTTAGTTGCTTGGTTAATTGAACTTGATTTATCTTTATAGTTTCTTAATTTGGACTTAAAAGTTCAAAGTCGATGACCAGTTTGTGTGTTATCAAAAATGATACGTGAAGTTCTGGCTGATCGGGCTTCTAAGTTGTGCAACGGCCTGGAAATGATTTTGGAATTGTGTTCGTTTCATCTCGAGACCTTAGCAATGGTGGTTTGGTGTTCAAAATTTTATGTTGGTTCGTATCAATAGTATTAACGGCTTTCAACATTAGAAACTTAACATTTGCCTTTCTATAAGGTTCTTAAGTTTGCTGATTAATGAGACTACAACAACAATAAGATTGTGGTAGTTTTTAAATCCAAACTCTAATGTTGCTTCTTGGAATGAATGTTGATGTACTTTGGTTGCCTTGATACATGAGAAATATTTTTGCAACAAAAGATCACAGTCAAGAGATACGTTTAATAGGGAATTGAAAGCGATGTTTCTGGTGAAACTGCAGGGATTTTAATTATAAAGAAATAAGAGTTGAGAATCTTGATTTGCCTCAAAAAAGGCAATACGAGGTTGTATTTCAAATTTGAGCCACGATAACTATAAGATTTTAGCAGCTTTTAAATTCAATTATGATGCTTCTGGGTATGAAAATAGACATGTTGTGGTTTCCTCAATAAGTGAAAGAAATTTGGCAACAATAGATTGTGGTCAATGGCTATTAGGGAATTGAAGATGATTCTTTCGGTGAAAATGCATTGTCTTTAATTATGTGGAAATAGGAGTTGAGAATCTTGATTTGACTTTAAGATACAGTACGAGACTGTATCTCAAAGTTGGGTTGGTTAAAAAAAAAAAAGTGTGTCCCAATGCATGGGGCTCCTTCACTGTGGGGTCTAAAGAAGGCTATTTCTGCAAAGTTGGGCTAGTATGTGTAATAAATTACAGTTGTTGGAGTAGTTGAGATGTATGTAACCTTAGCTGTTTTCACAAAGAGGCTATTTCTGCAAAGTTGGGCTAGTATGTGCAATAAATTTAAGGTAACAAGTGGAAATCCTGACAACTGTTGAGTATAAACTTATTCATTTGGGATGTTAAATGGGGGCACCTACATTGTCAATTCTTCAATCTACTCTCTATTTGTATGTTCTGCTGTTTTATGTACTTTTGTCAGCATTGACAGCTTCATTTGGAGTGTTTGATAAGCAACATAATTGTGCTTCTATGCATAGGAAAAATTTGACACTTCAAGAACAGAGTTTTAAATTCAAAGCATACAGCAGTCGGTGGAGAGGTTCAAGTTCAACTTGTTATTTCCATGTTTGAGGTTCAACAATTCTATTCCTGTTTGTGGAATCATATTCATACTTTATGAATATATATAGATACATACAAACCTATGTACATACTTGCATGCATACATATGTAGATGCAGTAATTTTCCCTTCCTTTTCCCAGCTTCTCCAGTGTCCTGGCTTTAGGCATAACCTTAGTGTATTACTTGTTTGGTGAATTCGGTTCAGCTTGTACAGCTTCTTGTATCTGTCAATTTCAGGAGCGGCATGCCGGTGATGTCTTGGAGAAATGCAAAGGTATCATCCTGCAAGCTGCACCAGTGCAGTTAATAATAATGGAATTGGGGGCCCTTCCGGAAGAGATACTGTTCAGGCTGATTCAGCTTCATTGCCAGCAAATTTTTCCGTAAGTTCTAGGTATTATTGCTTTTGTGAACTTACTGTTTGTGACAAAACTTCTTTAGTTTCTTCAAGTTTATAATTTGGTGTTGTTTTCTTCGTAGAGTTCAAAAATAGGGAAAATTGGTTGTTTCTGGTTCTATAAGTTGGTTGCTCTTCACGGGGCAGGCGGCTACCTCCGTTGACAACCATATAAGTTGAAGTGTGTTAAGGAACCTTTGAATTATAGGTAATTTTTACTTTATATTTGTTTCCTTTTTCAATGGTTACTTTTTTATTCTTGCTGTGTCGGTATCACCCCTCGTGGTAAATCACCGTGCTTTGGACATGGTTCTTGTTCCTTACTGTAAAGTTGTCAAATTTTCAACTTCAGACTTGGTCCTCCCAACTTTCATATCTCCAAATTGTCCTGAGGAGACTCTCACCAGAGAATATGCACAGTCTGGATACAAGGAGACATTTGAAGGAGTCGAGGTTTGTATTTTGGTCACCAGTTGGTCATTATTTCCTTGTTACCTATCAAATTACTGTTTACTGAACTGTGGTATCCTTTCTCTTAATTCCTTTGCTTAAATGTCATTATTGCAGAAAATAGAGCATTAATTAAATTCTTATTATGTCCAATCTTTAGTAGCATTGCTCTCATTCCCAGCCTTAAAATTTGGAATAGCCATTATGATGATGTGAGTTGTGAGAAATGGGTGGTTTCTTTTTGTCTATCTTGTCAGGAAGCTAGAGAAATCTCACTGACTCAGGTCCAGGCTTTCAGCAAGCCTGTTGTTGTAAAATGCAGAGAGGTAAATGGCTTGATTTGGAGCTACAACACTCTTTCCTTATTTATTTGTGTTTGAAGTTTCAATTCTTCTTGGAAAAGTTATCTTCAATTGGTGATTGCGGAGTCTATGCTCTTCTTTGCAGGCAATCAGAAAATGTCTGAGGGCCATCAATGATTCTCGCGTTCAAAAGCGCAAGGTAAGTCATTTTTTCATTTGAAGTTTTCTGTGATTTATATTTATGGAAACCTTCTGCAGTAAATTTCCCTATGCATTTTGATTATGTGACTTAAAGCCATCACATGCTTTTTTGAAATATTTTGTTGCAATATATTTATTTTTATGTTCAAATCTTGTTCATAGTTTTTCTCTGTGGCAGGCTGGTTAAGTGTATGGCGTGCCTCTTTCTAGGTCATTGTTAACTAAGCCTGGCTTCTTTCCTGAACAAAGGCCTTGTGGCAAAGATTCCAAGAAAAAGTGGGTTGAGGTATGCGCATTAGATAGTGTTCTCCTTGCATTTGTTTTCCTTTTCCCTGTATTATCTTCCTTTTGGTCCTTTCAATTATTTCTTTCGTCCTTATGCCAGGATTTATTGCAACCACATAAGCCACTGCGTTCTTTGGCTGAATATGTACCTCATATCTATAGGAGGAGATCCCTTTTTGAAGTTCTTGTAAGGAATAATGTTCCATTGCTAAGGGAAACTTGGTTTGTTAAGGTAACTTATCTGAATCAGGTAGAATAGAGGTCTAGCACCGATCATTCTTTGACTTACAGGTCTGACCTAGTTCTGCTAGCATTTCTTCAGGTACACCTGACAGATCTCAGGTGTCCCGTACAGAACTCTGGACAGAGGATATTATTGAGTGCCTACAGTATCTTTTGGATGAATTCCTCCACACAGCAGAGGTAGATCATCTCATTTGCTCTATTCTGGGTCAGTACAGCACAGGAGTGATCCATCATCAGTAGTCCCTGGTGGTGAGCAGCCTTCCCTACATTTTAAGTGGTGGTATGTGGTGCGGCTTGTGCGCTGGCACTATTCAGAAAGGCTGCTCATTCCTTCTGCAATCATTGACTGGGTTCTTATTCAATTGCAGGTATAGATTTGGCTGTTCCAATTTCTTCTTGTGATACTTTTCAGATATAAGATGAATTCCATACTCCTTTCTCATTCGCTTAGTATACAAGTATTGCATTGACTAAATCACTTGTGCTCTTTTTTAGGAAAAAGACTTGCTCGATATTTTGCAGCTGCTCTTGCCTATCATATATGGCATTTTAGAAACAGTTGTTCTATCTCAGACATATGTGCACACCCTTGCTGGCATAGTAGTTCGTTTTATCCGTGATCCTTCTCCAGGTGGATCAGATCTGGTAGATAATTCTCGAATGGCATATACAACTACTGCTTTAATTGAGATGCTTCGCTATTTGATAGTGGCTGTACCAGATACATTTGTTGCTTTGGATTGCTTTCCTTTACCTCCAAGTGTAGTCTCTTATGTAGTAAATGATGGGGCTTTCATATCAAAGGGATCTGAGGAGGCTGGAAAGACAAAAGAATATTCAGCAGACTTTTCATCTGTGTTTAGACGCAAGGGGCTTGATTCTCAATATCTGTCCTTTTCCTTTGCTCAGGTTGTTTCATCCATTCAGAAGCATGCGGATAAGCTTGCAAGGGCTGCTAGTCCTGGATATCTAATTCACCATGCTGCTAAAGCTGTGCAATCGTTGGATGGAGCTCTTTTGCAGGGAGACATTGGAGGGGCTTAGAACCTTCTTTTCGAAAACTGTTGTCGTGGAGTTGTTAATGATGGTTGGATTGAAGAAGTCAGTCCTTGCCTAAGATCGTCATTGAAGTGGATGGGGACTATGGGCTTGTCATTTGTTTGCTCTGTATTCTTCCTCTGTGAGCGGGCAACATGTGATTATAGGGATTTACAGACTGCCACCCTTCAGGATCTTAAGTTCACAGGCAGAAAAGATTTTTCTCAGATTTATATTGCAAGTCGCCTTCTGAAGCTAAAGCTAAGAGATTTGCAAGGTCCATCTCAGCAGAAGAATGAGAGAACTGATGGGGTCAATGGCCTTGCCAGAGGTCTCAGCCATTCTAATTGTTCCAGAAGGGTTCATGTGGAAAATGGAGATGGAATTAAAACTAACTTGAAGTGTGGGAATGATGAAAACAATACCTCGTCTGATATATTTGAAAGTTCAGGTCCTTTACATGATGTCATTGTATGTTGGATTGATCAACACGAAGTGCACAATGGAGAAGGTTTGAAGCGCACAATGGAGAAGGTTTGAAGCGTCTTCAGATACTCTTTGTGGAACTCATAAGATCTGGGATTTTCTACCCCCATGCATATGGGAGGCAGCTGATAATTAGTGGAATAGTGGATATGAGCGGTGCTGTAGCCAGTGCTGACAGACGTAAACGACATTACCGAATCTTAAAGCAACTGGCGGGGCTCTTCATTTAGGATCTTTTGGAAGAAGCAAAAATTGCAGAAGGCTCACAACTTCTGGAGGCCATGCATATTTACTCAAATGAACGCCACCTTCTCCTTCGTGGTCTTTTTAGTGAGCAAAATTCAATAAGGTCTACGATATCAGCTCAAGCAAAAGCATCATCCAATCTCTGGAAGAGATGGTGCTTCACCGGTTTCCTTTGATCTCTGGAAAAATATCCAGCCCTCTGCCAATAATTTGGTTCGTAAAAAGGTCAAGATTAATGTTGATGTTCATGAACTCAAGACTTCTATTTCAGTAATGTTGCAATTCCCTCACTGTCTAACTACTTCAGACACAGGAACTAATGAATCTCAAGGGAGTTTTAAAAGGTCAGCTGAGTCAACATGCAACAAATTGGATTTAGCAGACGGCACTCCTGGATGTGAAGATTGTAGAAAGGCTAAGAGACAAAAGTTAAATGAGGAAAAGAGTTCATGCCTTCTTGGACATTCTCCAATATCCAATGATGAAGATACATGGTGGGTAAGAAAGGTGCCTAAATCTGTAGATCCGCCACTTAAATCATCCAAGCAGGTCCCCAAAGGCAGACAAAAAGTCATGCGTAAAACTCAAAGTCTAGCTCAATTAGCAGCTGCTAGGATTGAAAGTAGCCAGGGAGCTTCCACTTGTCATATAAGTGATAATAAGATAAATTGTCCTCATCGCAGAACAGGAATGGAAGGAGAAAGTCTCAAGTCATTGGATGGGATCAGAGCCATACATGGTGGAGACATTGTGTCAGTTGGAAAGGCTATAAAGCAACTGCATTTTGTGGAGCAAAGGGCCATTACAGTTTGGTTGTTAACAGTTGTCCGGCATCTTGTTGAGGAGAGTGAAAAGAATGCCACCAGGATTAGCCAGTTTTGCAGGTCTTCTGTTCCTATTGATGAGAAGAGCTCCATAAGGTGGAAGCTTGGAGAGGATGAGCTATCTTCTGTGTTGTATTTAATGGACATTTCTGGTGATTTAGATTCAACAGCCAAGTTACTCCTCTGGTTATTGCCAAAGGTCCCAAGTAATGTTAATGCTCCAATCCACAGTGTGATGCCTCCAAGAAATGTGGAAAACCATACTTGTGAAGCTGGAGAGGGATTTTTGCTGTCGTCCCTACGAAGTTGGGCTCTTGAAATTGTCCTCAGTGTGTATCATCTTTGTGACACCTATTAGCTTGCCAAATCATCATGATAACAACAATAGTTTCTTATTGTGTATTATCTTTGTGATGCTTATTGGCTTACTGAATCATTATGGATGCAGCATCATTCTGCCATTTTGGTGCCGCATTATGCATGCAACATTTGTATGTTTGTCAAAATTTGCTTTTTCTATACAAAAAGAAAACTCTCTCTCTCTCTCTCCTCATGTTTGCTTTCGGCTGATGAAGGTTCTAGATTTATAGCAGCAGACCTGTTGATTAGATATGATTATTTTTGAGGACCCTTGTATTTCCATGTAGAAGTACTTGGAGCAGAGCTCTGCAATGGGATCTGAGCTTGCATTTTCTTCTATAATCTATACAATAGCTGCTGTTTGAAATTTTTAGAAGTTATTCTGTACAGGTTATTGGTAGATAATTAACATTTTTACGGACCAATTTTATTTTTGCTTCTCTTATGTGCCCTGCGATGAATTTGTTTCAGGTATGAGAACATACTTGTCGCAACAGATCTTATTCCTGAAGTCTTGTCAGCTGTGATGCATTGTGTTGAAGCACTGCTGGCCTATACTGGAAGGGTTTCAGGTTCATCATCCTTGAGTTTTTCCTGCTATCTGTTGAAGAAATATGGCAATGTGCCAAGCATTGTTGAATGGGAGAAGACTTTCAAGGCAACAGGTGATAAGAGACTTCTTTCTGAACTTGAATCTAGCCGATCAACGGATGGAGAGTTTGGATTTGCACTTGGAGTTCCACCAGGAGTTGGAGATCTTGATGATTTTCTCCATCAAAAGATGAGTGGTCATGGGCTATCCGGGGTGGGAATGAGCATGAGAGATGTTGTCCAAAGGCATATTGATGATGCTTTTCACTATTTCTTTGGCAAAGAAAGCCATTTGGCGCTGGTATGCCTAAAGGTCCTGGTTAGGAAAAATCTGATGATGTATATCAGGTAGCTCAGCGGATAATAATTGGGTATCTCCAATGAAATTTTTAATAACTCTGCGAAAGCAATGCTTGGAAGGGGAATAAAAAGTGCTACTGCAATCTCTGCGCTTGTTGTTGGGGCCATTATTTATGGTTTTACTAGCCTGGAGAGAATTGTAACAGTCTTAAGATTAAAGGAAGGGCTAGATGTAATTCAATTTGTAAGGACCACAAAATTGATGAATTAGGGTTTTGGAATTAGGAATTTGAAATAAGGATTGAGAATTGAGAATTGAAAGTAAGAGTTTTGCAGAACTAAAAGGGATATAATTGATCGTTTCGAAAAGATCAACTTCTAATGATTACTTCAAAGGGATTAACTTCTAATAATTTAAATGTTTTGATAATATTATTATTTAGTTGAATTTCAAAATTGTAGAGTATTATAATTATATAGACTTGATAGATCACTATTAAGAATATAATCTCACTCTATTAAGAATACAATCTCGCCCGTTAATTAAGAAATAATAAAAGACAATTATTAATAATAAAGGAGAATTATAGCTAGTATAACTTATGATAATCGTATCAGCATTAATCATGGGATCACATCATTCATCTATCCTTTAAAATTAGCCTTGTCCTCAAGGCTAATTGGCAATAAAGTTTGGAAATCGATTTGCAAAAGAATGATAGAATTCTTAGGTAGCATCCTCAATAAGGAGGTTAGTGCATTGAACTAGGATTTGGACAACAGCTTGATTTCCGTGTTTGATAATATGTCAGTCTAGGATGGCTTGTGATTGAAGGTTGACCTCTCTTACGTAGGTAATGTCAGGCAGTTGGCTTTGTGTCACCACACCATCCCTTACCTTCTTTTTTAAGCAAGAGACATGGAAGATGAGACGTATTTTTTATCCTATTCGTAAATTAAGATGGTAAGCAATAAGACTAATGTGCTCTAGAATTTAGTATGACCCAAAGAAATAAGGAGATAATTTCATTGAGAAGCGGATAGTGATGGATAATTGTCGATATGGTTGGAGTCTAAGATATACCTAATCTCCCACTAAAAACTCTCGTTTCATATAATGCATATCTACGTGTTGCTTCATATGGGCTTGAACTACAATAAGGTTGTCTTTTAGGAGTTGGAGCAACCTGTCTTTGTCTTGTAAGTCCTTATTGACTTGATCCACGCGAGATGATCCAGTTGTATACCTTGTAAGAGTAGGTAGAACTCGCCTATAAACTGCTTGAAATGGGGACATCTTTATAGAGGAGTGATAAGTGGTATTATACCACCATTATGCTCACGGAAGTCATTTTACCCAATTCTTTAGCTTGTCACTTGTAAAGCAATGAAGGTAGTTTTCCAAGTATCGGTTAACTACCTTAGTTTGTCCATCTATCTGTAGGTGATAAGTAGTGCTCATATTCAACTGCATCCTTTGCAAGCAGAATAGTTCCTTCCAAAAATTACTGGTGAAGACCTTATTTCGGTCACTGATAGTCAATTTAAGAATGCTGTGGAGCCTTACAATATTGTCAACAAAAACTTGAGAAATACTAGTAATAGTATAAGGGTGACTAACTATACAAAAATGAGCATATTTGGTCAAGCGATTGACAACAACAAAAATAGTGGATTTACCTTGGAATAGTGGGAGTCCCTCAATAAAATCTATAAAGATGTCTGTCCAAACTTTTTCTGTGATAGGTAAAGGTTAAAGAAGTCCTAGAGATGCCACAAACTCACTCTTGTGACGTTGGCATATATCACATTCAGCTACAAACTTTCTGATTTCCTTCTTCATGCCTTTTCAATAAAACTTCTTACCAATACGCTTGTAGGTACAAAGAAATCTTAAGTGGTCAGTAATCGGGGATGCAAGATATTCTTGCATAATTGTGTTCTTGTAGTGAGAATGAGGAACAAGTATCAATCTCCCTTTATAACGTAAATCTTGAGAATTCCAAATGTAATGAGTAATGGAATTATAACCTGTTTATAGTTTCTTAATGATCTCTCGAGTTTCACAATCATCCCACCACTCCCTTTTAATTTGCCCAATTGTAGTGCATGTAGGAATAGAGAGTGCCACCATTTCAGCCTGCTCCAAAATACGAGATAATGTGTCGACTACCAAATTCTTACTCCTTTTTTATAAATGATCTCTTAATCGTATCTCAGTAATTTAGAAATCCATTTTTGTTGTTCCATAAAAGAAATTCGCTACTCTAATAAATATTTTAGATTTTTATGGTCGGTCCGAATTTGAAAACGCCTCCCAATGAGATACGTATGCCATTTCGAGACTGTATGGGCAATAACTAACATCTCTTTATCATAGACAGACATACTGAGATGTTTTGGTGATAATGCCTTACTAGTGAAGGCAATAGGGCAACCTTCCTGCATTAATACTGCACCAATTCCAATTCCAGAAGTATCAGATTCAATATTAAATACCTTACTAAAATCTGGTAAGGTAAGAATTGGGGTAGTGGTCATGACTTGCTTAAGTCAATCAAACGCCTCCTCTACTTTGTCGTTCCAGCTAAACAAATGCTTTTTCAATAGAGTCATCAATTCAATGCTGATCTTTCTATAGTTACGAACAAATTTGTGATAATAACCAGTCAATCCCAAAAAGCCTTGTAGTGCCTTGATCGTCTTTGGGATTGGCTAATTTAGCATCGCTTAAATTTTGGAAAGGTCAACCGCCACACCTTCTTTGGAGACAATATGACCAAGATACTCTACTGTTTGGCTAGTAAAGTTACATTTTGTCTTCTTAACAAATAGAAAGTTCTTATGCAGGGTAGTGAACATAGTCCGCAAATGTGACAAATATGCTTCGAGGGAATAACTATACACCAAAATATCTTCAAAAAATATCAGGACAAACTTACGTAAATATGGCCGAAAGATATTATTCATTAAACTCTGAAATGTTAAAGGTGCATTGGTAAGCTCGAAGAGAATAACTAGGAACTCATAATGGCCATTATATGTCTTGAAAGCTGTTTTTTGAATATCCTCCTTATGGACCCGGATTTGGTGATATCCTGACCTTAAATCCAGTTTAGTGAATAATTGAGTACCTCCCAATTCATCTAATAGTTTGTTGACCACAAGAATAAGATATTTATTCTTTACAGTGATGTGGTTGAGTGTCTGATAGTCCACGCACATCCTCTAAGAACCATCCTTCTTTTTTACTAAAAGGACAAGAGGTGAGTATGAGCTAACAATCGATTTGATGATGCTAGTTTCCAACATCTCTTTAACAATTTTCTCAATTTCTCCTTTTTGAAAGTGTGGATAATGGTAGGGTCAAACATTAATAGGTGTATTCTTGGATAATAACGAAATATAATGGTCGTGTGTGCTTTATGGGGGTAGACCTGCGGGCTCAGCAAATAAATTGAAGAATTCAATCAGTAGTGTCATAACCTCCTTCTCTTGTATAAAATGTGATTTGGCTACCGCTATACCTGTCAACTGCACCAAGAACCCTTGTCCTGCCTTTTGTGGGACTTTCTCCATTCGATGACTACTAATAGTGGTAATTTTACCTTCGCGTCTTCCGTGTAATTCCATTGGGTGTCCATTCAATAGAAACTTCATTCTTAACCTAGAGAAATTCCAAGTAATATCTCCTAAAGTTTGCAACCAATTAATGTCAAGGACAATTTCATAATTCTTTAAGGGTAGTAAAAAGAGATTAACATAAACGATCTGACCTTGTAACACAAGTTTTACCTTTATGCACTTTCCTTAACATGTCAGATTTCTCTCGTTTGCAACTTTCACTGCAAACTTGTCGCAATCCTTGATTGAAAAAGCAAACCTTTTGGTGATCTTCTCATACATGAAGTTATTGGTACTACCTGAATTAGCAAGTACCATTACTGACCGTCCCTCGAGGAATCCATCAATCTTCATAGTTTGTGGGTTCGAACACCCAGCTAAAACATGCATTGTAAGCCCATCTACGTATTCAACAAAGGTGTCATCACCATATACACCCATGTGGTCATCACTTATTTTTTTACTCTCCTCAACTGACTCAATCATTAAAAGCTTCCCTTACTTACAACGGTGCTCCTTGTGCCACTTCTTATCAAAGTGCCAACACAGCTCTTTTGTTGTCCGTTCTTTTAATTGTTCTTGGTTAAGTGTCTAGTGTTAGAAGGACGAGTAAAAAAGGGTGAGTTGGTGTTACTCTTGATAGGTTTGTTGGCCACTTTAGCAGGTGGTCGATGATTTTTAGCACTTACCTTCTCCTCTTACAAGCGAGCAAAGGAAATGGCTACTACTATTGTTCGTGGTTGGCAAGCCTTAACGTCCTGTCGAATGTTAGCTGTAAGTCCTTCAATGAATGTTCCCACTAATTGCCTTTCGGACAAATCTTTAGCTCGATTGGCAAGTCACTCGAATCAACTCTAATATTCGAGGACAACGACAGTGGATGTCTGGTGAATTTTTGCGTGTTCCCTGTCAACATTGTGATATTCCGAGGGCCTAAATCGCACAAGAAGACCTTTAGTGAATTCAACCAATGTTGGAACTCCACCACATGTCTTGACCCAATCATTCAACTTTATAGAGCTCTAGCATACGGTGGAAGCGAAAATATTTTTCAACTCGAGAGATCCAACCTGCACGATCACTCTCGTTCTAGTGGGGAAATTCTACCCTTGTGTGTGGTTGGGTATAGTGACGATTAGTACCTCCATAAGATTCCATAGATTCTTTTTGTTTGTCAGCAGATTCAGAAGTATTGTCTCCTGACTCCCTTTGTGCAATATAAAATATCATTTCTTCATCCCTCTTGAGAGACTTCTGTATAAGAGTGATGAGAACCTAGAGATTTAGAATTACGAATTTAGAATAGGGATCAGGAATTGAGGATTGAAAGTAGGGGTGTTACAAAAATAAAGAGATAGAATTGATTGTTTCGAGGGAATCAACCTCTAATGATCGCTTCGAGGGGATCGACCTCCAATAAGCTAAATACTTTGAGAATATTATTGCTTAGTTAAATCTCAACCCGTAGGGTATTACAATTATATAGACTTGACAGATCACTATTAGGGATATAATCTCGCTCTATTAGGGATACAATCTCGCCTATTAATTAGGAAATAATAAAAGACAATTATTAATAATAAAGGAAAATTATAGTAGACACAACTTATGAGAATCATATCTGCACCAATTATGGGATCATATCATTCCTCTATCCTTCAAAATTAGCCTTGTCCTCAAGGTTAACTGGCAATAAAATTTGGGAATCGATTTGCAAAAGAATGATAGAATTCCCAGGTAGCATCCTCAGTAGGGGGGTTAGTCCATCGAACCAGGATTTGGACAATAGATTTTCACATTTGACAATACGACGATCTAGGATGGCTTACGGCTGAAGGTTGACCTCTCCTGTGTAGGTAATGTCAGGTAGTTGGCTTTGTGTCACCATACCATCCCCTACCTTCTTTTTCAAGCAAGAGACATGAAAGACAAGATGTATTTTTGATCTTGTTGGTAAGTTAAGATGGTAGGCAACAGGACCAATGCGCTATAGAATTTGGTATGACTTAAAGAAACGAGGAGATAATTTCATGGAGGAACGGACAGTGACAGATAACTGTTGATATGGTTGGAGTCTAAGATATACCCAATCTTCTACTAAAAATTCTCGCTCCGTACGATGCATATCCACGTGTTGCTTCATACGAGCTTGGGTCGTAATAAGGTTGTCTTTTAGGAGTTGGAGCAACTTATCTCTGTCCTGTAAGTCCTTATTGACTTGATCCATGCGAGATGATCCAGTTGTATACCTTGTAAGAGTAGGTAGAACTCGCCTATAAACTGCTTGAAATAGGGACATCTTCGTAGAGGAGTGATAAGTGGTATTATACCACCATTATGCTCACGGAAGCCATTTTACCCAATTCTTTGGCTTGTCACTTGTAAAGCAATGAAGGTAGTTTTCCAAGTATCGGTTGACTACCTCAGTTTGTCCATCTGTCTATAGGTGATAAGTAATACTCATATTGAGATACGTCCCTTGCAAGTGGAATAATTCCTTCCAAAAATGACTAGTGAAGACCTTATCTCGGTCACTAACAATCGATTTAGGAATGCCATGGAGCCTTACAATATTGTCAACAAAAACTCGAGCAACACTGGCAGCAGTATAAGGGTGACTAATTGCACAAAAATGAGCATATTTGGTCAAGTGATTAACAACAACAAAAATAGTGAATTTACCTTGGGACAGGGGAAGTCCCTCAATAAAATCCATAGAGATATCTGTCCAAACTTCTTTTAGAATAGGTAAAAGTTGGAGAAGTCCTGAAGATGCCACAGATTCACTCTTGTGACGTTGGCATATATCACATTCAGCTACAAACCTTCTAATTTCCTTCTTCATACCTTTCCAATAAAACTCCTTACTAATACGCTTATAGGTACGAAGAAATTCTGAGTGGCCAGCGGTCAGGGATGCATGATATTCTTGCATAATTGTGTCCTTGTAGTGAGAATGAGGAATAAGTACCAATCTCCCTTTATAGCGTAAATATTAAGAATCCCAAGTGTAATAAGCAATGGGATCAGGACCTGTCTGTAACTTCTCAATGATCTCTCGAGTTTCCCGATCATCCCACCACTTTCTTTTAATTTGCACAATTGTAATGCAGGTAGGGATAAAGAGTGTCACCATTTCAGCTTGCTCCAAAATACGAGATAATGTGTTAGCTACCAAATTCTCGCTCCCTTTTTATAAATGATCTTATAATCATAGCCTAATAATTTAGAAATCCATTTTTGTTGTTCCATAGAAGAGATTCGCTGCTCCAATAAGTATTTTAGACTTTTATGGTCCGTCCAAATTTGAAAACGTCTCCCAATAAGATACGGATGTCATTTCGAGACTGCATAAACAATAGCTAACATCTCCTTATCATAGACAGACATACTGAGATGTTTTGGTGATAATGTCTTACTAGTGAAGGCGATAGGGCGACCTTCCTACATTAATACCGCACCAATTCCAATTTCAGAAGTATCAGATTCAATAATAAATACCTTACTAAAGTTCAATAGAAAATACCATCTAGCAATTGGATATATTACCAAGAGTCTACACGAGAGACTCTTGCACGAGAGATAGTGATTTTTCAACGTGAGATATTCTATTATCAGAATCAGAAGAGCTGTGTGAAGACATACTGTAAGATTGCAAATCAGTGATACCCAAAATTTTCTTTTGTTGTCGAGTAAGGGGCATAAACAATTTCTTTCTTTTTTTGGTGGATGGAATGGAAGCAGAATCCCTAAGAACACTGCTCTGATACCAGATGATGAGAACCTAAGGATTTAAAATTACGAATTTAGAATAGAGATCAGAAATTGGGGATTGAAAGTAGGGGTGTCACAGAAATAAAGAAATAGAATTGATTATTTCGAGAGAATCAACCTCTAATGATCGCTTCGAGGGGAACGACTTCCAATAAACTAAATACTTTGAGAATATTATTACTTAGTTAAATCTCAACCCATAAGGTATTACGATTATATAGACTTGACAGATCATTATTAGGGATATAATCTCGCTCTATTAAAGATACAATCTCACCTATTAATTAAGAAATAATAAAAGATAATTATTAATAATAAAGGAGAATTATAGCATAATCGTATTCACACCAATCATGAAATCGTATAAGAGAAATAATAATTCTTCAACTTGAGATATTCTGACATCAGAATTAAAAGAGTTGTGTGAAGACATATTGTAAGATTGCAAATTGGTGATACTTAAATTTTTTTTTTGTTGTCGGATAAGGGACATAAACGATTTTGGTTTTTTTTTTTTTTTGGTGGATGGAATGGAAGAAGAATCCCTAAGAACCTGCTATGATACCAAATGATGAAAATTTAGGATTTTGGAATTAGGAATTTGAAATAGACATTGGAAATTTGAGAATTGAAAGTAAAAGTTTTGCAGAAGTAAAAGAGATAAGATTAAGAGATAAGATTACTCACTTCCAAGGGATCAACCTCTAATGATCGTTTCGAGGAGATTGATCTCAAATAACCTAAATGTTTTGATAATATTGTTACTTAATTAAATTCCAAAATTATAGGTTATTATAATTATATATATTTAATAAATAATTATTAGAGATATAATATCACTTTATTAGAGATATAATCTCACATGTTAATTAAAAAATAATAAAAAAAATTATTAATAATAAAATAAAATTATAACAGGTATGAGAATCCTATTAGTATCAATTATGGGATCACATAAAAAATCCAATGCAAATGGCCATGCTCGCTTGTCTGGGGATTTTAAGGTGGATAATTCAATTGAAATTTATGTGCATTGGTTTAGGCTACTTGTTGGGAACTGCAGAACTTTATCCGATGGTTTAGTTGTGGAACTCTTGGGTGAAACCTCCTTAGTTGCTCTTTCAAGGATGCAACGAATGCTCCCTCAAAGCTTGGTCCTTCCACCGGCCTATTCTATATTTGCATTTCTTATGTGGAGACAATTCATTGTCAAAGGTAGCCTTTCAAATCATGAAGATATCCATCAATTATATCAATCTTTGACTATGGCCATAGGTGAGTGATGCCATAAAACACCTGCCTTTCGGGATGTCTGCCTGAGAGACAGTCAAGGCTTTTATGATCTTGTAGCTTCAGATAACAGTGATGCTGAATTTGCTGCATGTTAGAGTTAAATGGTGTAGATTCTAAATTTAAATCCATGGCCTCTTTTCCTCTCCGTGGAAGATTGTTTTTAAATGCCATTATTGATTGTAAAATGCCGCATTCTATGCTCACACAGGATGGCAATCTGGCTTTTGGACATGGATCTAAGCTTCAACATGCTGAGAGTGAAACAAAGCTTCTGGATAAACTTGTGAATGTGTTAAATACTTTGCAGCCTGCAAAATTCCATTGGCAGTGGGGTGGAACTCAGGCTGCTTTTGAATGAACAAGCCCTTACTGAAAAACTTGAGACACATGACATATCCCTAGCTGATGCTGTCCGCTCGTCCTCACCTTCTCCCGGAAAGGGAGCTGCTTCTGAAAATGAGAACAATTTCATTGAGATTATCCTCACAAGGTTATTGGTCAGACCTGATGCTGCACCTCTTTTCTCGGAGCTGATCCATCCTTTTGGGAGGTCATTGGAAGATTCAATGTTGTTGCAGGCTAAATGGTTTTTAGCTGGTCATGATGTTCTTTTTGGACGGAAAACTGTTAGACAACGGCTTATTAATATTGCAGAGAGTATAGGTCTTCCAATCAGGGCTCAGTTCAGGAAGCCTTGGGGCTGGTCTAATATGTGTTTTGATCCTTTAACTGCCAAAGAGAAGAATAAATTTGAGGGTGCATCTGCTGAAGAAGGTGAGTTTGTTGAAGAAGGTGCAGACATAAAAGGACCCGGAAATAGGTTCTCACAGATGCTTGTGTCTGATGGCTTCAGTGGCAGTCAGCAGCATGTGACTGAGAGAGCCCTCATTGAGTTAGTCGTCCCCTGCATAGATCAAGTTCTGATGATTCTCGAAATACATTTGCAAGTGAGTTGATCAAGCAGTTGAATAACATTGAGCAACAGATAACTAGAGTTACTCGTGGTGCCAGTAAGCAGGCAGGAACAACTTTTTCGGTAATCGAAGGTGCTGCAAACAAGGGTAATAATCGTAAAGGTATAAGAGGTGACAGTCCTGGATTAGCTAGACGAACCATGACTGCAGATACTGCACCGCCTTCTCCTGCTGCTTTGCGAGCTTCTATGTCATTGCGGTTGCAGTTGTTGCTAAGATTACTTCCTATTGTATGCAAGAATGGGTAATTGTAAAAATACTCTATTCCTCATAATTGATCTTTATGTAGGGAAAATCTCGGTGTAATGGTAAGGTTAATCCATTGTAATCCGAAGGTCAAAGGTTCAAGTCGCAAAAATAGTCTCTTGGTAAAAATGGGAGTAAGCCTTTATATATAGGACCCTTTCCTAGATTCTATAGTATAAGAGTTTTGTGCATTGGGATGCCTTTATTCCTAATTACTCTTTATTTGCCTTTTGTTGTTATTCCAATGCTAAGTAATAATTTACCTTCTTAGTAGAAACTGTCTGCAATTGTTCTCAATTTGTTACATTAATAATGGTACTGGTTCATTGTGGTGCTGATGTTCAAAAAAATTTATAGTGGATTGTATCGTTGGCAGTGAATGTTGCTAATGTAGTTTCTATAGTAATAAAGAACGTCAATATATGGGTTCATTTTTCCACATCAAATTTGATGTCTGAATCTGCACTTTTCTGTTCTAGCTTGTGTATGGTTTCTTCATTGGTCATAAATACATGGTGTTAGAAAATTTGATTCAAAAAGGTTGAAATGGTTGATCAAGATGCCATATTTCTGCATACAAAATTAAGTTGAGATGATTGTGTTTCTTTATGTTTATAATTATAAGGACAGGAAGAAAACATGTGGAGTTCTCTCTCTCTCTCTCTCTCTCACACACACACACACACACGCACAGTCCCTCTGCCATCAACTCTAATGTGAATTCATTAAGAATGTGTTCATCTAAGGATTATGTGGAATCAGCAAAATCTTGGTAGTTAATTACAACAGCAGGTATTTAACTTCATCTCATGTTTTCACCTGCCTTAATTACCAGGGAGCCATCTGGGCAGAACATGAGGCACATGCTTGCCTCCGTGATACTTCGTCTTCTTGGTAATCGGGTTGTATATGGGGATGCAGAGCTATCCTTCTTTCCTGTGCAAAATTCTGAATCCAAAAGAGAAGTGGAGTCACCATTGGGAATTACTTCTGCAGATTTTTCTGGCGAATGTCTGTTTGACCGACTACTGCTGGTTCTGCATGGATTGCTATGCAGTAGCCGGCCAAGCTGGATGAAGTCCAGAGCTGTCATGAAGTCAACAACTGAATCCTCCAAGGACTTCACTGTATTTGATCGTGAAGTAGTGGAGAGCTTACTGGTTTGTTTTCAGGCAGTATACTGGTTTTAAATTGGCTGCTTCTTGTTTGCTGAAGATATTATTTTCATCAATGATTTGCTTCTACTGAGTAATACTTATATTGATGGCTTATTGGCGATTGATTGTTAGCATGCCTAAGTCACAGAAAAACTTGTGCAGGCTGACCCGATCCAAAGAACAAACATTAAATGGTGGCTTGCCATCCATGGAAATAAAATTGTTAATTGTTGTGCATAGAGAGATTAAGAAACCTTTCGGTAGCCAAGCAGAACTGTCATTCATGTGCCAACTGATGTAAAACAGAAAATGGAATAGCTTAATTAGGATGCCTTCAATAAAATCTTACTGTATAAGCATTCCTTAGCTGTGAAATTTTTACAGTTGCATTTGAAACTTGGGATTTAAATTTTGATCATTGGTTGATTGGGCGTCTGTTTGATAGTGAGACCCCTTCATTTTTCTATTGTTTTTAACGCAATCTTATTTTACCTGAAAGGGTATACTTGTGCCTCCTGGATTTGTGGGTTGAACTGGACACTCGGTGATGTAGTGTGTGTGAAAATCCTTGTTTTATTTTTCTTTCTGATTTCCTTTTGTTTAGAGTCTTGCACATAATTTTCTTTTTTTTTAATTCATTCATTCTTCTTCTTTCATAAGGTCAATAAAATTATTTGAAAAATGCTTAATAGTAGATCAGCAGTTTGACCTGTCAATTTCATCTCTTGTTACTGCTTTCTACACCTGTTTTAAAATAGATAACCTTTATAAAAAGATGTCTCCAGTAGAAGAGGCATGGGCTCTTCGGAGGTTCAAATGTAAATAGATTCCTGTCGTTTATGTGTGGCTATTTTCTTGTCCTAGGCCACTGACCTATAGTTTACAATGGAGCAACCCTTTTGTTTGTCCAATCCTCTGTTCAATACATTAAAATATATGAAAAGCCATTCTATGTGTCTGATATCATTGCTGTGATTTCAGAATGACTTGGATCGGATGGAACTACCTGGTGCAATTCGATGGCGTATCCAAACTGCGATGCCTGTTGTTCTTCCTTCGGTCCGGTGCTCTGTCTCTTGCCCACCACCATCTGTCTCAATTGCTGCTGTTGCTTCACTTCAACCCGGTGTTTCAATTTCTGGCTTCTACCCTGGAAACTCTCACAGAAATACAGTTCCTTTGGCGCCAACTGCAACTAACATCCCCGGGAAGTCCAAGCAACTAGACAGTGATATGGAAATCGACCCATGGGCACTCTTGGAAGATAGTGCAGGATCAGGTTTCTCTTCAAGTAACATGGCTATGATTGGCAGTGGTGATCATGCCAATCTTCAAGCCTCCAGCTGGCTTAAAGGGGCCATAAGGGTAAGACGGACAGGCCTCACCTACATTGGTGCTGTGGATGATGACGGCTAAGTTAAACTTTTAACTTCATTCTTGATTTGGTCTCGAGTGAGCGGCCCCCTCAGCACGTAATTTGATATTCCGTTGGTGATTCCAGCTTGATGTTGCCCTGCTTTTCTCTAATGGTAAGGGAGAGCTGTTAAGTGGGGTAATTTTTGGTAGGGGATGTGGGTTGCTGAGTTGGGGGACATACGGTCCTTTTGAAGAAATGGAAGTAAAGAAAATTGTTCTCCCATGTTTAACCCAGCAGGTCAGAGGACCATGTGACTACTACCGTTTTGATCACTCCCATCTGGACTGTTCACTCCAGGTGCAGTTCGTAGACTTCTATAGATAGAGAAAATTGTTTTTACTCACCAATTGATCAGGGTATAATATTGAGATTGATTTGTAGCTGTTTCATGCCATTAATCCGATATTGCATCATTTCTGGAGATTTGTGTATGTGCCTTTTCATTCATGTGTACGTGCATGCATCTGCAGGTACCTAGTCACAAATACATGCCTTCATACACATTTGTTGTTGCCTCGTGATCACATATTTCAAAACTGCATTAACTGGTTCGGACTAAATTGCATATGTGTGGCAACTGAGGCACATTATTCTTCGGAAGGGCATTGAGAGGAGAATTACTGCTTTGCTTGCAGAAGGCGGGGAATGAATTTTGTTGTTGGAAGCGCACATTCTTAGGAGATGGATCACTGTTGTTTTGGTGTAGGCTATGTTCACATTGGTTGGATCTGCAGAAGGTTTGTTTTTTTTTCCTCTTTCTATAAGCACCCCTTTTTTTACCCTTTTTATTTATTTATTTGTTTGTTTTTTTTTTAGTCATGAAGGAAAGTAGGAAACTCAAAACAGAAGTAGCAGCTATAGACCGGGGCAAGCTAACGCCAAAAACATAATCAAGTAACACTCGCTAGAGGCCATGCGAGGGACTGTCCAAAAGCAGTAGACCCAGATCCTACCAAAAGGGCATAATTAGCAAGCCAATCGGGTTGCAGATTGGCTTCCCCCCGTACACATACTCTAACCGAACTTCCCATTCCCACTGAAGATCCCTGCAATCCATTGATTTTTTTGGTCGTATCGAAAATTTAACTTGTAGTTCAAGTGATATAAAACACAAACAAGCGTTACATTTAGCACAACAAAGTCGACCTGCCCATGCAGTTACGAGGAGTAAAGTCTTCCTGCCCAGACAATTTACCAAACAAAGTTGGGACAGGTTTGTTGCCCACGCAACTGCCTAGCAAAGATAGGACAGAACAGAGGCTAAACCAAAAGCCTCGTGCTTGAAATGTGTCACGTGAGAATAGAACCTCCTTAAATGGTTGGCCTGCGTTATGCCCCATATATTTATGTGAAAAATCTACCATCTGAACCAAGTCAACCACCAAGATGAACCTAGCTATTACAATCCTAATTTCCCTTAAACTTATTGGTAGGTGTCTTTTGATGACAGTATTGTAGCCAGAATCTCCACCCAATCCTAATTTCCCTTAAACTTTTGATGGATCTAGATATTCGTAATGGATTGTCCTGGTTCATTCAGCTCGGCAAGGGATGGTCTAGTTTCCTCGGCCACGTCTTTCTGCAAAAATTGTCCATGGTGGTGATTTCATGACCTTTTGGTGGTATCCAAAATGAACCCATTTTCCCTATACATAAAACCCATTTGTCGATGCATAGGCATACTCACAATGATGGTGAATTTGAGTCCAATCTTTAGCTCTCCTTTGTATGTGTCATCTTCAAGCACCACATTGTATGGAGCTGGCTTGACTTCTATCATCCCTCCAGCTATGCCTTCAGTTATTATTCCTCCAAGGTAAATTCTAAAACCACACAGGCGAAAGAATTAACCTAGCTTGGGAGAACATAATCACAATTCCCTAGCATGTGAAAAGAACAGCTAAAAAATTAAAAAGCATTCAGGAAATTTACATAGTTTCACCAACAAATCCACCATCTGAAAAGAACTCCCTGTCCATGATTCTTAATTTTAGCTGGGTCAGGTGCTTCCAATCCGTTAATGGCAATTCGAATCTAAATTTTTCATTCCACCATGTCTTTTCATCTTTACCTGCGAAGCTAAAACTCGTGTGCATACTGGAATGCATAAATCAAATCACAATAGTTGTGCTGTTAAGGTTATTCATCCTACTCAAGCAGAGTGTACCTGTTGATATTTTGCTCTTATGTACGTTGGTTCCGCATTGTACAATCACATAGTAGGCCGGTTTTCCTACAATCAAACGATCAAATTGAAGCTTTTATCGAAAGATCACATTCGAAACTATAAACAATTTATCAAATTTGCATCATAGGCTGGTTTTCTTATTATAATGACATAAACTTGCCAAATTCACAATTCTACTAAGTCAATAAAAAAGAAAAAGCTCTAATTAAGTCCAAAATGAAAGGAGAGGAAACCTTTGAAAGTGAAGGAAATGTTGTGCATGAGCAACTATAAGATTGCGCGTGGCTAGGAGAGAGAGTTACCAAGAATATTTGTGTGCCTAATGCCTTCAGCTTGAACAAGAAGTACTTCAAGAATTCCCCGTTTCATTTGCACGCGTTGCTTAAGCTTTTCATTAAGAAGGTCACAATGCAACATCAGATGTTAAAGACCAGGACCAGTAGATAAGATTTTTCGGTTCTCTTGCTGAGAAATTTTAAATGAACAGTTAAAAATTTCCTGGTATTAATGGTCTTTAAAAAAAAAAAAATAAAAAAAAATAAAATAAATAAATAAATAAATAAATATATATATATATATATATATATATATATATATATATATATATATATTTTGAGTAACCGAATTACGAGATTAGTCTTGTCTAAAAACGGCCTTTAACTTAAAAAGAACATTAATGAATTGACGTTGCTGTAATTTTATTTTTCATTTGTTTGCACTTTGACCTCCGAAAAGAACTGCCGTGGCAGCGACATGGATGATAATCTACCGAAATTGGAAATTACTTCTAAACTACAACACAATATGGGAAATAAGTTTTAAAGGAGCTGTGGAATGTTCAAAAACCTCTCCTTTTTCAGCCTTTCTACATCTTCCCATCTACCCTCTTCTGCATACGAATCTGACAAACTGGAATAATAGCTTGGATTTTCTAGGTCCAAGTCACTCAGTCGTTTGACCACAAACTCCGCCACCTCAATTGATCGATAGTGCCTTGACCTACAGCCAGCTAGAATAGTACCCCAGATCCTTCTATCAGGTTCCATTGGCATATTATTCACCAAGTCAAGAGCTTCCATAAGATTTCCTCGGCGACATAGCAAATCCACCATACAAGCATAATGTGCAAGTTTCGGAGTGACACCATAGTTTTCTTCCATGGAAAAAAATAAGTTGCAACATTCGTATTCTAGCCCACTTTGACTACAAGCAGACAGAACAGAGAGAAGAACAATATCATTGGGCTTAATCCCACAACCTATCATGTTTGAGAATGTTTCAAAAGCCTCCCGCCCACATCCATTCAATCCATATCCTTTAATCATTGAACTCCAACAGATTAGATCTTTGGCAGGAATTTTGTTAAAGAGTGTCTCACCTTGCTTCGTCCTTCCAAGTTTGCAATATATATCGATCAAGGCCGAAGCTAAATGAGCATTGCATAAGTACCCAGCTTTAGTTACATGACCATGAATGCTTTCCCCGAGTTCTGTGGCTCCCATCGCAGAACTTGCTCGTAATAGGCTGACAAATGTGACCTCGTCAGGCTTCTGGTTCATTAATTGCATATTCTTGAATAAACTTAAGGCATTATGTGGTTGACCTTCCTGAGCATAGAGTGAGATCATTGCATTCCATGCAATGAGATCTTTGCCATTCAGCTCATAAAAGACCATCTGAGCTGAATCCAACTTGCTGAGCTTACCATACATTTGCAAGAGTGCAGTTCCAACTGAAACACAAGCCAAGGTTCCACTTTTCACTATGTAACCGTGAAATCCCAGCCCAAATTTAAGATCATTTGCTAATGTTGATGCTACAATGATATCCCGAATCATGATGTCATCTGCTTTAGCATAGGAAAACTGCATCTTCGAGAAAATCTCCAATCCTTTTCTAGGATGCCCATTGTTGATGCATCCACAAATCATAATTCTCCATGAAGCCAATTCCTTGTTCCAATTCCTATTGAAAACCTGAATAGAAGCCTGCAATTCCCCACATTTTGCATACATATCCACAAGTGAGTTTTGGACAATCGCCAGGGAATGAAACATCTTTTTCAATAGAAACCCATGAATTTCTTTTCCGAAACGCAACTCACCAAGAGCAGCACAAGCAGGCAAAACACTAACAACACTGACAAAGTTAGGCTGCACGCCATGACTCTGCATCATTCTAAAAAAATCAATGGCTTCCTCATAATTCTCATTCTTAGCACAAGCCGAAACCATTGCGCTCCAAACCACTACATCCTTGTTGGGTATTTGATGGAACAATTCCCACACAACTTCCATATCAAAAGTAGAATAACACCCAAGAAGAGCCGTCAAAACCGGAACTTCCTCCTCAAACCCCATTTTAATCACATAACCATGAGCCACCCTAATGCTATTATGGGAACAGAACGCACCCAAGGCACGAATTACAGTCAGGATAGTCACGAAGTTTGGCTTTTGGTCACTCATGAGCATTGATTTGAACAACCCAATTGACTCTTCAGGCTGGTTTTGCTTTAACAACTTGGAGATTTTAGCCGTCCACGATATCACGCGGTTCTTTTGAGGCAATATCTCAACTAGGTCTTCATATTCTGGATTCTTAGCCCACGCGGAAGTGGAATACAAAGAAAATACTGAGTTCGCCGAAGAAAACTTTCGTTGGGTGATTTCATCGAACAGTTTGCGTGCATGCCTAAATAAAAACGGCATATTCGTTGCATTTATTAAATTGTGCTTGGAATCTAAATGAAAATCTAAGTAGATCCCAGAAGATAAAGATAATTTTGCTCATGGGAACAAGAAAGACACAGCGCGAATTGCCTGTGGAGTCGACTCTCTCCATAGCTCGGTTTTTCACTTCTGAGAAACTGATGCATGATGATGGATGACGATGACGATGATGTTGCGTGAAGTAAACAACGGTGTCGTCTAATCGTATTGGAGGGTCACAAAACAAACGTCGTCGTTTTAAATCGAGGCCAGGTAAGCTTGACCAAAAAGGTTAAAAAAGGCTTGAGCTAGTTATTGTATCGTGAATCTATATCCATAGCTATATTATTATTGTCGAAGTTAAGAGTTATCTTGCCATCTAATAATATTTTTTCAATTTATAAATTAAGAAAAATAATAAAAAAATTTATTTGTTTTTTAATTTTTTTATTTTCTAAAAAAATAAATTTTAATTCTCTTTATATTTTTTTCTTAAAAATAAAAAATGATGATTTAATTTCTTTTTATCTTTTTTCTTTTTTAATAAAAATTATATTATTTAAATTTTATTAGAAAAGAAAAAATTTAAAATTTAATATATATTAATTTTCACCTTTTTAAAAATAGAAACTTATTTAACTTTCTTTTAATAATTTAAAGTAATAAATGAGTTATTTTTAAAATAATTTTCTATCACTTTATGTGTGATTATACTTTTAAATTTAATTTTTTTACTATTTTTAAATTTTAAGTATAACCTTTTTCTATTGTTCGACAATCATAGTTACAAAGTAATAGAAGTTGATGAGTCACAATAAAAATTTTCATTATTTCTAAACTTTTAACATTTCTTTAATATTTAATTCCAAAATTATTACGTTCTTCTTCTTCTTGTTTTTTTTTTTTAATCTAGATTTTAGGTGACATAAAAAGTTTTACTATTAACTTTAATAAGATTATGCTTGTAAGATTGAACTTTTGTTTTTTTTTTTTGACTTACATTAACTCTATTATATTATTCAACATCTATTCAAATATATAATTATTTTTTTACTATAATATAATAATTAGAATTTATTTTAATATTTAATACAATTCATATTAGCACTTTTCATAATTTAATTTCTTTTATGTCTTTTTTTTTTCATTTTTTATAAAAGAAACATACTACCTAAAATTCTTTATTTATTATCTATTCTTATAAAAATGAAAAAAAAATTACTCCTTTATTTTTATTTTTATTTTCTTAAAAAGAATATATTAAATTCACATATTTGTCTTTAAAAAGAAAAAAAATCCTAAATTCTCCTTTTTCTCTTAAAAAGAAAAAAAAGAAAAATAAATAATTTCCTTTAAATTTCACTTTTTATTTTCTTAAAAAAAGATACTTATAACTTATTTTTTTATTTTTTTACTTTTAAATAAAATATAATTAAAAATACACTTCTCAACTAATATTATAATTCTATTAATATCATTAAAATTAAGAAAAAGTCAATAAAATGTTTAAATAATAGTATTAACTTAATTTTAAGAATATTTATATATTTAATTCAAATTCTAATTATTTTAGTTGTCTCTTATGGTTTGCAGCAGTTATTATTAATTTAATAATTAATTTGTAATTTTTTTTAATATTTTAATAAAATTAAAGTTTCAACATGAATTAATTTATTCAGTTTACTCAATTATGATATAACAACTATTACAATTTACTTAATTTGTATTAATAACCTTTTATATATATTTAAGAGTTGTATAATACTAATATTTAGAATTAATGAAAATAAAAAAAATTTAATTAAGAAGAAAAATTTTGTATTTTGCAGGTATAATACTAACATATATTAATATTACCAAAAATGAGAGAAAACTAGTGAAACATTTATATAATGATATTCACTAAATTTTAAGAATATTAAAATATTTTATTCAAGTTTTAATTTCCTTAATAAGCTCTTATAGTTTGTAAAATTTGATATTAATTTAATAGTTAATTTGTAATATTTCTTAATATTTTAGCAAAATTAAGATTTCAATATACATTTGATTTATTCAATAATAATTCTAAATTTATCTTTTTGCTTTTTTTTTTTAGAGAGGAAAGAAGTATTTTTAAAAAGAAAAAATATTCATAATTTAAGATTTTTTTTAGGTTTTCCTTTTGTTTTATTAAAAAAATTAATCTTAAATTTTTTTTTCCTTAGAAAGAAACAATGCTAATAATTTTTTTCATTTAAATAAAATATAAGTACAAATATAATTTTCAATAAATATGATAAAATAATGCATCCTATAAGTCTAATACTAATGAATTTATATATATATTGGTATTAGTGAAATTGATAAAATGTCTTAAGTATTCTTTTTATGCCATATGATGATTTCTCTTTAATTCATAAATTAAAGTTACCATGCGGTGATCTTTTTTTTATTCATAAATTAAGGGAAATAAAAGAAAAAAAAAATCTTCTCCTAAATTTTCCTCTTTTTTTTTTTTGAAAAGGAAAAAAATTTAAAAATTTAATTCTCTTTATATATTTCTCTTGCTTGAAAAGAAAAGAAAAAACTAATAATTTAATTCCCTTTTAAGTTTTCTCCCTTTTTAATAAAAGAAAAAAAAGTTATATCATTTAAGTTTTTTTTTTCAAAAAGAAAAGACTATTTATAATTTAAGTATATATTATTTTTCATTTAAAAAAATTAAAAAATTATTCAATTCTTTTTAAATAATTAAGATAATAAAAGAATTGCTCACAAATTCATCTTTTGAGAAAATTAAATAAAAAAACTACATAAATTTCTCTTAATTTATCTCTTTGTTGTTGTTTATTTCTATCTCTACAAATAGTTACAACATAATAAAAATAAGAGTACTATAATATAAGTTTTTTTGCTATTTTTAAATTTTTAATTTTTTTTGTAAATTCTTTCTTTTCTCTGTATCTCTCCTTCTATGTGATTTCCTTTTTTATTTTTTATTTTTATTTTTATTGAGGTTTAAGGGGTTTTTTTTTTATTTGGATATATGATTGAGGGGAATCATGAAACCAAACATTTCAGTAGGATTTGTTTCATTATTAGAGATAACCAATAAAAGGATAAAAAAAAAGTTTCAATTATTATGTTTGTTCAATTTTAATTTAATTCAATATCCTTATCTCGTGATAACACACTTTTTAATTTCATTTGTCATAACATATGTTTACACTATTTTTAAACTTCAATTTTAATTTTTTTTAGCATATGACAAGTCATAGTTATGATATAATAAAAGATAGTCACAATGTAAGTTTTCACTATTTTTTCACTTTTAACTTTTTTTTGACATTCAATTCCAAGACCATTACATTTCTTCCTTCTTTTTTTTTCTCCATCTAGATTCCAAATAACATGAAAGGTATTTACTATTAAAATTTACAAGAATAAGCTTCTTTCTTTATATTAACTCTATTATATTACTCAATATCTATTTGAATATGTATTTTTTTTAACAATATTATGATAATTAGAATTTATTTTTAACATCTAGTATAATTTAGATTAACATTCTTTAAAATTTAATTTATTTTATATTTATTTCTTTTTTAATAAAAAAGAAACATACTATCCCAGATTTTTTATCTATTCTTTTAAAAAGGGAGAAAAAAAAGAAAAAACAAATACTCCTTAAACTTTATTTTTGTTTTCTTAAAAAAGAAAAAAATATATATTAAATTCATCTATTTTTCTTAAAAAAATCCCAAACTGTCATTTTCATTTTCTTAAAAAGGAAAAAAAACTGATAATTTCAATCTTTTTTTTGTTCTTCTTTTTTAAACAAAATATAATTAAAAACATACATATTAACTAATATTATAAATCTATACATAACATAAGTCAACATTAGTGTGTGTATGTGTTTGTATTATTGAAACTAAGAAAAAACCTTAACTTACTTATATGGTGACTTTTTATAAATTTACAAATTTTAAAAAATAAAAAATTAAAAAACTACCCTTGAATTCCCTTTTATTTTATAAAGGAAACAAAATTCTATCAAATTCACCTATTTTTCATAAAAAGAAAAAAAAAATTGTTTCCAAATTTTTTCCTTAAAAAGTGAAGAAAGGAAAAAATAAATATTTTCAAATTCTTCATTTTTTCTTAAAAAGCAAAAAATATTAAAAGAAACACATATAATTTAAGTTTATTTTGTTTCTCCTTTTATTTTCTTAAAAATAACAAAATTAAATTATAAATATTTTTTCTTTTCTTAAAAATAAAAAAAATTCTACTAAATTTTTCTTTTTTTTTCTTGAAAGATTAAAGGAAAAAAAATTCTTAAAATCAATTTAATTTTATTAATTATTTTTCTTAATCTAAATTAATTACAAGAAAAAGTTAAACTTAAATTAGGTTTAGTTGAACTTAAGATTACAAATTTTATTATTTTAAAATTTCTTATTAAATATATGAAAATTGTGCAATGCATAAGGTTAAATCTAATGTGTACATATATTATCAAAATTAAAAAAAAAAAAAAACTTAGCAATACTTATGCGGTGTCTTCTCTTTAACTAGTAGGTTAAGGGAAATAAATAGAAAAAAGGAAAAGAAATATTCTCCTATATGTTCAAAACTTAATTCCTTTTATATTTTATATTTTATATTTTATATTTTTTATTGTCCTAAAAAATCCAAATATAAAGATTTCTAAATTAACTAAACTAATTTTTCCTTAATTTTATGAATTTTAACAATTATGAATAAAAATGTAACTTAGGTCTACCACTTAATTTTAATTTTATTCAATCACTACAATTGATAAGAAGAAAAAAAAAAGTTGAATAGAATTCTATCTAACCAATTAATCATTTGAAAAAAAAATTAAAAAAGTAGAATTTTATCTAGTCAATGAATTATTGTTGAAATTTAGCATTGAATTATAAAATAAAAAGTATAAAATATAAAATAATTTGACATTATATATTGTTATTATTTAATTTAATTTAATAATATTAACATTAATTTAAAAATTAAATGAAATTATGGTTTAAATTTTATGAATATTAATAAAGTGGATTTTCTTAAAAAAATTTCATATTATTTAACATAACAATCATAATTAGAAATTTATTATATTGAATTAGAATCTAATACATATTACATTTTATTTATTTTATATTACAAACATCTAAAATCTACATACTCAATTATTTTTTAATCTAAATTACAAAAAAATTAGTTTAATTGATTTTGTTATTCTGACTATTCTCATTAGATATTTAGAATACATGTAATGCATAAACCTAAACCTAGTCATTAGGTAAATTGGACATGACTTATAAGGTGATATTATGCTAAACTAATAAATAAAAAATAAAATTTTGAGCTCGGTCTACCAAAAAGAAAAATATTATCAACCTTAGAGCTATAAAGACAAGACCTAAAATTATAATGGGACATTAGCATTCTTATTCCTAATGGTGTCCAAAAAAAGAGAGAATCCAAAAATAACATTTACTGACCAATAAATGTCCTTTTTATTTTTTGGTTTCTTATTTTAATGGAAAAGTCAAGTATGTTTCATCTTTAATTTTGTCTTAATAATGCAATTAGACTAAGTGAGCACATGAAAATTTGTGAGGCCATTATCCCTTTACCTTTAGAATGACATGAAAATTTGAGTGGATATAATAATATCTGTTAAGGAAAAATTTAATGGCAATGTAATGGAAGTAATGCAATTGACAAATGTTGATATAACGTAGTTTGGTGAAAGGTCTATTCATTTTTTTAAATATATATAAGTTGTTAAATAGATTGCGTATCTCTTATTGTCTTGCTATATTGTAAGGCCCTAAAATTAAATTATCTTATAACAATTGATTATTACCCTAGTGTTAAAGTGAATTTGGAATTGTGTGGGTTAAACATCCGGTTTTAGATTTGAATTCCTTTAAAGTACTTTCCATGTTTTGAGTAGAGTGTTATAGTAGTCAGGTATTTTGTTAACAACCTTACATTTGCTTAGATTGCATTTCTTGTGCTCCTTGGTAGGTTTAAGGGTACCACCTTACTTTTCCTTTTATTTTACTTAAAAAAAAAGAAAAAAAAAAGAAAGAAAGCATTTCTTATAATTTGATAGCATGTATCTTAAGACTTAGGTTAATTAGTATTTGACATAATATTTCTTAGAAATAAAGTTTCATAAATTTTTATGCTTTACTATAAGTATCTATATAAGAAGTATTATTCCTGTTCATCTCTTGCCCTTTTAGTGGGGGATTGAATTAATTGAGCTTAAGGCTTTATATGGTTACTAGCCACCTCTCTTCTTAGTTGTCACCTCTATTTAGGGTGTCTTTTATCCATCTTATATCTCTCCTTTGTTTACTTTAAAGATTTTTTTTTTGTTGCCTTTAGTTTTGAAATCCTAACTACCCACTATCGCACTTAAGATCCTTGATTGGTTGGATAGGTCAACCCACCCTTTAACTACCCACTTTCTCAAAATAGTTATAATGGAGTCAATGGGTGGTATTGAAGAGCTAATGGACAAGAGTTTGGACCTTGGTTGGAAAAAATGTTCGTTAGATCTAGAGGTTGATATTGAAAGAGCTAGAAAAGTTATGAGGTCAACTTTGTTAAGAAGAACAACATCTAAGAAATAATTCAACCCAAATATAATGAGCAATATCTTAAAAAGGGTATGGAATATCTCCAGGGAACTAGATATTTAATTAATCCAATTGAACACATTTCTCTTCTCATTTAGTAAGGAAATAAATAGAAGGCATGTCTTAAATAAGGTACCTTGACATATCTTTAATCAGTTATGGGTCATCAAGGAATGGTAACATAATATATCTCTTGAGAAGATTGATTTCTCCACATCTCTTATACGGGTACAAGTCTATAGGCTGACTCTAGAACAAATGACTTATAAAAATGTGAGAAGAATAAGAAATATGTTTGTAGGATTACTTGAAGTGGGCTATACTCTTGATAATGCTATTGGTAGGCATAATTATATGAGACTAATTGTAAACATAAATATCTGAGAGCTTTTATGGGTGAGCTTCAATACCAACAAGTTGGGGGGCTAATAAGGTATAGGTTAGATTTTAGTATGAAAGGCTTCTTGATTTCTATTTTTCATGCAACATGTTAGGTTACACAAACAAAAGATGTGATTCACATAAGATTCCAAATGAGATAAAGGGCTTGGATCAAATGAAGAGATATGGACCACGAACATGTGTAGATCCAGAGGTGCTTAAAAAATCATCACAAACCATTAAGCCAATTAAGGTAAATGACTATAATACCTATCAAGAACCCTTCCAGCATCCTCCTTTGGAATAGTTAAAGGTTGAGGAGAATCATGTGCCGAGGAAGGAATGTGTGAAGTTATTTTCCATAAGTACAAAAGAGCATTTATTGTCATCTGTTTACACCTATTTACCTGAGGGTGGCCTATTTTGTTAAATAGAAATAGGTAAAGAGTGGTGATAGATGTCAAAATCCTATCCCTAGTTAGACATAAATCTTAACCTTAACATCCTTAAAAAGTAGCTAAGTGATATATTTTTTTAACCTTATAGCCTATAGACAATATTAAGAGAATAGAAGGGAACCCCTTCTAGCCAGCAAACTCTTTACCTCTTGTCAGAATATTTATGTGTGCCTTAGTTTCTACTACTCGGCCTCCCTCAAGTTTAAAAAATCAAACTATCAGTCAGAGTGTTCATGTGTTAATGAAAGTCATCCCCTACCATTAAAGAAACTTAAGGGTATGTTGATTAAAGCTTGTATAAGTCAAGCCATTCCAAACCCCTCACCTATAAACTAAGTCTAGCCCTTACATGCATCTTTACCTTGTAGGCTCAAGAAAAATTAGATGAACTGCAAGATATAAAGGTGCATTAGGAAAGGACCCTGGGTTAAGTGCCTTACATGAGGACTAGCCCTAAAGGAAATTCCTTAAAGTCCATCAAACCATTCAAGTTCATTATCCAAAGTTGTAAATATTAAAGTCTCTCCAATAAAGTCTATAGTAAATCCTTTTCTCATAATAGAAACTAAGCAAGGAAATATCCCTATTGATATAATAGTGGTGTCTGGCCTTCAGCCACATAAGGGCCATTTATTTCATTTAGAATGCAATAGTCTTGAAATCAAAGACAAATTTATATTGATATGTGTTGATAAAACTCTATATAAGCAAAATAAGTTTAGTTTTTAAGAAAAGTTAAAGACTTGTATATTGTATGGTGATACCTCATGAATGTGTATAGGAGATTTTAGTGCTCTATCATCTAGTTGAGAAAAGAAGAGTAAGAAGTTGATTGACTAAGCATAGAAAGAAAATTTTCAATGTTTTCTTAATAATGACAATCTTATTAATCTGGGAGCCTTCACACATGGAAAAATAAGCATATGGGAGAGAGAGTGGAGGAAAGATTAGGTTGCATAGTGACAAACATGCAATAGAGAGACTTATACCCTAAGGCAATTTTGTTACATGAGAGTCGTATAAGATTTGACCATAGGTTAGTTATGTTATACTTTAACTAGGCAATTAGGACCTATAAATAGTAGTTCAAATTTAAGTTAAAATGGATTTCTTTCCTGAAATATGCAATAGTAATAAAAGAAAAGTGGAAGCAAATTGCCTATTAGTCCTATAGCTTTTAATTGGTCCAAATTAAAAGTGTGTAAATATGCTTCACATAAATAGAGTTCTTATTAAATGGGTAACACCAAGAAAAAGTTATATTATCTAAAGGAAGAAATTAAAAAGCTTCAAATAACCCCTTGTACAAATGAAATGACATCATAAGAGCAACGTCTTACAAGGGAATTAAATGAAGTATGGGCTTTTAAGGAGACACATTGGCAACAAAGATCAAGAATCAACTAGCTAGTGCATGGAGAACAAAATACAAGGTTCTTGTATGCTACTACCATTTAAAAAAGGTTAAAAAAAAAAGGTTATTCCAATTGTATCATAAAAAGGGCTAGTGGATTAAGGATAAATCAGAGATCGTGCATTTAGTTGAAAGGTTATTCACTAACTTATATAAAGTAGGCCATATGGATGGAATTAAGGATACCATACACTTCCTTCTTTGCCTAGTTACAATAGAGATGAATGCTAAACTTGAAGTTGAAGTAATAAAGGCAGAATTTTTTCGAGTTATGCTTAAAATGGGTCTTTTGAAAGCCCCTTGGTCCTATGGCTTCCTTGTATTGTTTTATCAAATTATTGGCATATAAAAGGCCTAACGATGGTGAAGATGGTGCAGTCCTTTTCCATAATGAGCTTTCTCTTAAAGGAATTGAATAGGATATCTATAGTTTAGGTCCCAAAAACATATATTCCTATGGAGCTCAACAGTTATCGCCTTATTAGCCTTTGTAACTTTGCTTACAAATTGATTTAAAAAATTATGGCAAAATGTATGAAGTCTTAGCTCACTATAATTATTTCCATTTAATAGATTACTTTTGTGTTAGGTTATTGCATTTAAGACAATGTTTTCATTACATATGAATGTTTTCATAACTTAAAATGGAAGAAAAGAAAGGTTAGAGAGATGACCATTAAATTGGACATATCAAAAGCTTATGATAGGGCTGAATAAGGTTTTGGAAAAACCTGGGTTTAATGAATGGTGGGTGAAACATGTGATTTAGTACATTAGTATAACAAGTTTTCAAGTAATTATAAATGGTTACCCTACCAGACCTTTTATTTTGACAAAAGGATTGAGGTAAGGTAACCCACTACTTTACTTATATCTATTAATATCAAATGTACTATCCAAGATGTTAGATAAGTTTATATAAGAAAAATAGACTGTGAGTTATAAGATCAAGTCAATGTTCCTTACAATTTCACATATTTTTTTAACTAATGATATGCTATTTTTTAGAGAAGCCTTAATGTAAAAAGTTTTAAAGATGCAATTTGTGAATTTGTACTATAAAGTGTTTGAGCAGAGGATGAATAGATACAAATTTGGCATCAAATTCAACTAGAATAAAAACTTAAAAAATTGCTAGACAAATTCTGCATCATCTCAATATCGAGAAGATAATAAGAGGTGGTAAGTACCTTTGCCTTCCTTTAAGCCTTAGACGATCAAAATCTGAGTCCTTTTGATTAATTCAAGATAAAATTGACATGAAACTCCTATCTTGGAAGCAATAAACATTATCTTTAGGTGTACACAAGGTTCTTATTAAATTAATTATTACTATGATCCTTACTTTGACTATGATAGTTCACAAGCTCTCCCAAACATTGTGTGTAACTAGAAAAATTGAAAAAATACAGATTTTTGGTGAGGGTAGTATGAAACAAAAGCTAAGATATACTAGGAGGGATAAAAGGTGTTGTTTAAGTTGAAGGAAGGAGGGCATTGGATTTTAAGACTTATAATCTTTTAATTTGGCTTTATTGGCAAAACAATGTTGGCATCTCATTCAAACTTAAAAGCACTATAGGTAAAAGTTCTTTAAGGTATTTATTTCCCTTCATGAAATTTCTTCCTTTCTACAAAAAGTCCTTTTAGTGCCTATTGTTGGCAAAGCTTACCAAAAGGTAAGGGGCTG
Organism: Bruguiera hainesii; assembly: GCA_023213295.1. Classification (NCBI taxonomy): domain Eukaryota; kingdom Viridiplantae; phylum Streptophyta; class Magnoliopsida; order Malpighiales; family Rhizophoraceae; genus Bruguiera; species Bruguiera hainesii. Next base: position 6,571,233 of record JAHOYR010000017.1, on the reverse strand, counting down.
TTGGAATAAGAATTAAGATGAGAGATTGGTGATAGGAGGCAAGTCAATATTTGGTAATACCTATGGGTTCCAAATTTGTACCATTTTAAAATTCAGTCTCTTAAACCTCCCACCATGAATGAGATAGTGGTTAGAGACTTAATTTAAGGTATTGTAATAAAGTGGAATAGGGAAAAATTATACCACCTGTTCTAGCTAGAGGAAAGAAGGGCAATTGATGATTAGGTTTGTATAGGAAAAACAAATTGTGGGTTATAAGATTAAGCCGCTGTTCCTTACAATTTCACATGTTTTTTTAACTAATGATATGTTGTTTTTTTGGGAAGCCTTAATGTAAGAAGCTTTAAAGATGATGTAACTTATGAATTTGTATTATAAAGTGTTTAAGTAGAAGGTGAATAAATACAAATTTGGCATCAAATTCAATTGGAATAAAAAATAAAAAATTGCTAGACAAATTCTGTATTATCTCAATATCAAAAGGATAAAAAAGGCGATAAGTACCTTGGCCTTCCTTTAAGCCTTAAATGATTAAAATATGAATCCTTTTGATTCATTTAGGATAAAATTGACATAAAACTCCAGTCTTGGAAGCAACAAACATTACCTTTGGCTAGGCATGAGGTTCTCATTAAATCAGTTGCTATTATGATCCTTACTTTGGCTATGATATTTTTCAAACTCCCAAACATTTTGTGCAACCAGATAAAACAAAAAATTGCAGCTTTCTAATGAGGGTAATGTGAAATAGAAGCTAAGATGAACTAGGAGAGATGGAAGGTGTTGTTTAAATCGAAGGAAGGGGGGCTTTGGATTTTGAGACTTATAATCTTTTATTCTAGCTTTATTGGCAAAATAATGTTGGCATCTCATTACCAATGCCAAGGGAAATAGGTACCTTTATAGAATTTATTCCTTACCAAAAAAGGTCCTTTTAGTGTCTAGTGTTAGTAAAGCTTACCATAAGGCAAGGGGGTGTTGGAAAAAGAATTGATATGGGAGATTGGTGATGGGAGCCAAGTTAATATTTGACATTTCAAAATTTAGTCTCTTAAACCTCCCAACGCAGATAAGACATTGGTTAGATACCTAATCTAAGGTTTTGTAAAGGAGTGGAATAAGAAAAGATTATACCACCTGTTCTAGCCAAAAGCAAGCAAGGTAATTGAAAACATCTAACTATTAAGAATTACAAAAGTATTTATTAAATAAATATAGAGTAAAAACAAGGATTTAAAATTTTGATTCATAATAATAGATTGATTAATTATTAAATATAATTACAATTTAGGCTACAAGATATAATTGTTATTGAGGTAATCTTTGATTCTTCTTCTCTCTTAAACTGAATCAGTGCATTATCACAAATTAGCACCATCTAAACATCTAGCTTCTAACAATTTCCACATAAAAACTAAGAGAGAACTCTTTTAAACCTAAACTCTTTTATGTAAAGAAGAGAGAAAAGAGGGCAAGCTAAAAAGAGAGTGCTACTCTGAGTGTACAAAAAATCGTCTAGCCATATAAGGTTCTATTCATAGAGAACTTTGACTTTATAATGTCAATTTCTATTAAATTACACTTTAGTTCTTATAAATTTAAATATCATATATTTAATCCCAAAAATTTCTCAAATATTGCAATCAAATTTAACTTGATCTCTTTTTACATCTTTCACTAATTTTCTTAATGTGTATGACCTATTGAAATTTTAATATATTAGTAATAAATATAAATTATAATTTTAAACAATTAGATAAATTAAATCCTTTTAATTTATTATTAATTCTCTAATTAATTAATTTATATCTATATATCAAGATTGATATCTTATAATATATCATAAACTCCCAAACATCAAGATTGTCAAGGTAATTTGACTAATCCCTTCAATACATAGTCTTTCAATATAATTCAATATTATCGTTATACTAAAATTTTAATTAGATATAAGATATAAAATTAATATCTAATTTATATTATCTAATCATATTAATTCTCAACCACTAATATAGTCATTGATTCCATGAATGAGATATAACTCCTTATGAATCATCTTTCCATTTTACATAAGAATTTCTTGAATTAATACTTATAGGGAACAAATAGAACATTTTTTGACAATTATTTTAAGATTTGATTACTCAATTATTTTTATATAGTTTACGATATATTTAACTATAATCACACAAGTAATTTTCAATTAAACTAACTTAGAGGTGAGATTAAAATATATTAATTCTTATATGAGATATCTTAATGATCTCAAATTTAAAAATCACTTATAGGATCATTATACAATAGATTCTTTATATATATAATAATTTTTTTATTTATAAATTCTTATAGTAAATTAATTCAGTAAATTTATTTATTTAATAAGTATCCGCATGTTTGTTTGAATATTTTTACATTTTAATTTATGAGAACAACTATTATATATATATATATATATATTATAATTTTATTAATGTCCTAATTTGATGGCATATTGATAAAAAAATTAAAAATAATATTTTAATATAAACAATAAAAAATATTTTTAATCAATTAATAACGTACATGAACATATATTTACAATAATGATCAATATATTCTAGAATATACAATAACACTACATAGGAGAAGACAGGTTAATCTGGCACCTTAACAAAACAGGGGCTAATTCTTTTAAGAGTGGGTATCACAGATTGATTTCAGCATCCCACGCCCCTAGTTCAGAATCCCCAGGAACCTTTGGGCTACGAAGAGCCACTTGGAGGAATTTATGATCACTAAGACTGAACCCCAAGATCAAACAATTTATAAGGAGGGCGTTACGAGACTCTTTCCCTACTCAAGCAAACATATACAAGAGAAGCGCTGCTGGGGGCTGTATTATCTGTGGGGAGGCGACAGAGTCCACTGTGCATCTCTTGCTCGCGTTTCCTCATGCAACGTGGTTCGCCAGCGATTTGGGGTACATGCCTAACGAAAGGGAGGTGGAGTCCTTTGCAGTTTGGTGGCAGGCTATGGAGGAAAATTTTCCAGAGGTACTCTGAAAATTGGCAGTGTCTTGTAGGAATATTTGGAAGCAACGATGTGCTTTCATTTTTGAGCCAAAGCAGATAGACCCTGGATTTACATTGCGTGCTGCTTATAAGGAGGTTGAAGAAACTGATATGATAAATCTCCCTGTTCCCAAGAGAACGCAAATCCCTAATCAGTCAAGTCCAAAGATACTTCAATGGGAGAAGCCAGAGGGACAAATCAAGCTAAACTGTGATGCAGCTAATGTTGAGAAAGGAAACTGGACAGGGATAACTGTTTCAGGACGCACTAGACCGGGAAAGATTGTGGAGGGGGCGACAATTTGCAGGAGAACCTCTTCAGCCTTGGTGGGGGAGGCGTTTGCGTTGAGACTTGCTACGCAAATTGCGCAGAAGAGAGGGTGAAGCAAAATTATTTTGGAAACAGACTGTGAACTTCAGGCTTGTAAAAACAAGGGTTGGGGTTGTCTGTGGGAAATAGCTCCCATTGTTTTGGACATTAGAGATTGGATATCAAGAGTTAAGGATGCCCGAGCTAGTCTCATTAACCGGAAAGCGAATTGCCCTGCGGATTGGTTGGCAAAGACAGCCAAAGAGAGACTCTGCCCAAGCGATTGGATGACTAATCCACCTTGTAGTTTATCTGCTTTATTAAATATAGACTCTGGCTGTAAATATTATTTCCGATCAATTAAAAGTTTCTGTTTGTTCAAATTAAAAAAAAAAAAAAGAAAGAAAAAGAAACCTAAAGTATTTACATGCTTAGTGACCAAGCATACGGGCCGGTAGATTTTCTGAGCAAGATTCTATCTCTGGAACCTATGCATTTGGCCATAGAATCTCCTAACCAGCCTGTCTTGCAGCATAGAACTGCATCCGCAGGTTCAATTATTTAAACTTTGGTACACAAAGATAACCAACCCAGAAACACCTTTCCAGTTGTTAAGCAGTCAAATCTTTGCGGTATTGTGTTATTGCTGGCCTTCGGTTTTCATTGGTTGATTATTCCAATTTCAAACTGATTGGGCATAAGTAATAACTAGTTGCATTAGTCTAGTTTGATTATTATTTAGTAGACAACTTAGATATTGCTTCTTTGATGTGAACCCAGTTTACTTTGTGCTTCCTCGCTTGTTATAGTGCTTGCTTATTGTGCCAATTTGATCAACCATCTATGGGATACCTCTAAAGTAAAAATAAACCAAACCTTTTCTCCCCATCATAGAAGCAATGTCTGGATGCGATACTTCGGTGGAGCTTCCAATTCTAGCCATGTCTCTGCCTGTGCTGCAGCCATCTTCTGTCTTTGCTCTTGGTGGAGCATGCAAAAAATGGGGATTCTTCCGCATAAAGAACCATGGAATATCCAAGGATCTTTACACCGAAGTTACCCTTTCACAACACTTCTTCAGTCTCCCTTCTGAGACAAAATCTAAACTTGGTCCCTCTTCTTGTTTAAGAACTTACAGCCCTCATTTCCTGGCTTCCCCTTTCTATGAGAGTCTCCGAGTTTCTCGACCAAACTTCCTTGCATCTGCTCAGAGTTCCGCAGGTGTAATTTTTGACAGACAGAGCCCCGAGTTCAGGTGACATATGGTTGCCTCTTCTTTCTCTTGTGCTTTTTGTTTCTGTCTCCTGCTTGTAAGCAGCTTTTGCATTTTTGTATTTGTCGACATCGTGTTTTTCTTGTGTCCCTTTTTTTTCTTTTTTTTATCTTTTTCCTTTTATGACAGTGAGGTGCTCCAAGAATATGGCAAGAAGATGACAGAGTTATCAGGGAGGATGTGGAAATTTTGTTGATGAGCTTAGGAGATTACTTTGACAAGACATACTACGAATCGGAATTCAAGAATTGCCATGGATACTTGAGGATCACAAACTACACACCTCCATAAACCTTGGAAGATGGGGTCGAGGGCCTTGGAATGCACACAGATATGAGCTGGGTAACAATTGTAAACCAGGGTCAAGTTGACGGGCTTCAGGTGAGATCCAAGGAATGGAATAAGTGGATGGATGTTGTTAAATTAATTAATACAAGTTGTCTTGTTATTTTGAGTATAAACAAATATAAAAAATTTAATGTGATATTTATTTAGATATAATAATAATTTAGATTATCAAGTTTAAAATCTCTCTATTTTTTCTATTAAAAATAATAATTATAAGAAAAAAAATAATTACTTTCTTAATAATAATTACAGAAAAAAAAATAACTCTTTTTATTAAAAATAACGATTATAGAAAAAAATTACGTAATTTTTTTTATTATAATTTTTTTTCCTCCTTTCCACCATAAATCAAAAAAAAAAAGAAAAAAAGAAAAATAAGAAAAATTTATCAAAAGGTAAAATCAGAAAAAAAATTTTATTTTTATAATAGAAATCTGATATTATAAATAAAAATATATAAAATTTATTATAATTTATATATTAGTATTTATATAAAAAAAATATCATATATTATAAAATTAAAAATTTTGATAAAAAAATTCTCCCTTTTTTTTAACAATTGATATTAAAGTGGATTTGTGAATACTAGAATGGATAGAGTGGGAAAATGGCTGGCCTGAAAAAGAAAAGAAATGACCGGGTTGAAAAGAAAAAGTCGGCAATCATTTGCCGTTTGCCGATAAAAAAAAAAAATTTGTTCTTTTTCTCAAATGTTCACCACCGGTTCTTTCCCTTTTTAGATTTGATTTTTTCGTGCCATTTTAGTTGCTGTGGTCGACAAAAAGAAAAAGATTAATAAATATTAGGGTTTGGCTATTAGAATGGTACCTTATTGGCATTTGTCAGCGTGGGGTATAAACCAGCTACCTGAATAATACCCAGTATATTAGTTGGTGTTGACCCAAAAAAGAATTTTCACACTATTTCAAATATTACTAGTATACAAACAAACCTATTTTTTATATCATTAATAATTTATTGATATTTTGTCAAATTAAACAATCTCAATAATTAAAAATTTTAAAATTTATTGAGATCATATTGATATTAATCAATTATTGAAAATTTATCGGTTACCAAAGTAACATATCTTGAAAGGATTCAAATATTTGATTGTAAATTTTAGTTGTTTATTTCTTTAAATGCTAATAAAATGTTGTACAGATTTGAAATGAACAATTGTGATTATTAATTATAAGGCTGGGAGATCATCTAAAAATAAATCATTGCCTATAATTAATGATACTAAAAAAGATTAATTGATATACTGAGTAAATATGATTGTATATCCAAAGATAACATTCATGTTAATTCTAGTATGATTGATTGATCTATCAAAGTATATCTAAATTAGCATCATCATTGATTAAAGTTATGTATTTGAGGATTACCCAAAGGTGAACTTAAATATATAATCAAAGTTTGTAATATATGTATTTTAATCCATTTAAGTTTATTCAAAGTATTAATGTGTAAATTTGGATTATGTTTACAACTTCTAATAATATGTTCGCCTTAGGCAATGCGATGATTAAATTCAATGGGCTGAATTATGCGGAATGGTCTGAGCATATTCAGTTTCACTTAGGCGTTTTGGGTTTGGACTTAGCAGTCATCTCGAATGAAAAGCCTGCAGCCATTACTGAGACCAATACAGAATCTGATAAGTCTCTTTATGAGACTTAGGAACGGTCTAATAGGCTGAATTTGAATTTAATGCGAATGATGATAGCTAAAAATGTCAAGCCATCGATGCCTAAGATGGAAAATGCAAGGGAATTTATAATGAGAATTAAGGAATACTCTCAATCAGATATAGCTGATAAATCCATTGTAGGAAGCCTAATGAGTGAGCTGACGACCAAGAAATTTGATTGGTCACAGCCTATTCATGATCATGTGACTAATATGGCTAATCTGGCAGCAAAGTTGAAAACAATGGGCATGGATATGAGTGAATCCTTTTTGGTTCAATTCATCATCAACTCACTTCCTCCTGAATTTGGTCAGTTCCAAGTGAATTATAACATTATCAAAAAGAAATAGAACCTTCAAGAAATTAAGACCATGTTAGTTCAGGAGGAAAGGAGATTAAAGAAAATGAAGGATCACTCTATTCATCTTACTATTCATAATGATACTAGTAGTAGTAAGTTTAGACCATATAAAAAGGATAAGTAGAAGGACAAAGCCTCTATGAAAGTCACTAGAAGTCAGATTCACAAGGATAAAAAATGCTTCTTCTGTAAAAAGATTGGTCACTTTAAGAAAAATTGTCCAAAAAAAAAGACTTGGTTCGAAAAGAAAGGTATGTACTGTATATCAGTATGTTTTGAATCAAATGTAATTAAAGTACCTAATAATACTTGGTGGTTAGACTCTGGAGCTACTATTTATGTGTCACATATCATGCAAAAATTCCTTTCAATCCAGCTCATAACAGGAACTGAGAAATTCCTTTATATGGGAAATAGAATGAAGGCATGAATAGAAGGAATTGGGACGTACAGATTAATTTTGGATACTGGGTGTCACCTAGATCTGGAAAAGTGTCTTTATATTCCTGAATGTGCTAGAAACTTAGTTTATGTTGCAAAGTTAGATGAAGTAGGATTTAACCTTAAGATTGGAAACGATGTATTTTCACTGTATAAACATTCGTACTATTATGGATTTGGTACTTTGGTTGATAATTTATATCGTTTTAATCTTGATGCTATGTATGCTGATTCTCTATTTCTTGTTGAGCATGATATAGGTAACAAACGTAATGCATATGATGATAGTTTTGATTTCTTATGACATCAAAGATTAGGTCATATATCCAAAGAAAGGATATTGAGGTTGGTGAAAGGTGATGTCCTGTCTCAATTGGATTTTACTGATTGGGAGGTATGTGTTGGCTGTATAAAAAGGAAACAGACAAGACACACATCAAAGAACCCAACCATAAGAAGTAATGAACCTTTAGAATTGATACACACTGATATTTGTGGCCCCTTTGATATTTCAATATAGGGTGGTGAGAAATATTTCATCACGTTTATAGATGACTACTCACGATATTGTTATTTATATCTACTGCATGAAAGGTCTCAGTCAGTAAACACCCTGGAGGTGTTTATAAATGAAGTGGAAAGGCAGTTAGATAGAAAAGTGAAAGTGATTAAGTCAGACAGAGGTGGTGAATATTATGGAAAATTCAATGAAAGTGGACAATGTCCTGGTCCATTTGCAAAACTTCTTGAAAGTCGAGGCATATGTGCACAGTATATAATGCTTGGTACACCACAACAAAATGGTGTAGCGGAAAGGTGGAATCGCACACTTATGAATATGGTTAGGAGTATGTTAAGTTACAGTACTGTACCTTTATCTTTGTGGATGCATGCATTAAAAACTGCTGCATATTTGCTGAACAGGGTTCCTAGTAAAGCTGTCCTTAAGACTCTTTATGAGTTATGGATAGGTAGGAAACCTAGTTTAAGACACTTTCATGTTTGGGGTTGTTCAGCAGAAGTAAGGATATATAATCCACATGAAAGAAAGGTTAATGCAAGAACCATTAGTGGTTACTTCATTGGCTATCCTGAAAAGTCCAAAGGGTATAGGTTCTATTGTCTTAACCATAGTACTAGAATAGTTGAGTCTGACAATACTCGGTTCATTGAAAATGGTCAATTCAGTAGGAATAGGGAATCACAAAAAGTGGATATTAGAGAATTACAAAATGAAAGATCCACAGTAAGCACTTCTACTCAAGTTGTTATCCCCACATTAAGTGTTTCTACTCAAATTGTTGTTCCTTTTGTTACATCACAGTTATGCGACATGCAAAGACAACAAATTGATATTCGAAACACACAGAGTGAACACATAAGAGATGAACCAAGTGACAATATGTAAGTCACAAATGAGCAAGTGATACCATAAGAAATGGCATTACAGAGGTCTACAAGACAGAAAAGATCAGCTATATCGAATGATTATATGGTTTACTCAATTAAACATGAATCTGAATTAAGTATTGATAAAGATCCAATCTCATTTAAACAAGCCATGAAATGTAATGATTCTGAAAATGGTTCAATGCCATAAAAGAAGAGATAAAATTGATGGATGTAAATCAAGTCTGGGAACTAATGGAGTTGCCTGAAAGATCAAAACAAGTTGGCTGGTGGGTCTTCAAGACCAAGCGAGACTCAAAAGGCAACATCAAAGGGTATAAGGCTAGACTTGTTGCCAAAGGTTACACTCAAAAGGATGGTATTGACTATAAAGAGACTTTCTCTCTGGTCTATAAGAAAGATTCTTTAAGAATTATTATGGCTTTGGTGGCTCACTATGACCTAGAGCTCCACCAAATGGATGTAAAGACCGTTTTTTTAAATAGTGACTTAGAAGAGGAAGTGTATATGGACCAACTTGAAGGTTTCATAACCACAGGGCAAGAAAATTTGGTGTGTAAATTAAAGAAATCGATATATGGACTGAAACAAACCTCTTAACAATGGTATATTAAGTTCAATAATACCATTACATCATATGGTTTTGTAGAGAACACCGTTGATCAGTGTATCTATACGAAGGTCAGTGGGAGCAAGTTCATTATATTAGTCCTATATGTCGATGACATTCTTTTGGCTGCTAATGACATGAGTTTGTTGCATAATGTCAAGAAATTTTTCTCTAAAACTTTTGAAATGAAAGATATGAATGAGGCATCCTATATGATAAGAATAGAAATATTTTGTAATAGATCACAAGGATTGTTAGGATTGTCTCAGAAAGACTATATCAATAAAGTATTAGAGAGATTTAGAATGGAAAATTGCTCTACAAGAATAGTTCCAATTCAGAAAGAGGACAAGTTTAGTGAATTGTAATGTCTAAAGAATGATTTGGAACGAAAATCAATGGAATCCATTCCCTATGCATCACTGATTGAAAGTTTGATGTATGTTCAAACATGCACTCGGCCAAATATTAGTTTCGCTGTTGGAATGTTAGGCCGATATCAAAATAATCCTGTAATAGATCATTGGAAAGCTAGAAAGAAAGTACTTAGGTACTTACAAGGCACTAAGGATTATATACTTACTTATAAAGATCAAGTCATCTTGAAGTAGTAGGCTACTCGAATTTAGATTATGCTGGATGTGTAGACTCGAGGAAATCTACATTTGGTTACATGTTTCTATTGGCCAGAAGAGTAGTTTCATGAAAAAGTGTGAAGCAGTCTGTCATTGTTACTTCCACTATGGAGGCTAAATTTGTAGCATGCTTTGAGGCTACTATTCATGCATTATGCTTGCAGAATTTTATCTTAAGGTTTGGTTTGGTTGATAATATAGAAAAGCTGTTAAGAATTTATTGTGATAATTTTACAGTTGTTTTCTTCTCTAAGAATGATAGGTGCAAAACCAAAAAGTGTCCATTGAGCATATTGGTACTGAATTGATGATAGTGGACCTGTTAACTAAAGGTTTGTCACCGAAAACATTTATTGGACATGTTGAACAGATGAACATTTTGGACGGGTCCTCATTCTCTTGAAAGTTAATATTTTGTACTGCTCATATCATTGTGACACTTATGAATTCAATTAAGGTTATGGTTTTGTTTGCTCTTTTGTTATTTACATTAAGTTGTATACAGTTATAGTTTATGAGATAACTAGTAGCATATTTGGAAATGACAATTTAAAATCTCAATGTTCCTCGGTTAAGTTATTATAAATTATGATGATTATGTGATACATGGAAGGAATCATATTGCTAAAAGATATATGACTGTCATGATCCAATCATCTTAATTCAATCAAGTATTATGGTTTGATGATCTCTAAATATGGTGCACACTTATTCGTTATTGATTCATCAAGTCATAACATGGGTCAAGTGGGAGAGTATTAAATTAATTAACATAAGTGACTCTTGTTATTTAAAGTATGACCAAATATAAAAGGTTCAATATAATGATTGTTTGGATATAATGATCGTTTGGATATAATGGTAATTTTGGTCATCGAGTTTAAAATCTCTCCACTCTCCCTATTAAAAATAATGGTTACAGGAAAAGAATGGATCACTCTCCCTATTAATAATAACGGTTACAAGAAAAGAAAAGATAACTCTCCCTATTAATGATAACGGTTATAGGAAAAAAAAGAATAACTCTCCCTATTAATAATAACGGTTATAGGAAAAGAAGAGACGTAATTTTTTCCATTACAGCTTCTTTTCCTCCTCTCCACCATCAGAGAAACCAAAAAGAAAAAGGAAAGGGAAGAGTAGGAGAAATTCATCAAAAGAAAAAATCAGAAGAAGATTCTCATTTTTGTAATAGGAACCTGACATCATGGATAGAAGTATGTAAAATATATTATAATTTGTATATTAGTATTCATATAAAGAAAAAATTCTGCATCATAAAATTGAAAATTTTGGTAAAAAAAAATTCTCCCTTTTTTTTTTAACACATGTAGCACCATACGAGGAGACATTGGTGGTGAACATAGGGGATATGCTGCAAGCTTGGAGCAACGACAAGTTCATGTCAGCAGAACACCGTGTTGTCCTCAAACGACTCGTTAATCGATTTTCTCTTGCCTTCTTTTGGTGCTTTGAGGACGCACAAGTGATCTTGGCATCAAATGAAGTGGTGGGTGAAGGACACGAAAGAAAATACAAGCCATTCGTATGTGCAGAATATCTAAAATTCAGAGAAAACACTGAGCGAGGGCAGTTCGAAAAGGTTGGCTACACTGTTAGATATTCTGCTGGAAATCTATCTCTGAATTTGGAAATAATCTATGTTCAAATTCAGCCATACAGTTGGTGAACAGTATTTATTCCATCTTGTCCAGCTGATACAGCGGTTGTTATTTTAACCAACATGGCTTCCTGAGTATTATCAGAATGTCATGGGGGTGGTTAATAGGGAAATTCCATATTCTTGTGCAGCTGAATTTTTAAATTCCAAATGATGTATTGGAGTATTATATCACTTTTCGTATTGCCCCCTTTCACCACTCCCCTTCTCCAGGGTTTGTTATAGAAATGCAATTGATGTAACTTCTGCACATTATCTCTTGCTCGGTGCACTCTTATATGCAAGAAAATTAATACCCTGAATGTGTGCCATATGTAGGATCAAGACATTGTTCCTTTTCTCCATCGGATTCTCATCAGATGATGACCCAAAGAGCACAGGGTAAAATGACATAGTGTGTTTACCAAATGCACCCATTCCCAGTACTAAAATTTTTACGTCTCAACGGAGTGGTTAATTTCATTTGAAGGCATTTTATGCCAATCCAGAAGAATTGCCGTCTATTGTATCTTCAAAAATTGGTTCATTTTAGTAGCAAGAAACTCTAGTCTCTCTGCCAAACTTTAAGATACAAATTGCATTTTGCATTGTTCTTGGTCAGGAAGGAATTAACGAGGCATTTGCTATTACGACGTGGGCCTCATTTTTCTAGGTATAAAAAAGTGATTCTTGATAAAGTAGCCAAAAGAAAGGTCATCATTGTCCAAAAAAAGTGAGGCTTCAAAAGAAAAGAAAAAAAAAAAAGACTCATAGTTTAAAAAATTGAGATCCATGTTTCATGCATAGAAAGTAGGACCCTAACATTTAAAAAAAAAAAAAAAGACTAATTTGAAAAAAAGTGATTTCGATAAGCAAGTTAAAAAAAATAAGATCAATGCTCAAAAATTTTAAAAAAGCATTTAAAAACATGAGACCCCATTCTAAAAATTGAAACCTGGGTTCCAAACATAAAAAGTGAGATTTGAGGCTAACCAAAGTTAGACTTTAGTTTTAAAATACGATTTTTAGCACAAGAGAAAAAAAAAAAAGGTTTAAGGCTTAAAAGAAACAGATTTTGAAAAAGTAAGATCTTAATTCAAAAAGGAAAGACCAAAGTTCAAAAAATTGAAATTTAGTCCCATGCCTAGAAAGTGAGACACTAACATAAAAGAAGTTAGCTTTTAACTTAAAAATGATTTCTTACATGCAATAACAAAAAAATGGGGCCAACACTAAAAAGCAAAAATTTAAAAAAAAAAGAGACCTTATTTTTAGAAAATTAAGACCTTAGTATCAATTTTTTGAAGTCTCACTTTTCTTAGCATTGATCCCCTTTTTTGAGCAACTAAATTGCTTTTTTCAGCTAGATTCAAAGTTCTCTTACCTAACTCTCAATTTTTATGCATGAGATCAAGGTCTAATTTTTTTGAATTGTAATCTCTCTTTTATTTCAAATCTTACTATTTTAGCATTGGTGTCATTTTCTTTTTTTGAGCTCATACATCAAGAATCATTACTTTAAGCTTGATTCTAAAATTTCTTAATCTAAGTTATCAATTTGTATGGATAAGAACAAGGTCTCACCTTTTTGAATTAGGGTCTCACTTTTTCAACTAGATCCTACTTTTTCAAATTCCACTATTCTTAGTATCGATGCAATTTTATTGAGCTTGTGTGACTATTTTAAACTTGAATTTAAGTTCTTTTAGTCTCAATTCTCAATTTTTATGCATAGGATCCTAATCTCACTTTTTTGAATTGAAGTTTCATTTTTTTTTCTAATTAAAGTCTCATTTTTATCAAATCTTACTTTTATTAGCAATGTTTTCATTCCTTTTTTGAACTCATATGTAAGGAATTACTATTTTAAACTCGATTCTAAGTTCTCTTAACCTTAATTCTTAATTTTTATGCATGAGATTGAGATTTCTCCTTTTTGAATTGGGGCCTCAATTTTCTCAATTAGGATCTCACTTTTTCAAATCTCATTGGTTTTAACAATGGTGCCATATTTTTCAAGTTTATGTGTCGAGAATTGTTATTGTAAGCTCAATTCTAAGTTTTCTTAGTATTGATTCCCAATTTTTATACATAAAATTAGGGTCTCAAATTAAGTTCTTACTTTTTCTTATTGAGGTCTTGTTTTTTCAAATCTCATTGTTCTTAGCATTATAAATAGTCAAGAATCACTATTTTAAACTCGATTCTAAGTTCTAATGTTTAGGATCTGAGTCTCATTTTTTTGAATTGGGGTTGTACTTTTTCTAACTAGGGTCTCACTTTTTTCAAATCTTACTTCTTTTAACAATTTTTTTTTATTTTTTTCTCAATCTTGTCTTTCAAGAATTATTATTTTAAATTTGGTTCTAAGTTCTCTAAGTCTAGACTCATAATTTTTATGCATGAGATTGAAGTCTCATTTTCTTGAATTGGGGTCTTAATTTTCCAATTAGAGTCTCACTTTTTCAAATCTAATTATTTTTAGCACCTATGCCATTTTTTAAGCTTATATATTAGGAATCACTATTTTTAACTTGATTTTAAGTTCTATTAGTATCATTTCTTAATTTCTATGCATAGGATTCAATTCTCACTTTTTTGACTTGGAGTCTTACCTTTAAGTCTTATTGTTCTTAGCATCGGTGACATATTTTCAAGCTTACCTGGTGGGAATTCGTATTTCAAGCTTAATTCTAAGTTCTCCTAGTCTCAATTCTCAATTTTTATGCATGAGATCAGGGTCTCATTTTTTTTAAACTAGGTCTCATTTTTTTCAAATCTCACTTCTCTTAGCAACAATGCCTTTTCTTTTTCGAGCTCACACATTAGAAATTACTATTTAAAACTCGATTCTAAGTTCTTTTAGCCTTAACTCTTAATTTTTTTTGCATGAGATTAGGGTCTCACTTTTTTTAATTAAGGTCTCAATTTTTCAAATCTCACCAGTTTTAGTGTTAGTGCCATTTCTTTTTTTAGTTCACATTTTTGGAATTGCAATTTTAAACTTAATTCTAAGTTATCTTAGTCTAAATTTTTAATTTTTATACATAAGATCCAAATCTCATCACTCTTTTGAATTGGGGTCTCACTTTTTCAAATATCACTATTCTTTGCACCAATCTCTTTTTCTTTTTTATGCTTATGTGTAAGGAATCACTATTTTAAACTTGATTTTAAGTTCTCTTAGTTATGATTCTCAATTTTTATAAATTGAATTAGGGTCTCTCTCTCTCTCTCTGTTTTTTTTATTTTATTTTTAACTAAGGTCCCATTTTTTTTTTAAGTTTGAAAATTTTCATCATTGGTTACATTATTTTAATTTTGCATATATGGAATCACTTTTTTAAGCATTAGTCTTACTTTTCCAAATCTAGACTTTAATTTAGAGCAATGCAATTGAGGTCTCACTTTTTTGAATTTTTTTTAACTGGTATTTCACTTTTCAAAGTTTTAATTTCTAAAATATTGGTCACATTTTTCAAAGTTTACGTATCACAAATCTACTTTTCAAACACAAGTTTCACACTTTACAAACTTTCATCTCATTTTATATAAATATGAAATCGGGGTCTTACTTTTTTGAATTAGGGTCTCATTTTTTTTAATTAAGGTCTTACTTTTCTAAAGTCTTAACTAGTCACATTATTTTTAACTTGCATGTATATAATCATTATTTAAATAATTAATATCACTTATTTCACACCTAAACTTCAATTTAGAATAATGAAATCAGAGTGTCACTTTTTTGAATTGGGTCTAATTTTTTTGAACTAAGTCTCACATTTTTAAAATCTCAATTTCCTAAGTATTGGTCACAATTTTTGAAGATTGCATATTGTGAATTAGCACTTCAAATAAGATTTTCACTCCTGAGATACTTTCACCTCGCTTTATAAACATGCAATCGGTTCTCATTTTTTTAAAGTGGGGTCTTATTCTTTGTAAGTTTTAATTTCATAAATGTTGATTGCGTTATTTTAAACTTGTATATATAGAATCACTTTTCAAAGCACAAACCTCACTTGTTTCAAGCTTGGACTTCAATTTAAAATAATGAAATTAAGACATTATTTTTTTCAATTAGAGTCTAAGTCTCAATTTCTTAAATATTGATCACAATTTTCAAAAATTGCATACCACAAATTGCCTTTTCAAACAAAACTTTCACTCTTCCTAAGTTTTAACCTCACTTTATAAGCATGGAATGAAGGTCTCATTTTTCTAAAATTTCAATTTTTTAAGTACTAATTGCATTATTTTAAATTTGTATATATAAAATTACTTTTTAAAGTATGGTTCTCACTTTTTCTAAGTTTGGACTTTATAATAGTCAAATTGAGGTCTTAATTTTTTTTGAACTAGCATCTCATTTTTTTTTTCAAATTAATGTCTAACTTTTTTTAAGTTTTATGATTTTAGCATGTCTTAAGCTTACTTATCTAAAATCGCTCGGTAAATTTGCCTAGCTATATGTTTGTTTGTGTTACACATTCCAAAAAACAAAGAAAAACTTCATCCACATATAAACTTACTGTTGCATGGCTTCCTCCTTCTAATTCTCATTAACCCTTGGTACTTCATTGATTTAAAAGTTAAGCATAAATTTCACATTGTCATAAGCCATTGTTAAATTTTATTGTTGTTTATTAAAGATCTAACGAAGAAATGCCATGTTTTAATGGGTTAAAAGGTTAATGGCATAAACGATGGCATTGTTGCCTATTCATTTGAAGGCTTATCTTTTGCAAAGGACCATTTTCATTAAGGACTTTGACGACATGTTGGCTTATACAATTACAAAGGTTAGTGCTTTTCTACAAAATTTGTTTCCCTTTTCTTTCTAGATTTAACTCAGTATATGTGCTAAATATACCAAAATTGCTCTAAAAGAATTTCAATTAACAAGTTTGTAATTAAGGTGAGTAAAGTCAATTTTACAAATTGAATTTTGATTAATTAACTAACTAATAATCTTAATCCTATTGAGTTCATGACAATATAAGAGTAAAGGGGAGGAATTTGGTTTTAATTAAACAAATAAAATTCAAAATAAAAAAATTAATTGCAAATAAAATTAATAGAAAAATACATATTTGACAATAAGAATATTTATATCATTATATTCATATATTGATCATTGACACTGAAGATCATTAATTTTTTAATTGAATATTCGATCTACAATAATGACAAACTCTATTATTTTAAATTTTTCTTTAATTTATTGTTAATTGAGATAAATTTTTCAATTAATTTTTTATTAATTAAACTACTTAGCATAAGTTCTTTAGATATAACATATGTATCAAGTTCTCTTACACTTAACTATTGTGAGTATTTAAGCAAAAGAAAATAAAGTAAAATAAATCTTAACTCATTTTTGTAGGAATCATGATTGCATTTGGTCTATGCAAACTCTAATGGACGAGTTTTGTCTCATGAGAGTTTTCCAAAGATTTACCTAGAAAATCCTTTATAAATGCAATGCATGCAACACACAAAATAAAAGAAAACACTAAGTAGTAATTAAGCTCATGGCATTCCTTAAATATGAATCTTAAGTTGGAACCTAACAAAACCAAATAAGCAAGCTAAGCATGTTTTAACTATCACTCGTATATCCACACATACTTCTAAATAAGCTCATGCAAATCCATAATCAACACAATTAGAATATAAAATATCTAATAATTACCCTTATCTTATTATAATAAAAACAAGAAATTGAGATTTTTCTTCTCTTTATTTTCCTTTTATTTAGAAGCTACAACATCGTCTTGTATAAATACTCATTTTTTGATATAAATACTTGTAATGAGAGTACCCAGCTATTTTAGAAGTTAGACACTTAGAATGCTTTGCACACTCATATCTCAAGCCACTTTTTAACACAAAGATCAACATTTGTAATAAAAATCTTGAGTTACTAAGTAACTTAAAATATTAGAGTAGGTTACTTTAACAAATTTTTAGCCTCTTACTTATTCCTTCTTCCTTTTCTCTTTTTCTTCATTTCTTTTTCTGGTTCTTTTATTTACTTAAGCTTTTAAACTTTAAGGAGTATTCATAAGTTAAACATCATGTAAGCAATCATGCTAAATTATAAACCCAAACAAATGTCTTTAGAGAACATACACTTTAACCCTCATATTAATTGAAACACTCTTAACTCACTCTTTAAGATCTTATCAAATTCGAAATTAATCATCAAGTAAAAAAGCTGCCATTTACTTACATTATCATGCAACAACCAAAGAAAAATTTTGTGAAACTAAACAATATGGTCATGGAACAACACAATTCTCATTTAAAAACTTTAAAGTAGTATAAAGAGGAGATTTTACAAAGTGGGAAGAGAAAAAAAAATGTAAGGGAAGAAAGAAGAGGAAGAATACCAAAGGGGGAGAGGAACTAATCTTCAGTGAAGTTAGGTTCTAAAAGCCTTGTCTTGGAAAATTTTTAAGCTCCCTTTTAGAGTTAAGGGGTTAGATACTTGTGGTAGACAACTGAAATCTTTCATCAAAAGTAGTCTTGGATTTTTGTAAAAATGGCATTTGCAAAGTTATTTTCAATTTTTGAAAAGTCGATAGTAACAATGACTTTGTCTAAAACCACTGAAAGTAATATTGGAGTTTTGTATAACTAGCATGATTATCCTTCCATTTGATCTTTAATATTAGCCAATCCTTCATCTCCAACTAGATCTTCAAAATCATTAATGTCAATAAGATCATTAGGTTTGTCTAAAAAATCAAGTAAATCTTTATCTTCAAGGATTGGTTCTCGATTTTCATAATATACAAGTAGTTCAGTTTATTGAGTGTTTATCTTGAAGTTGACTCAATATAAGGAATTTCTTTCCATAAAGAATTTTTGGATGAAGTCTTCTATTGCTAAAGTATGGACTTCTTAAAAATCCTAGAGACACCAATTTCTGGTAATTATTTTGGCTTTCCAACTTTGTATTTATTGATCTAATGGAACTAAATAGTCCCAAATTCCTTGTTTAAGAAGACTAGGTCTATGGGTTTGGCCATACATGATGATAACTTGCTTGGCTAGTTTAAATTCATTAATAAATTCTGGTGGAGAAGAATCTATGTTTAGGTGAACATAATGGTCTCCATTTTCCATTAATTGTAATCCTAATATGGCCACTTTTTCATCCCATTTGACTAAACAGGTATAAATCTAAAAATATAAGTTGTCTTAACATTCCATGATTCAGTAGCATCTATGGAATAATTTTGAGCCCTTCAAAACTACTTTATTGGTAGATTTAGAGATCAATGTTGGCATTGTAGATTGAAAAGACTAGTTTGTAGATGCATGTTATTCTGTCTAATGGGATTTGTTCGCAACTAACAAGCTGGTCTTGATAATTTGGTCCTTTTTCTTGTGGGTAATAAGCTATTTCACACCATATTTTAATACCATGGAATGAATTAGGAGAGAAAGCCACAATTTTGAGAAATTTGTGTAATTTTACTCGAGTGTCTTAGAGTTGGTTTTCTCTTTTTTGGTTAATAAAGAAATTATGTCTCTATGATTTTGAAAGTAATTGTAGAAAGTATTTGGAAAGAAGAAAAGCTGGTTGTGGTTTATTTCATTTATCTTAGTGAGAGATAAATATGAGGTTTTAGTCGTGGGATCACTCCATAACATTAAATATGTCAAAGCCATCTCACTTTGTTTTGTATTATCTTGTTTTTCACTTAAACTTATAGGTTTTCTTTTTTTGTAATATTGCTTTTGGAGTCTTTTAGAGTGGATGTGAACTTGAAGTTGAAGCATATGTAGATGGAATTGAATTTTGTATGATAAAAGTCTTTTCTAAATCTTTGTAAATTAAAGGGTCTATAAAGAAATTTGTACCAATGTTTTTTCTACGTGCATAAATTATAATAACATATGTATGATACACCATGATAGTTTGTAATAAGGTTTTAGACTTAAGATTATTTAGAGAAAATACCTGTGGTTCTTCTTTTGAAAATGCAATAATAATTGTAATTACTAATATAAGAATTTATAGAGAAGTACCTTGCTAATGCATTTATGATATATATAAAATTGGAACTATTACCTCTTGTATTCCATAGATTGTCCAAGAGACATTACTGATCAACTTTTAATTTAAATTTGTATTTATTTATAAATGCTAAATTTGAAGTTAGAAGGAATACTCTGAGGTGGAATCCTTCAATATTCATGAAGTTTTCCATTTCCTTACCAAATTTGTAGATTGTTAGGTATTTGGGACATGAAGATATTGTGATGGAGTTTTAAAGGTTAAAAAAGGGAATGAGACTTCTTAGGAATTTCTGGAGTTGAGATTTTTTTATAATTTTGTTAAGAAACTTAATAGTAAAGGCTAAAACTCTTTCAATAAGAGTAATAATTCCCTAAAAAATGTAATGTATAAGGAATCTCACTCTAGTTTGGAATCAAAATATCTTAGATTAAGATATCACAAGTCTATTGTGTTTAACAACATAAAAAAAAAATTGTTTGTAAATGTTTAAAATTTTGTTCTATAGAATTTGAAAAAAAAAAATAAAACATCATCAATATAAATAAGAAAAAATTTTGAATATAGTTGAAAAATCTCATTCATAATTCTTTGGAATTCAAAAGGAGTATTTTTTAAACCAAATGACATAATGTTTTGTTCATACTATCCAAAAGGAATAGTAAATGTAGTTTTATACTTATCATTTAGATTAAACTAAATTTGCTAGAATTCAGATTTCATGTCGAATTTGAAAAGATATAGGCAAAATATAGTTTTTGTAGTGAGTCTTTTTTTATTAGGAATAGGGTACCTAATCCACTTAAGGGTTTTGTTAAGGGGTTTGTGATTGATGACTAACTTGGAAGTACTTATTTCAAATTCTATTAACTTGTTGACATAGAAAATAACATATGACCAAGGTGATCTAGATTTGAAGATGAGTTTCTTAGATTTTAAATCCTGAATATTTTTTCTATAGTAACTCTCTAGTTTTATGTTCATTTGAATGAGTCAAACTTTTATAAGAATTTGTTTTTCATTAAAAATAGTTTATATTGTAAATCAATTATATGTTATTTTTTATTCCAAAAAGCACTTGGAAGTTCAAAATAAAGTTCATTTTGAAGAATTTGTTTAAAAACAAAGATTTTTTTAAAATTGTAAATTCATGTAATTGATTATGAATTCTTTGGAGAGAAAGATATAAATAGAGAAGGTTTCGTTCTTTGACTTGGATAATTGTATAAATTTTTTTCTTATAAACATAATGGGCTTTAATAAAGTTCAAATTTTTAGTTTTTGGAACTTCAAGAAAAAGAAAATAAGGTTTTTGAAATTTTATTTTGAAAATAATACTATAATAATTGAAATGTAAGAAATAATGAGATTTATAAATGATGTTCATAGAATTACCTCATGATGCATATTTTCAATGAGGACAAAGGAAGTTTTGATTTAAAAATGTTGATTTTGGATGAAAGTGGTGGTTTTGTTTGTAATCGTAATTTTTGAATTGTTCGTGCCCGAAAGTTTTTCATTAGTTTTTTCTTGAAAACAATTTATACAATTTCTTATTTGATATAGTTCAAATATATTTCAGTATAAAAAAGAACAATTGTATCTAATTTAAAATCATTTGAAAAATCTAAATTGATTTTTATAAAATATTTTTAGGAGGTAACCTATTTCAAAGCAAAAAGAAAAATTATTTAAAACTTTTTCTATGTTTTGGAGGTTTTGGGGTTCCTAGTTTTGGTCTTCTATTTCAAGGTTAGTGTCTAGTATTTCCTTTAAATGTTTTATAAGAAGAAGTTGTAGGGTTTTATTATCTTTTTTCTAATTTTGTTTGAGTTCTTTAAGTTTTGTTTTTATGAGTTTGATTTCTATTTAAAATTCTTGTATGTTAAGAGTTGGTTTTTTGGTATTTTTCTTTATTAGAATTGAAGTGAATTCACATATTGGTCTAAAAGTTAATGGAATAATGATTTTGGTTTCCTATTTTTGGAAGGTTTTGAGAATTTGTAAGTTAGGATTGGTAATGTATTTGATAAGGTCTACTATGATTTGCTAGTTTTCTGTAAGTATGTTGATTTCTTTAGATTCAATTTTTGTTTTAGAAGAGGTGGTTTGAAATTCATTTGTTTGTAATGGTTATCTAAGTAATTATAAGAGGGGTCAAAATCAAAATTAGAACTGAAAATATTTTGGAGTAAAGTTTCTAATTTGAAAATGAGTTTCCGATTATAAATATAATTTTTGAATTTTTTGGTTGAATTTATAGTATTTGGATATATGTCATTTTAGTTAACACTTGTAATTGGTAAAATCTTTGAAGAGGGTTTTGGATTTAAAAGGTTTTGATTATGGCTTTTGACTTAGATATTTTGGTTTTCTTAGATTTACTATAATAGGTTTATTTTTAGGATTTTTTGAAAGTACGATAAGATTTTGTATAAGGTTTAGGATACTTCTTCTTTTCAGGCTCTAAGAGTTTTGGAATTCCTAGGTTGAACTATTGACAAAAGGTTCTAACTTCAAAACAAAATTGTTTCATTTCCCATTTGAGATGTTTTGGGAGTTTAAGGTCTTTAGATTTTGAATCCTTCTTGCTAGGTAAAGATGATCATTTCTTTGTAAGTGAACCTATCATAAGAAATAGGGTTTCCATAGATGGTTATACGGATTTGTTCAAATTTTTCCCTTAATAAGGTTGGAAGTCTTGTAAAAAAATTTTCTTTCTAGAAGAGTTGGTTTAAGTGTTCCCTAAGCATAACTCTTTTAAGGAAAGTGTTTTTGTAGTTTTGGAACTCACTAAGTCTCTTACACCTGAGATTTGTAAATAACTTAGCATTTTTGTCTTTAAGATGAGAAGGTTCTCTTATGAAATTTAAGAAAATAGTTAAAATAAGATAAACTACAATATCTTTTATAGTGTTACTTGAATTATCGAGAATGGGTATGTCATCTTCTATAATTTGTATGGCTTTAAAGATTTAGTTTTGCTTATCATTGGTAAGATGATAATCCCATTGGCCTTTGAGTTGTCCTAATAATCCTATTATTAGGAGTTCAACAATAATTTTGTTAGGAATATTGTTATGATTTTTGTAAATATTAACTATCATAATCATCTATTGTAAAAGATTAAGGATATTGTATTATGATATACAATCAATATTCCATTCGTAGATGGAAGAGGCCTTAAACTTGTATTAGTTCAATGTATTTGGTTTGTTTTCAAGGTTAAGATTTGAAACTGTGAGTACAGATATGAGTTTTTCCCAAAAAAGTCCATTTATTTAAAGCTAAGAATTTTTTAGTTCATATGTGTTTTCTAAGTTGTTGACTTCCTTTTTTGTAGATGAAAAAGATGGTTTTAAAAAGGTTAGTTTTTGTTTGATCTCTTAGATGAAAAGGTTTTTTATTTCTTGATTTGTTTTGAGTTTGGGAGGCTAATATAGTTTTAAAACAAGATGTTTGATTTTGCTAGTTTTTGATTTGGTAATAGTCTTTTGGGTGGTAGTTGATTGGATTTAGTTTTCAATTATGTTCAACAAAGTTCTTATGGTATGAAGGTGGGTATTGGAAAAATTATTTTGCTAAATGATCATTTTAAAAAGTTTTTCTAGAAAAGTCAAATTCTTAGGGTATTTTGTGAGGGGCTAAGTTTATAAGTTTTTGTTGATGGACTATCTTAACTGATCTAAGAGAAGGGTGTTTTGATTCGACGACATGGTCATCCAAGGTAAGTCATTCTTTAGTTTTACTATGATAAGTAACTTGAAAGGGTACGAATAATTTATTTGAGATGCATATTATTCAAATCAATCAAAAAACTTCAAAAGAAACATATAATAGTCTTCTTGAATTTCTTTTCTTTTTTGAAGAAAATGTTTGAAAAACCAGTTTCTTTTTACAGTATTATAAGAAGCATAAAAATTATCATGTAAATTTTTTTTGTCAACTTGAAATTCTTTTTATAAAATATGCAATTCATTTGTAATGTTTTTGTAATTGTAGATGGAATAGGTGAATTGGGAGGTGATTATTCTTGATGATTTATGTAAATGAGGCGAGGGATATTTGTATGGTAATATATTGTTTGGAAAGAAGTGTTACGTATGTTTGAGATGGAGAATCTTGGAAGTTATGAGTGTTTTGAAGGTAGATTTATTATAGAAGGGATGACAAATATATATCCTAGATCTATTGTAAAAGATATAGAAACTTCATTAGTAGATCAAAAAATTATAGATCTTCTATTGAAACTTAGGATGACTTTTCCATCTTGGAATTGATTTATTTTAGAAATTTTGGTATTTGGTTCAAACTATTTTAATGGTTAGGGTTTAACTACTCCTTTTAAGATCCAGTTTTTAAGAAGGATTATATCTTTTCATTTGATGGATCTTAGAATCATAGTGTTTGAACAAGAAAGGTCTGTTTGTAAGAGAAGTGTTTTACTTTTTATGATTGAAACTTATATTTGGATGTAAATGTAAAAATCATAATTTTATAATGAATTTTGAAAATCAATGCAATTAAAATTGATCCTTTTAACCTATTGTAATTACACATTTTGATTTGTAAAACCATGTTATTCCTGTCACTTAAAGAAATAGTAAGGTTTGGATAACAATTGAAAGAAATAAGTCTACTACAAAGGGTTGACTCTATGGAACTAAAAAGAGAATTTTGAAATGTTGTAAATTTAGTATCCCTAAGGACTATAAGAAAGGAAACAACATTCAAATATTCTTTTGTAAGGGGTTTAATGCCTACTTGTATCAAACTAATATGAATGTATTTATAATACTTATTTTTGTAATTTTAAAGAGATTTTTGGAAAAGAGATGAATAGTTTCAAAAAGTTTTATGAGCTAAATATCTCTTTCTTTAATTTTAATTATAAAATCATTTTTAAAAAAAAATTCTTAAAAGTTTGTAAATTTGATCTTTTTGAACTTTCAAAAATTTTTAGTCATTAATAACTATATTGAAATCTTTTATGGTTATCTTCTCTATGTTGGCTATTCTATAAGTTTTAGAACTTTTTGAAGTAGAAGAATTGGAATAAGAAGTAGTTCTATAAAAAATTGGGTTCATATTTGAGAAATTGAGGTTTAGGCATAATTGTTTTCTTACAATTCAAAATTCTTTATAGGTCTTCCAATACCCTTACTCAACTTAACAGGCAATATAACCAACGAACTGTAAACAAAAACACTTAAAAATGTATTATACTTGATACCTCAATGCAAAAATATGAATGAGTTTTGTAAAAAATACTTGATATTTCAAATAGTAAAAATAATCAAAGTGGCTTTAGTACCAATAAAGAGGCTAGTTTTTATTTGATTTTTTGGATGAAGTTGTTTTTTATTTCCTAATTTATTTTGAGTTTGGGAGGCTAATATGTTTTGAAAACAGGATATTTGATTTTACTAATTTTTGGTTTAGTAATGGTCTTTTGGATGGTAATTTATTGGATTTAATTTTCAATTCTATTCAGCTGGGTTCCTATAATATAAAGGTGGGTATTAGAAAGTTTTTCAAAAGTATCATATTTTTGGGGTATTTGTAAAGGACTAGTTTTATAGGGTTTTGTTATAAGAGACTATTTTGACTTGTTTAAGAAAAGGGTGTTCTAACTTTATAATACGGTCATCTGAGGTAATCTATTTTTTGGTTTTACTACAAGAAGTAATAGAATTTATAGATCTCTTAAAAAGTTATAGACAATCTATTTGAGATGCATATTCTTTAAACAAGTCAAAAAACATGTGTGTTTTGAGGTTTGAAAGAAACATGTAATAGTATTCTTGAACTTTTTGAAGAAAATATTTGAAAAATCAGTTTCTTTTTTTAGTGTTATACGAAGTATAAAAATTATTATGTAAAAGTTTTGTCAACTTAAAATTCTTTTTCTAAAACATTTAATTTATTGGTAATATTTTCTATAATTACAGATGAAATAGGTAAAGTGAGAGATAATTATTCTTGAGGATTTATGTAAAAGGGGTGAGGGATATTTTTATAGTAATTTGTTGTTTGGAATGAAGTGTTGTGTATGCTTGAGGTGGAGAATTTTGAACATTGTGAGAGTTTTGAAGGTAGATTTATTGTAGAAAGGACGACAAATACATATTCTAAATCTATTGTAAAACATATAAAAAGTTTCATCAGTAGATCAAAAATTTGTAGATCTTTTATTAAAAGTTAAGATGAATTTTTTATTTTGAAATTAGTCTATTTTGAAAATTTATGTAATTGGTTCAAACTATTTTGGTGGTTGAGATTTAACTACTCTTAAAATCCAATCTTCAAGAAAGGTTATGTATTTTCATTTAATAAATTTTGGAATCACAATATTTAAATGAGAAAATTCTATTTATAAGATAAGTGTTTCTCTCTTTTTAGATTTAAACTTATATTTGGATATAAATGTAAAAATTATATATTTGTAATAAATTTTGAAAATTAATATAATTAGAATTGATCATTCTAATATATTATAATTATATATTTTAATTTGTAAAATTATATTTTATCAAATATTTCTATCACTTAAAAAAATAGTGTGATTTGGATAATAATTAAAAAAAATAAGTCTATTATAAATGTTTGACTTTATGAAATTATGAAAGAAATCTTAGAATATATATATGTATGTATAAATATGTATACATATATTTATTTTTAAAAAATCAAAATAAAAGATTAAATGATAAATTGTAATATAGGAATTAAATTGAAATAAAATTAAAATTAAGTAATTTAATTGTAATAAATTAAAATTAAATAATAAAAATAAAAATAAATGATAAATTAGTAACCATAAATGTAAATTAATTAACATTCTTGTGATGTAATATTATTTATGGGTCTCTAAAAATCGCAAACTCTTTTACTCAAATGTATATTAATTGCCTAGTAGACAGAGAAAGATGGAGAGAGATAAAAGTATAAAGATGGAGGGAGAGAGGGTAGAGTGACTGAGGGAGAGAATTGGAGAGAGGCAGAACAAGAAATGGAGGGAAAGAGAGAGAGAGAGAGAGTGAGGCATACAAGGGAGGTAATATGAGTGGGAGAGGTGGCTAAAAGAGATAAATCTTATAAGATATTAGTTTTCTTTGTTAAATTGAATTTATTTAAATGAATTTATTTTTATTTTTCATTTTATTATATTTATCACGTAACAAGTCTTATAAAGATTTTTGATCCAATGACAAATAAGAAACTTTTCAGATCTAATGGTTACAATTTAGTAAGCATTGGTGCATAGTTTTGCCTTACCCTCTTATGAACAAATTCAAGACTCAACCTGGGGCCCTTGGTCAACCAGCGACACGAACACATACAATTATATCATAGTCAAAATGGCACCATGCGCCCCCCTGTAGACTGCCAGCAGGACATATGGATGCTTTTGATATATAATCTTTTGTTGAGAAAAGGCAAAGTCATATGGACGCTAAATTGCAAGAGGATTGAGGATTCCACGTACAGTGAGGATTGTCTCAAGTAATATGTAAGACTGGGATATGATCCCAACTTCTGGACGGCCCAGTCAGGTCCTTTTCAAGGTTGGGAGACTTGGTCTGTTCCCATCATATTCATTCTGCTTTTAATAGGTCTATAATACACTTGAACAGAAAACCCAAAGGGCTACATTGTGAAGAAAGGAAAATGATTTATGGAAAATAGATCAAACGTAAGTGATAGTACTTAAAATTTTCTTATAAACAGATTATCACGAGATTATTATTTTCTCCCAAAAAATAGTCTGTTAAAATATACAGTACCCATATTTATATGACCTAAAATTCATTTTTTCTTATCCGATACCCATATTTATATGACCTAAAATTCATTTTTTCTTATCCGATATAGGAGTTGAATTATACTTAAACCGTTTGTGATCTAACCTATCACCATCCGTAATATAATTTGTCTTGTCCGTAACATTATGCTATGCCAAGGCTGAAAAGTACATACGTTGACAGACGGCATTAGGATTTATGACGTTACTTCAACACATAACATAACATTCTAGAACCCAACTTGACTAGGAATAACTTGAAATATACAACAGGTACCGGGCAACTCTTAGCTGAAACATAGCTTCTCAACTCCTAAAGGCAATGTTCCAAAGTGCTTGCCTGATTATCTCTTCTTGTGCAACAGGTGCTCTGCGAAACTGAAACGAAGTTTCCCAGAATTAGGCACTTGGAAAAAAAATTTTTTGAGGTGTCGTCTAATGGAATTGGCAATTGTCCATTTCAGATTGTGATTCCAGTTTTGAATTAGTAATAAAAAGACATCAATTCATAACAGAAAAAATAATGAAAAGACATCAGAGACATGTCAGCATTCATTAGAGTTTCCTGTGGTACGAACCTTAGTTTTTAGGATCAGTATGAGGTTGCCATCAAGAGTAGAAGACTGAACTGAGAGCACATCCAACTGAAGTTTATTGATTTCATCCATGATATCAAGTAATATATATTCTCTGTATGGACATCTAATCTCAATTAAAAGCTCCTTCTGCTTCATGCTGACTTTCACGTCTAAGGTCAGCCCATTAATTGGGGCTACCTCATTGAGCTCTGGGTCAGCTTCATCAATATTGTAGGCCTTCCTCTTGTTTACCCAAGATTTTGTGTTATTGTCAATCTCCTTGTCACAGTGATCTGATGTCTGTTTGGCCATCTCCAGATTATTCCTTCTTGGTCTTGTCTCATAATCAACTGATCCCACGCAGGATTGCAATTCTTCAATTCTTGCCTTGAGCTCTTTTACGTAATTAATTGTAACACTGATAACTGATGATTTATCAATCTGTTACAGCTTACGTTAACAAACAGAATTGCGAGAAAATGGAAGATTAGAATATGGAACATCTGAAAAATAGCAATACTGCAGAGCCACTCTCAATGAATTAAGCAGAAAGACTTCAATGACTAATAAGTTCATTCTTGAAAGCAAACTAACATAGATCACAGTATCCTCAAGTTTATGATTGTTCTGACTGAACCCTTAGCAGACTAAAAGACGAATGCGGTTTTAGGTTCTCTGAAATGTAGACATTTTTCTTTTGTGCAAAAAAGCCTTAAGGAAACGTGAAATTTCCAGCCAGTACCAATTTTAACAAAGCTTCTAATAGAGACATTCTAATTACCTCGCTGATAGAAGGAACTTCTCTCGACCTCGGGGTGCAGAACTTCTCATTCTCCTTCCGTTTATCCAAAAAATGCATCTTGCCTACTGCAACCCTTTTCAATTCCCTAAGAAAATCTTTTCCTTTATTGCCTCTGTCCAACTTAAGAGAGCACCCATCATGCATCAAAGGGACTACAAATAAAATCTTTTTCAAGATATTTTGCTGTTCTTGTGGCCTATGACCACCATTAACTCCTTCCTTACAGCTAATAAAGCTGGAGTTGTAGTTACTATTAGGTGAAAAAAATTTCTCCAAAAATTGATTTGAGCTTCTTAGAACTACAGAAACAGTTCTTTTGTAGTGCAAGTCGTCATCAGCTCCAAGGTCAAGGGAGCTCAATTTTGTGTGATTACTGTCTTGGAGTTCTTTTAGCTGAACATGGATTATATTTTTGCCATCAGAAGTAGAAAAGGCCTTTCTGTGGTTCACAACAGCTTCTGATATGCAGTCAATGGAGTTTACGGAATCTTGAACACTGTTGCTGAATTCATCATCCATGAAATGCCAGCTTTGAACTTGAGAAGCTCCACCACATAACACTTCAAGCATGCAGGAGTGTTCAGTCTGGTGATTACACCCGCAGCTGTTTGAACAATTGTCAGCATGGTCCAAACTAAGTCCTTCGTGCATGTTTCCATTTATTTTGCTTATTCCCCTATTTTCTGGGGGGCTGTAGAGGTCTTCCAGATGCAATGTATCAACTGTCTCATGGCTGACCTTAGGACAGATGGGATCTTTATCATCATCGGCATTATGATGAGCAGAGGAAGATTTCTCAGAGCAAACAGGCTTTGAGATGGCTAATAAAGAAGCTTTGAAGTGTTGAATGAGACCAGGATCCTCAGTGACCTTGAAAACAAAATATAATTGGGAAGAGAATGCACCACTGTGAGAATAAAAAAGGCTAATCATATTACAGAAAGGTGATTACCAGTTCAGTTGTCCCTAGCTCCATCACACCCTCAAGATGAGGAAAAGAAACCACAGTCTGCAAAATTAATAACATAAGCAACATGAACTACTAAATCAATGTAAGGAAATAACAGCCTACCTCAAAATTTTGTTCCAAAACACATTGGATTTGATGATCTTATATTTGGGTTGTAGGTATTAAAAATGAGAGTGGCCAAAACAGAAATTGAAAAGCCTTTCCTCTACCAAGTGTTGCATCACTTATTGAAGATGCTCACAGGGACAACACAAAAATGTATGGGAGTATAAAAACATGTAAGAAGAAAGCATGGTAGAGAGATCATAGAGTGCATGACTTAGAGAGCATGTGCACAGCATATTCAATGTCGGGTGTAAAGACATAGAAGTCTGATCTTACCTGAATAGATGCACTCTAAGGCCATTGTTGGCATCCACATACCGGAAAACAAGTTCACAGAAAATATAAAGTCAGATAGATCACTGGTTGATGAAAACTTGTTTTGCCACTTCGAATTGGCAGTTGAACTTCATTTTTTATGTACTAAAAAGACAGTGAAAAGAAGTCAGCCAAGGAAAACTGACCTTTGCAAGCAAGGAGCGAAAGAATAGCTTACTATCTGCATTTTGTGCATTGCACAACCAGATTGTTTGTCTTTCTGCCAATACTCTTCCTGGCAAACTATGCAACAATTTGGAGGAAGAATTATCATCTAAACATGGCAGCCAAAAACACCACAAGTATAAAGGTCAAAAAAATAAAGAAGGTTTCCAAAGAGTTGAAGAGTCTGTACCCTTGACCAGGATTGAACACAAAGGGCATACAAATCAAGTAATACCACTCTGTATCTGTGAGATCCTCAGGAGACAATGCAACTGAATGCCTCTTAGCGTGTTGGTCAGTTTCTCCTTCAAGTAGTGACTTGTAAAGTTCTCTCAATTGTACACTCCTCTCTAACTCTAGCGTATCACCTTTAAGTTCCATGCCATTTGCTGTCTTCCTGGTCTTGATGTCGCCATTGTAGTACCCGTCAACCCATTCCAGTACTCTGAAAAACGGCACGTACGAAACAATTATATGAATGGATGAACAAAAATGCAAAGGCACTGAAAGAGCTTCCACGATCTTTATCATTAAACTCCTAGCCAAGCATTTCCTTCCAAAGAGAGTCACGATCAAGCTCACGGTTGGCAATTTCAAGCCCATTATAATGTACTACCTTTTTTAGTCTCTTAAAGGGAAAGATCCTTGGCGCTGTAAATGAGGTACCAAAATGGGAGTAAGGAATTGAGCTCCTAACATTAATCAGTGATGTTGTACGGGACTTAACCATCGCCATTGGCCAAATTTGGTGGAACAGAAATGAAGAACTCAAATCAGCCGCTAGCTCCATCCACTTGTAGTAGTCAACCACATTGCTATAGGCAGCAGCGGTTAATTCAAAAGCCAATTACCTATCTACTAGTAACTGAGTTTCACGAGAAGGGAAAGTTCATGGGAAAGTCTTGACTATAAAGTAAGAACTTTCCCATGAACTCAAGGCAGAAGTTTGTGGGGATCCGTGCAGAACCCACAAAAGAAGAAGACTTGGAATTATTGAAGACCAGACAAGAAGCACTTCAGAAAAAGAAAAGCTTTTTGTTATACTTACCCTCGTTGTGTAGTTGATTGTGACCAGAAAATTGCATAGCTCCACTGGACACTCCTCACGGCAACTGCAAGCCGGTTTCTTAAGTTGTCTGTCCCTGCATCCTGGCTTTGGACAATATTAGTCATTCTCAAGCACATGTACCTGAACTCAAACTTACAAAACACCCATCAGGACATTGCCCCCCCCCCCCCACCCGCCCAAAAAAAAGAAGCAAAGAGAGAACTAAGAATTGAATCTTTTCAGGTGATTCAGAAGGACTGCTTGCTTTAAGAAGAGTGCAAAAAAAGGGAAGACAAGCGGGCTTGTCGCCGCAGTAATTAAATCATAGGGTAGCCGCCCGAGTAGGTGGAACATTCAATCGCCTTCTGAACATGGAAGGTTGGACATTAAATGCTTTAGTGGAAATTTCGGACGTCGTGTTTTGGGGTGTTGGCCTTTTATCAATTAACAAAGTATACATTTTTGGTTAAAAAGCATGATTCTGGTAAAACCAACGCGCACTTATTGAGAAGAATACACTCAACTTTTTTTTGTTTTTTTAGTCCAATCACATCAACAGAAAAATAATAAATTTAAATAATTATAAAATTTTTTATATTATATATAAAATATTAATATAATATAAAATATTATTTATATAATACAAAATTATTTGTATCCCCCATTACTACTTTCGTGTTAACGTAAAAAAGAAAAAAAAGAAAGAAAAGAAAATGACTTCTACATATTAACGTACAAAGCAGCGCCCGTCATCTGTGCTTCGATGAAATGTTAGCGGATTCCAAAAGCATTTACCACGATTGGTGGTGCTGGTCTAATAATTACAATATTTTGTTTATATTATATAATTATAAATTTAAATTTTTATTAATATATTTAATTTTATATAATTTAAAAATTAAAAAATTTGTTTTGTTGTAGATTTAGTGTGGTGATTTAGTCAACTCGTCACCTCTACATGTTCATTTCTTAAAAAAAGAAAGGGGTACTGAAAGCATTTTTTTTTTTTTTTTAATTTTAAGTTCCATAGGTTTCCCGACCAGTGGAAGGTTAAAAAAAAAAAGAAAGAAGAAAAGAAGAAACGGATTCTTGAACAATAATATCCACTATCTCATACACAGTAAATCGAATTTGAAAGTCAATAATATACTTCAAATATGGCCCAAATCCAAAAACATGACTAGTTGGGCTGTATCTAAACTAGGCCCAATTTACTCATTTGGGCTCATTCGGTCCAACGGAATCGTTTGAAAATACCTTCCTACAGAGGTATCTTTCTCCCCACTAATTCCACTTTTACAAGTTACTGTAATGAATGATGTAATGAATACGGCGAAGGCGTGGAGTGCAGAACACCTTCCAGTTTACGCTCGGCTGAGCGGTTCTTGATTCTGCGATGGCCATGTCGTCCATTCAGCCCTTGCACGGGGATATTGCCCCCAACACTCCGACCGCGGCTTCGTCGTTTCCTCGTACGCTACCGTTTTGGCCTCCTAGGACTGCGTCTCGTGGCTTCCGGTGCCCATTGAAACGTTATCCTCGTCGTTTTAGCTCCCGTCTCGTGTCGTTTGGAGGCCGGTCCCGTAATTTAGCGGCGGGAGACCGAGTGGAGAGCACCGCAGATCATCCTCCTCTGGGTGATTCCGAGGAGAGTAATGGTATCGACGACAAGCGGAAGCAGGCAGCTACTGAGTATTCCCTTTCTTGGCATTTATTAGCTTTGGAAATTGTAACTGTTCAGCTTTTGATTTCTTTGGTAGGAAGAAGGCGCGTTTCTAGAGGTGCAGGAGCGCGATTTTACTGGCACAGCTTATGTTCCTGTCTACGTGATGTTGCCAGTAAGTAGGTTTTGCTTGTTCTGTTATCCTTTTTTGCATTGTAATTCTGGTTTATTATTATTTTATTTTTCTTTTTTGCACCTTTCGCACCTGGACATCTTATAGCGAACTGTTGGATATGGAAATTGAGAATTTCGAGTTTCTTTGAGTTTGGCACTTTAATTGTTTCCAAATTGCACCAAATCACTGCTGAATGCGTGGCTTTTTTGTTTTTTTGTGCCGATCTTTTCTTTTTTTTTTTCTTTTTCGGTTTCTATGACTCTGATTTTGGTGTGCCTTATGATTGATTGGGAATGGCAGCTGGGCGTCATCAATATGAATTGTGATTTGGTTGATCCAG
The DNA here is from genome assembly GCA_023213295.1 of Bruguiera hainesii. Lineage (NCBI taxonomy): Eukaryota > Viridiplantae > Streptophyta > Magnoliopsida > Malpighiales > Rhizophoraceae > Bruguiera > Bruguiera hainesii. The sequence goes on along the minus strand of JAHOYR010000017.1, from coordinate 6,537,442 downwards.
AAGGTCTTGCAAATGATCTAAAGGTCTTGAAATCCGCTAATGTTGATGGGGTTATGATTGATTGCTGGTGGGGAATAGTAGAGGCAAATGTTCCTCAGGTCTACAACTGGAATGGCTACAAGATGCTCTTTCATATTGTCTGCAACCTCAAGCTTAAGCTGCAGGTGCATATGACTTCTGTTTTCTTGCTGTGACAGCTGGTGTAATTGTGCACCACTTTCCAACAACTGCCAATGTATGGTTCTTTTGCAATTTGTTTTTGATACCAGAAGCCAATACTAGTTGAGTTCCGGAGGCTTGATGATAATTATGAAACCACTTACCAGCTCTTTGCATTAACAAACTTCTAACCACAAATAAGCTAACCCACTTTTTCGTACAGTCTTCTCCATGCTTAAAATAAATACCCTTTGTTTGTCTTATATCAGCAACAATGGAGCCTCCTTTTCTCTCTTTTATGTTTTTCTGTATGTAAAAATATATCTACATCATATGTTAGGATCTAAGAATGTTGGTTGTTGCAGTGGAGAGCTAAATTTAAAGTACTAATTCTGTGCAACAAGTGCAGCATTAAATTTATGTTGTGGCCTCTGATGGTACGAGAAATTGATTAGTGAAAAAGTTGAAAACCCTTTGTGGCTGCACAAATCATAACTGGAAGTCTGCTTAAATATGTTATGAATGGCAAATGCCTTCCACATCAAGCTTTGGGGTTATACTTTTTAGATGAGGAAAAGTTTTCAAACATGCAATTTTAGATTATTGTTCTTTCAGAAAAGTTGTTCCTGTTTATTTTGGAGTAACATTAACAAGTTTCATAGCTGCCTAGGAGTGAACATCACTCTGCTAGTGATGGTTCAGGTTGTAATGTCATTTCATGAATGTGGAGGCAATGTTGGTGATGATATAAATATTCCACTCCCTCATTGGGTGACAGAAGTTGGTCAAAGAAATCCAGACATATATTTCACTGATAGAGATGGAAGGAACAATACAGAATGCCTGACATGGGGAGTTGATAAGGAACGAATTTTTAGGGGTCGGACTGCTCTTGAGGTATTGCTTTGTTTTGTGTTTGTTAAGTTGTGTTAGGTCTACAGGCTTTCATATAAGACAAATCTAAGCTGAAAGTATATGTCATCATGCCTTTTCTATATCATTCTCTTCCATTTAATTTTCCTCACCATTTCTTAGAATATAAGTTCAACTGTTGCTAGAGATATTATTTTATCTTAGAACCTGTCCATGTATGCATCTTTTAACAAGACACCCTCCTTATGCCATTTAGTAGTATCCATGGTATATAAAAGAGCATTTCTCCCAAGGAATTGATATGCCTGAGATAGTGAGACCTAGAAGTTTTTGTTGTTATGAGTTCAGCGAAAATTTCTGAAACATTGTACTTCTGTGTTGACAAGCATGGGTGGTATTAACTGCTCAAACTTAAATTTGAAGTTTTTAATTTTTATGGATGAAGTGTAGGTTTACTTTGACTACATGAGAAGTTTCCGGGTAGAGTTTGGTCAATTTTTTGAGGATGGTATCATCTCTGAGATTGAAGTTGGTCTAGGTCCATGCGGGGAGCTACGCTTTCCCTCTTATCCTAGGAAGCATGGTTGGACATATCCGGGGATTGGTGAATTCCAGGTATGTCTTGAATTAATGCAAAATGAATAAACTTGTAGGGAAGTTACTGTTCCATATCTTGCACAACCCAGTTGAAGATACACTGCTATTGGTGAATTCCATGTGCCCAGTTAATGAAGCAGTCAGAATTGGTTTTCTCACTGATTGAGGAACAAAGATTATCATCACATGGATCCATGTTTTCCTCTGTAACCTTTATGGTTTTGTTATAAGGACTGCTGCAACATAATTTGGTGCAGTGTTATGATAAGTACTTGATGAAGAGTCTGAGCAAAGCAGCAGCAGTGAGGGGACACTCATTCTGGGCCAGATGTCCTGATAATGTGGGTTCCTACAATTCCAAACCACAAGAGACAGGATTTTTCTGTGATGGAGGAGAGTATGATAGCTACTATGGCAGATTCTTTCTGAACTGGTATTCTCGAGTTCTCATTGATCATGCTGATCATGTCCTCGGTCTGGCCAGTTTAGCTTTTGAAGGCACTCAAATTTGTGCAAAAGTCAGTTTCCTTCGCTCCGATTATCTTCTGTGTTGGAGAAACAAATTTTTGTTGCACCAATACATAGGTATGTAATTTTTATGCTAAGCATTCTTTGGCATAATTGTAATTGAGCAGCTATCAGGTGTTCATTGGTGGTACAAAACAGCTAGTCATGCTGCTGAATTGACAGCTGGGTTTTACAATCCTTCAAATTGTGATGGCTACGGTCCAATTACGGCAATGTTCAAGAAGCATGATGTTACACTCAACTTCACATGCCTTGAAATGAGCACTTTGGACCAGAAAGGGGACTTTCCAGAGGCACTGGCAGATCCTGAGGGATTAGTGTGGCAGGTAGGAGATGGAAACACACCTATATGCTGTTTTACATTTTAGAATGGAGTCATAAAGGGTATCTTTTTAAAGGTAAGAGTGTCTGTGTTCAAATTAATATGGAGAGAGATGGCGGCAAACTAGGGCACGACCGGAGCAGTTTTCATTAAAGCCTCATGTAACTTGCATCAGAAGCTTTCGTGATCAGCATACTGGGAATTCTTTGATATTTAAGATTGATCATGCTCAAGGATGTGTTTTTGAAATTTTATTTTTGCCATGTTAATGTCCATATGTAGTTCATTTATAACCACCTTCTTCATTTCCAGGTGTTAAATGCTGCATGGGATGCTGGTATACTAGTTGCTAGTGAGAATGCTCTTCCCTGCTATAACAGAGAAGGCTATAGCAAGATACTAGAAAAATCCAAGCCTTGGAATGATCCAGATGGTAAACATTTATCCGCTTTTACCTATCTCAGGCTCAGCCCAGCTCTCATGGAGAAACAAAACTTCAGAGAGTTTGCACGGTTTGTCAAGAGGATGCATGGTACTTCTCCTTATTGCCACTTTTTTCAGTTTCCAATCTTGTTAGTTATGGGTATTATAAGTTAGCATGCTTTGTTTTTTATTTTTATTAATTGTTGGTTGCAAGATCATTCTTACGTTTATGTTTGACTAGTTCTTATTGTTTATCTCATTGTGGCCATATTTCTCCACAAAGTTATCCACCGGAAGTTCCAGTGCACACATTCATTAGACATAGGCAACAATTACATCCTCCTGTTGCTCTGGCTGTATTTTTTTTCATTCTTTCTTACTTCCTTTTCTACATGGCCTCTTTCAATGTCATCAATAACCTGTTGTATATCTGATATTCCTTTCCGCACATCCTTGTTCGGTTTCAAGCATAATTCTGCACTACTAATATGCATGTTTGTTTGTATTTGACTCAATTAATTATCATTTTGGCCAATGCATGAGCTAGAATTACGATTTCATACAAGGTCTTACATGCAATGATTTCATAGTTGACCAAAGTCTGCCTACCTACCCCAAACTGCCCACATGGCTCTGGCTCCAGCCATCAGGAATTGCTGTGCGAGTGAGAGAATGTGACCTGGAAAGAGGTCACAGCACATGAAATCGTTTAGATAATGTGGTTGTGTAGATGGGTTGTTTTTGGATGGTAAATTAACTTAGAATTTAACTTTCATCATTTGCATGAATGGGATGCTAAAACCTTTATTTCCACAAACTAACTTGCAAGCATATACTCGTACTCAAAGCACACGCATGTGTTTGCATTAGCCAGTGGTAAGGACCAGTTTATAGTTTGTTATTGACTTCTTGGGTCCAATTTCAGGGCATGCTGCTTGAGGTTCTCTAGTTTCAACACCGTCGCACTAAATTCTTTTTATGTAAGAACTTTCTGTTCCTAATATGCATTTTCTTGTCATATGATAGCTAGATTTATATAACAAGGTTGCTTTCAAATGTGTAATCCCGTAAAATTGATGACCTTTTTTTTATTCTTTTTGCCGTTTTTAGTAGTCTATGCTTCAGACCGAGATGGCCCCCAAGGATTCAATCTGTTTTTTGAAGCGGGTTCTGGCTATAATTATTTGTACAGGGGGAGAGGGAGAGAGAAAGAGAAAAGGCTAAGGCAGCGTTAGCAAACTTCTGTTTCCTAAAAACATCAAAGTTGCAAGAACTTACGCTGTTTTGTTCATGAAAATCCTTTGCGAAATCCTCTCTTGTTGCATCTAACTTATCTAATCCAACGTACGGGGCAGATGAACGGGAGATTGGATGGGACCTATGGACTTTACGCCTGTTTTTTTTTTTTTTAATTTAGAAAACTATAAAATATGTTAATAAATATAATAAAATGTGTAAATAAATATTATATAATATGTATTTAATAATTTTTAATAGATGCTTGCACATTGTATAATACATTTATGTGCATTTCGCTTTGGTTATTTGTACATATAATATTTCTTTAAACATTAACTTTTTTGGACGTGGGACCCGTTAGCCGTGTCCCCACTAACCCCATCCGTTTATAAAAAACAGTCAGAGAGGAAGAGGCTTTCCTTTGATGTAGGTGTAGGTTCGGTATCTCGACTAAAGGAGGAAATTCCGTTGATTTCTATCTTTACCCGTTTGCCTATGTTTCTAAATGAGTGACCCGTTTCCAATCATTTCGGTGATTTCTTTGTTTGTTTTTTTTTTTTTTCCTGTATTTACATTTCACCGAGGACTTCGAACTTACCGTGACTAATTACGGTAATAAATCATATATTTTTTTGTATTAAATATTGATAATGTGGAAAGGAATATTTTGTCATATATAAAGAGAAATTCAAATTTTAATACATTTTTTTTCAAATTTTCTTTTATCTTTCAAATAGTATTACATTCTTAGGGATTTTTTTAATTATATTGTTAATTTTTTATTTTTATTTTTTATATTCTATTATTCTTATTTTATTGTTTATTGTTAATTTGACTTTTGTTGTTTGTTTTTGTTTTTTTTTAATCACAAATAATTATCTTATTATTTTTAGTGAAAAAAAAACAAAAAAAATATTAAGGGTCAAAAAAATACTTAACAATTTGAATAAAATAATATAAAACAAAATTTAATATAAAACAAAATATTCTTATTTTTACAATAGTAAATCTCAAAATCTAGATAAACTGATAGAATATTGAAATATAACCAACTAAATTTTAATCTTCCGAGGTAAAATCTAGAGAATAAAATCTAAACGGAATGTTAATAAAAAAAAAATGTGATATAGGATTAGAATTTGAAGTTCAAACAAATTGTAAAACATGAAAACCTCCATTTTGTAGTTTTTCAGACTTGTTATCTTCAAAGAAAATTGTGTTTTTTTAGCAAAAAAAAAAAACATAAATTAATAATGTCACCCATCTATGTTTTGTGTTTTCTAACAAAAACAAGAAAAACTGAAAACCAAAAACCCTAATTTTACCAAACAGACCTTTAGTTTTTTGGGTTCCAAAACAATATCATACTAACTTTATTACTCACGTAATAGTGGAAATCACAAGATGTTGATGCCTCGAAGCTAGATTTCTACTTTGTGTCAAATCTATTAGATGGACTAGACGAGGATAGATAAGTCAAAAGATAAAAACCTCAAAGGTCTTCCTTTAAAAAAATGATCCATTTCATCATGATTGCGGTAACTAACCCAAGATAACTTCTGCTAAGAAAACAGCTCCATTAAAAACAATGCTTAGATTAACTAGATCTTTTAAGTAAGATGACTTTAACCTCTTTTAATCGTAATGATGAACAAGATATTATAAATTATAATAGATAGACTTTACAAATAGCTAAGATAGAGTAAGAACTACATAACTAGAACATACTTAGAGAATCTAAGAAAAATGTATATATAATATGAACCTTTGTTAATTTTTTTAGTGATTATATTATTAATATAAATGAAAAAACTCATCATGTTAATCCTAATGTTCACGCAGCCAATCTTATACCAAATGGAATAGCTACTTATAAATCATCCTATCAAATTTTATATATAGAATTAATTTAAATAGCTATGAAACCTTTACATAAAATGAGAATAGAGACTCTTATATTAATGCATTTAAGAAATGGAAGTTTATTAGATTTTTCAAATTCTTTACTACGGCCTTTGAGAAAATTTAGCAAATGGACTAATATACTTTAACTATTACTTAAATTATTTTATTTTTCTATTTAATCAAATATATATATATATATATAAACTTTTAACACTAAATTTATCAATTACAAAAAGCATATTACCAAGATTAAAAAATATAGGTTGAATACAAACTGCTACCTTTAGCACTTAAGTTTAATGTTATTAAGAAAACTCCAAAAGGACCAATTTTAATAATGGAGCTAATTCTAATAAATCTTTTATAGCCACTCCTAAATATTTAGATTGGTTAAAAAGTTACTTTTTAAAAAAATGGGTCTTACCAAACATACATCTACTTAATCCACTTACTTTTAGGACATAACCAACACAAATTACACGGAATGATAAAGGAAATGTAGAAATAATATTTCCAATATTTATTTAAGCTTCAAATTGAGTTTTCTAGGATCAAATTTTAATAAAATAATTTCACAAATATATTATAAAAAAGAAAAAATATCTTTCTACTTCACTTATACATAGTGATATATAGTTTTCTAGTTCGTTAAATATGATAAAAAGTGATAACTTTGTATTAAATAAAGAATTAGTAAGAAAAGACTTTTATTCAAATAATAATAAGACTAAAAGAATTTTATTTTTTAATAATTATTATGAAGAAAAAGAAAACTAATTCAAGAAAAATATTTTAAAGATTTAAATTAGCTTAAAATATACATTATTTAAATGGTTTGAAATTTATAAACATAAATTCAAAGAAAATATAAATGTTATAAAATCATAACATACATAAAGGACATTAAGAAACAAATTTATAACATTAGTTCACCCCCTATGAAGAATATAAATTTACTAATGCAAACAAAGAAATTGCTATGGTACATTTTAAAATTTTTGAAGTAGATACAAATTTTATAGTTATTACCTAAAAGGATATTAGAAATATGAAAAATCAAAATAATTATGCTAATAAAATATTAAACACAATAGCTAGTCAAATGAAAACTATTGAAAATAATCAACTAGAAAAGATAAAAACACCTACTACTAAAGAAAAATTAATATCTAAACTTTTTATTGTTCTTACAAAAATACCTCTTAAAGATATACTAAAATTAAAATCAAAATTAGATGAATTGTTAGACATAATAACAAAGAGATTAAAATTATTAAAAAAATAAGGTGTTAGCCTTCTAATTAGTGTTATTCTCGTTTAATTTTACCCTTTATTCCCTAATAGCTTCAAAGAAAGGAATAAAAGAAAATATAAATAACCTTATTCTAGCATCATTACTTCCTACAAAAAGTCTTCGATGAAAAAAACAAAAAGACAACTTAAACCTAAAATAAAATGAGTTTAAGTAGTTTAGAAATGAAATTTAATAAAGAAAGATTTACAAGAGGCATGCATTTATAGATAGACAAAGGGCTTTCTTAAGGATAATCTTTTCCTTGTCTTCTACCCTAATGGTTTGTTCATGTTTTGCCATCAATTCCCATCATTTATAAACAATATGGTGTTAAGAAATAATATAATGAAAGGCAAAAATGGAACATGAAAGGGCCTAATAATCATGAGAACTATAAATGGCATAATAGTTATAAATGATAGAAATTAAAACCATATAGGATAGTATGTTTATATTTTGTCATAATCTCTAACTATTAGTAAACAATTTGGAGTTAAGTAGAGAAATAATAAAATGAACAACCAAAAAATGAAGGGCGAAAGGACTTAACTATTATGACAATCATATATGACATTTTAGTTATAAATGGTAAGAGATATATGAACCAAAACATAATCATTATATTTTTCATTTCAAGAAGAGAAAGAGTTAAAAAATGAATAAGAAATATTTGCAACTTCTTAAAATAAGGAGAGGCATTCTAATACAAAAAATTGAGCAAAGTGTCCAGTTCTAAATAAGTGGTATCATAAGAATAAATATATTATGTACTATTAAGGATAATAATTTCAAATATAATTGAAATATTAATAGATATATTTAATTTAATATATATAACTTTGTGTGTGTGTGTGTGTGCATGTGTGTAGGTACGTGGGTGCACGTGCATGTGTATGGGTGCGTGTGTATGTGCATAGGTGTATACGTGTGCTTATGTATGTGTGTTTATACATAACTGTTCTCTTTCTTTCTAATACACATGAAAACTCTATTTAAAAATGTGTCATTATAATAAAAGTCAAGAGAAAAAGATCAGTATTTACGTTAAAATAAACTCTCTAAATACTTTAATATTTTGATTTTTACGAATTTAAATATTTTATTTACAGTATTATTTATATGAATATATTTAATTTTAAAATTTAAAAAATTAATATTTATGATAATAGATTTATTAAGAAATCTAATAAGTAATGTTAAAGTATATATTTTGAAACTAAATATTTTTTGTATATGAAAAAATCTACATTTACCTGCCTAATGATCATTAAATGAATGTTAAAGACCTTATGATTTGTCATGTTTACTTTACTATTCATGAATTTTAATTCATTATAATTTATGGACTAAATAAGATCACATTTAATAAAGTTTAAAAAGAAAAATGTATTTAATGGAGTTTGGCTCTTTTCGTGTGAAAAGATGACGAATTAGGTTGAATTTCATTATGTTAATTTAAGATAATAATAAGCCATAAGCCTATATGTTATGATTTTTTATATTAATAAATAATAAATGTTTGTTATATGCATATATTTTAATTATAATTTAATTGCTATTAAAGTAATTAAATTAGAATGTTTAAACCAACATATGTATATTATTATTACAATTTGTTAGTCACTAAAGTGACTAAATTAATATATTTAACTAATGTATAAATAAGTTATTTATTTATAATTTTAATGAAATATTTATGAATGAAGAATAATTGGATAAATTAAGGTTATTAATCATTGAAATTTTAGAATTTACACAAAGATAAATTATTATTTCATTATTAATATTATAATTGAGATATATTAATATTTTTAATTAAATATATTTGTTTATTTAAAGATATCAAATATATTTGATTGAAAATATTTCATTACCTATTAAAATTAATGATATTATTTATGATAATGTATTATAAGATTTTTTTAAAAGAGAATTATAATATACTTTAATTATTTTATTCGACTTAGAATTAATTCTGAGTATTTACGATTATACAATTATTATAATTCACTTGAATGTTTCAATTGTTGTTTTGTTTAAGGATTGAACTTCTTAAAATGAACAAGTCAATATTTACTTAGGTGTTATAAATATTGACTTGTATTATTAATAAGCAAGTTCACTATTATTACAAATTTAAGTAGAGAGTAAAAGAAGTTACATTAGTAAATTTAAGAATGAAATAATATCTTGTATTTTATATTTTTTAGAGTAATTGTTATAAACAATAATAAGAAAACTATTTCACAAATAAGAAATGGAAAATAATATCACAATTTATGGAAATATTGTTCTATTTTAAGGACAAGTTTCTTACTAGTACTCTTATAACAAAACTTGTAACTATGAAATTTATTAGGTCTTAAACTATGCAAAAGTATATTATTAAGATAATTCATTTTACAATAAAATTTAAGACTTTAAGATTAATAATAAATTATTTTTTATTATAGTTTATTCTGAGTTTTTTTATGTCCTGATTATGCATCATTTTAGATTTATTATAATACTAAAAAGGAAAAATAAAAATGTAATGAACTAGCAAACATGCTTCTTTAAGAGAAAATGAGATAGAAAAATTAAATAAGTCATTTTATTAATGTAAAAGAATGAAGTGGAAATTAACTTATTAAGAAAGGAAAGAGTTTGTTTATATTTCTCAACAAATAAAAAAAAAGTTGGACATTACCAACAAAATTACTTAAAATGTAAAATTTGATTTGAAAAAGAAAGAAAAATTAAATACTTTTATATGTTTTGAATGAAATTTAATTAAAATTCTTTATAATATTTAGTGATTTCATTCAATATTATTATTTATTTATTCATAATGATGTAAGGATTTATTATAATCTAATTGTTTTAATTGATATAAGAATACAAACATTTTTTTTAATATTTTATATCAACTAAAATATGATAAACTTTAAAAAAAATTCTTACTTATCATACATTATAATATTGAAATTAAGTGTAATATAATAAATAGAAATCTTACTTGCTTGTAACATAAATATTTAGGTCATATAACTAAAGAAATACTAGTAAGACTAGTCAATAATTAGATTTTTTCAAATTTAGATTTTATTGATTGAAGAATATATATGGATTATATTAAGTACAAGTAAACTAAATATAGTCTGAATGAAGTTACCAAAAGTGCCAAACTTCTTGAAATTACATCTAGATTTACATACCTTTCAATATTTAGCTCTTAATGAATAATTGCATTTTATCAACTTATAGATATTTTTCATATTATATTTATATCTATTTGTTTCATGAAAGTTTAATTATTAGATACCCTTGAAGTATATATAAAAAAAAGATTATAACAATTTGACAAAAAAGTGAAAAATTATAAGATGTTATAGTGACGATGAATTTTATAAAAAAATATAATAATTTGGAGTAGTGTCTAAATTGATTTGTAAAATTCCTTAAGAGTCATGACATATATGTATGGTATATTATATTAAACATATCTTAACAAAGGATACAACATAAAAATATAATTGGACATTAACATATGGTTAAGAGTATAATGAATAATTTCTTGTTACACAAATTTTTGTGAATGTATGCATTATTTGTTAAATAGAGTTCCTATAAGACAATTTAAAATATATTTATTAAACTATAAGTGTGAAGAAAATCTAATTTAAGGTATTTGAAGATTTAGGGTTATTTAGTAGAAGTAAGAATATACATGAAAAAAATTAAACTTTGGAATGATTAATAACAAAATTATTGGTTATTTACAAAAGTTTAAAGGGTATAATTATTGTTTAAAAATTGTAAAACTAGTAATGCAATATTAATTAAGAATAAAGAAGTTAGTGAAAGTAATAAATGCTAAAATATAGATATAAAATAAAGTAAGGTAAACATTTTTTTTTACTCATAACAATTTTTTTTTATTATAATATTAAATATTATTTTAGAAATTAAAAAAAAATTTAGATGAAGAAATACTCTTTAAAAAAATTAACTACAACTAACTAATATAAATAAATTATAAAAGGAGTATTAAAAGATCTTAAAGAGAAAGAAGATCAATTATTTTAGATGATTATGTGTTTTATTTACAAGAATCAAAATTTTGATATTGAAATTAATAAAAATCCAATTTTGTTTATACATATTATAAAAAGTATTCATTAAAAATAATTATAATATTAATGACTCATTATAATTTAGAGTTGTACCGGACGTATATGAAAATTAACTTTCTTAATTTCAGATGGTGTGTAGACTAAAAAAATTAATATATGGATTGAAATAAATTTGTCTATAATGATATATTACATTTAATGATATCATAGTCTCTTTTGGATTCAAGAAAGAATACTATTGGTTGATATTATGTACCAAAAAATTAGTGAAGGTAAATTTATTTTCTAATCTTGTGTGTTGGTTATTGCTAATAGCTTAAATATATTGGATGAGATTAAAGATTTTTTTTTTAATTTTATAATGAAAGATATAAAATAAATATTTTGTATGATAGGAATAAAAATAATTTATAATAGATCATAATGAATGATTGTCTTATAATAGTTATATTGAGAAAATTTTAAAAAAATTTTATATGAGTAAATATTAACTTGGTGTTATTATCATACAGAAAAGTGATAAATTCATTTTTATGTAATATTTCAATAATGATTTGAATATAAGAAAATAGAATTAATTTCATATATCTCTAATATTAATAATTTAATGTATTTGCTAATTTATATTAAATTGAATATCAATTTTGCGGTCGAAATGTTAAACAAGTATTAAAGTAATTTTATAATAAATCATTAAAAAGTTGCAAATAAAATATTATGGTACCTAAAGGAACAAATAATTACATGTTTATGTATAAAAAATCAAACCACTTAAATGTGATTGAATATTCAGATTCAAACTTTGTTGGATGCATTGATTATAGAAAACTCACTTTTAATTATCTATTCCTACTAAGAAAAGGAACAATTTTGTAAAATAATAGAAAATTATTTATTATTACTTTATCCATTATAAAGTAATGTTTGTGGTATAATTTATTAAATTTTATTTCAAAACTTGATATTATCGATATCATTCTCAAACTGTTAAAAATTTATATGATAATTCCACATAAGTATACTTCTTTAAGAATGAAAAATATTTAGAAGGTACCAAATTTAATAAAAATTAAAGTATTATGTTATTAAGGAGAAAGTTTAGAAATAAAAAGTATCTATAAAGTACTAATTGATCTTATAATTGTAGATTAATATAAAAGTTCACAACTAATATTAAATAGAAAATGTATTCTTAAAGTAAGTTTTGATTATACTAATGATAATTAATAATATATGATATAATGACACTATAATCTCAATATTATGTTTCTAATATATATTATATATTTCTTATTATATTATAATTGTATATATATTATTATTTTTAATAAAAAAATTTCTATTAGATATTATTGTTTATTATAAAATTATATATATTTTATAAATTTTATATTGGTAAATTGTAAGTATTATAGTAGATAGAAGGAAGTATTCTAAATAAATAGAGTATAACTATTATAATTCATATTAAATAGTTTATTATATTATAATATTAAAATATAATCATAAGAGATTATTATTATTATTATTATTTGTATTTAATGATAAATATAATATTTTTTAATTAAATCAAGTGAAAAAATATTAGAAATTTTTAATTAGTCTTATTAAAATATTCTCAAATAATATTCTTATTGTAGATTGATTCATAATGTGATTTAATTAATTTAAAATAATTTTATATACTATTATATTATTAAAAATAATAATTTTAAATATAATTTAAAAATTAATAAATATACTTAATTTAACCAAAACAACTTTTTTTTTGTGCTGTGTGAAGTACATTTTTTTTGTATGTGTGTGCTCATGCATGTGTATATACATGTATGCGTACACATAAGAAAATTTTATTTAAAAATATATAATTATAATAAAATAATAAAAAAATAATATTAAATTAAAATAAACATTTTAATTTTTATAAATTTAATATTATTTATATAAATATATTTAATTTTAAAATTTATATTAATAAATTTATTAAAAATTTTAATAATAAATTATTATAAATACATATACATTTCTTATAATTTTAAGGAATAATATTATTATTCTAAACTTAATTATCCCGCTAAATTGCAATAATACTTAAACAATTGTGTGAACAAATTTAATTTAATAAAACAAAACGTTATAATGAAAAGAGCTTCTATTCTAACTTTACTTCCCTTCGGTCATTTATACAAACTTACTCGAGTAACCAAGTTGAAAAGAATAACATTACTTTTTTTAAATTTCCACATCAGTGTAATAACCTTATCTTTCTTGTTCCAAGTACCCCATAGACAGTTGCCATTTCAAAGTTTGAGGCACAATCAAGCATGAGATTGAAGAAAAGCATACGAACTGAATACAATCTCTCCATCAGATCCGGTTTAAGGGGTGCTTCAGAATCATCAACAACAAATTATAATACATACAAAGAAAAGAATGGCTCTTCCAACTACAGTATAAAATGGCCTCTTAAGGACCCGAATTGTGAGCAAATTTGGTCATTGAGATGCTTTCCCGTCTAGGACTGGGTGTAACAAGCCATCATTCAATTTGAGATCTATCAATTGTAGGAACATGACTGTCATACAGTTCAAAGTCAATTAATCATATGAACATCCTTGTTATGCCTCTCTGAATTAACACCGATAAGTAAATGAGCATGTGAGAGAAGAACACAGTCAGCAAGTTCTTTTCCTTTTGAAAGCAGGATGTATGATTCCATTGTCTGCATCTAAATTGTCAATCCTAGAAATACATTCTTTCATTCTCTGGAGGACAACAGGCAAAGCAGAGATATTACTAGAAATTTTCTCTTTCAGCAAACAAACTCTCTCAGCAGTCTTTGGGTCCTCAACTGGTGCCCGTCTACTGAATTCAATATGGCCTTCTGAGCCTGCATAGCATAAACATGGCCAGAGTTGCAGATAAAAATATAAGGATAAAACCATAAAGCACATTTGCAGCAGTCTTCAAAGCGAACATATCTGGGGTACAATGTGTGAACATTATGTCCAATAGAAAAGTGCGGCAAAAGCCCCCGAGACTCTCAAAGAACAGGCAAGCATATCATGAAGTCAATGCTTGACAATTTCTCTACATAAAGTAGCAACAAAATCCAACCTCTAGTTTGCTCATCCACACAACAAGTGGAAGAGAATCAAAGACAAGACTTTGGCTTAGGGGCGTTCTTGTTCCAATCAAAGTGAACTAAGAAGCCACCCAATTATTTAAACCCCAGTTTTCTACTCAATTATCCGATCTCCCATTAGCACATCTTTCATCAAGCCGGCATTTTCTTTTTTTCGGCCAACAGCAATACCCTTCTCAAGGTCTTATTGTGGAAACATGCCGAATATATCGGTTCAAACCAAGTAACTCAACCGATATTTGCTGAAATCCAGAAAATGGGACTAAAAACCATAAAAGATATAATAATGCTCCTCAATTGGGGATTACTAAACCCAGACCAGATTATTTATTTTAGAACCAAATGCTTCAGCATGGTAAAATTCTCAGCTTTCAGCAAAATTAAAAAAAAAAAAGAAAAAAAAAAAGAAAGGGACAAGAGACCCTAGAAATGAACGAACCTGGGTTAGACTCGCCAGACGGTCCAGCATCCAATCCAGATTGGGAGTGGAGGAAAATGGGCCTCTGGGAACAAAGAAGAGAAGAAAGCACAGTCTTAAAGTGATCTGGAAGTGTGGCTCTGTACTCCAGAATCTTCTTGGCCATTTGCTTAACCTCAGACTCCAGCTTCTCCAACTCTATCTCCTCGTCCTCCAACGATTCGGACTCGGGTTCGCCAGGAATCCGACTATTCTCAGCGTCCTTGGACAGGGTTTTTGAGGATGGCTTGCTCAGCGCCATGTTTGGATCTGCAATTTTGGAGAGAAGAGATCGGAATGCTCGGGGCCGTGCCGGCGAGTTAACTTCGATTTTGGAGGGTACTTTGGGCTTTTGAATTTTGAAGACACACGGTCTCTCTCTCTCTCTCTACACTTTTCTTCGGGGCTGGGGTCCACTGATCAATTAATGATCCAGATGGTTCTGAATTCTCAGCTTGCCCGATCCAAATCAAACGGTCCAGATGTATCGTGGTCCTCGAACGGAAAGCGACATATGCAGAACAACATGAACGGTTGAAACGCCGTCGTTGTGAAGGGAAGATTGCTGTTTGGCAAAATTGAAATTGAGAACCCGCCAAAAAACAAAACAAAACACTGAAACAAAGAACACTAAAAAATAACGCAACAATGAGGTTTAGACTTAAAAAAATAAAAAGTATATAAAAGGAAAATAACAAAACGGTGTTTGGCCGCCAAGAAAATTGGACAAACGGTAAAAAAAAAAATTCTGTTTTTCTCAGTGGCCAAACAGAGCTCGACGACGACTACACCAAAGTGAGCAACTTCGAGTTGTCGAAAACAGGCTGGGTACTTCTCTTCGATTAAACCAAAAAACGATGGAGACGCATTTGGATTGTTCTTATTGCTGATCAACATTATATCCAGAGCTCGATTACTGCTACCAGGTCCACCCGAAACCCGAAAATCTCTGATTTACACTCAATTCATGGAAGATTGCGAAGGTCTCTTGCCACGGGCTTCTTCGGAGGTACTTAAGTCCTATTTCTCGTTTAAGTTCTTCTTCTTCTTGTTTTTTTTTTTTTTTTTTTTTTTGGATTCGTATGCCGATTAATCGATTTTTTTGTTTTGTTTTTGTTTTTGTTTTTGATGCAGAGGACGCAAGTAGGAGGAAACATTGACTCAAAAGGTCCATACAGGCTGCTTTATTATTCAAGCAAGGGAGACAAAGAGGGAGTGTTGCGGGAGCTAGAGAGAGGCGTGAAACCAAACCTGGCCGATTACGACAAGAGAACGGCTCTTCATCTTGCGTCCTGCGAAGGCTGCACTGAAGTTGTGTCCCTACTTCTTGAGAGAGGAGCTGATGTCAATTCTGTCGACCGCTGGGGTCGCACTGTAAGCCTGAATTTGAGATCTAGTCCTAAAACAACTTTGTGAATCTTTTTCCATGCACTTCTTTTTGTCACTTTGTTCATATACCTTTTATTTGACTTGACTCTACTATTAGACGGAAAATGTTTCAATTTGTGTTAAAAGTCGTGTTTAACCAAAGACAAGAAAAGAAAAGAAAAGAAAAGAAAAGAAACTAACAAAAAAAGAAAAAACAGGGAAAGACGCAAAATTGCACGGTACATTTCAGTTAGAAACCTTTGCATGTGCGCATGTCCGCTTTAACGTTTATGCCACTAGCATAAACAGATTCTTTTATCTGTAATAGCATGATTAGAACTTCTTTTGTGTTCTTTCATTTCTATCCTTTGAAATTATAGAGTGCACATTGAGATAATAAAGTTTGCAGCCACTTTCAGATGCTCGCAGTTGCAGTCACAAGGATATTTGCAAGATACTTGAATCTCGGGGTGGAACAGATCCGGTATTGCACTTTCTCAATGCATTTGTAACTTTATAGCCTGTACTTTGAATGCTGTTATAATGGGCGTTTCTTCTCAAATTATTGATGACTTGCCAAATGTTGTACTGCTCATTCCTTAAGCAACATCATGTCATTTTTAAGCGAGAAATCATCCACTGGTAAAATTAGTTAAATGTTACATGTGTAGCGATACTTGACTGCAAGTCATATGTAGATGTATGAGTGAGTGTCCACTTCTTTTAAACTAAACTCGCAGATTATCATTCCTTGTCACATGGGGCATATCATATGCATATCATATGCATATTTATGAACTTCACCATCTGAACGCCTTCTTTTTCATATTGTAAGGCATTGCCATGTCTGATGCAGAATATTGTTGCTAGAACTTGAGACTAGTGTTGGTTAAAAGACCATGATATCCTTAAAGAAGTGAATTGTTAGTCTGGACTGTATGATGTATCTAGCCTAATAGAATGAGAGGAAGATGGTCTCATTCTACATGTCTATCCAACAAGATGTCTAAAGAATTTGTGCATTCATGGCCTTTTCTTCAGTCAGTGAAAGCCGAACAGAAATATTTACCTTGTTAGTTCTGACGCTGAATCAGATGGCCCTATGCTATTTGAGGTTCATAGGGTCAATATCATGTAAATCTCTTTCCTGTTAGCTAACCTTTGTTATTGTTTTGGATGGGACAGGTGGGACTTGATTCCCAGAATCCATGCTATGAGATTGATTATGCCGAAGTGGACATGGATAATGAAACACTTATTGGAGAAGTAATTTCTTCTTCCACTTAACTCCTCGGGAAAAAATTGGGCACAGAGATCCATTTTGAAAGTATTATCTTTGAGCTGTGGGAGCTCCAAAGAAGTTTTTAGCCTTCCTTATGGCGTCATCCTGACTTAATTATAAAATTGCCGATGATTTCATATGGTCAAGATCATGAACTATTGCAGGGAGCATTTGGTGAAATTTACTTAGTGAGATGGCGTGGTACAGAAGTAGCAGCAAAGACAATCCGTTCCTCCATTGCATCAAATCCAGGGGTGAAGTAAGTTTTGTTTATTCGAGTAATAAACATTCTTCTCTACCTTGTTGTTGCTCCCCTTTCTCTCACTGCTGGTCCTGTAAGTCCATAATTGTTCTATCCATTATAGAACTTAGTCTTTTACACCCATGCGCCAATTTGATCCATTTATTTGTGATTTCCCTATATTCATAGAATCTTCTTTCTGTTTGAAATTCTCTTGTTCTATGCAGCGGAGCTATGAAAATATCTTACCAAATGCCAGGATAGATATAAAACATGTGGATGAATGTATGTGTGTGTACATGAATGCACATGTGTGTGTGTGAGAGAGAGAGATGATTGTCTGCAAAGTTTGAAAGACAGTAAATCTGACAGGATCACCAGAAAGTTTGACTACTTGGAACCTGATTCTAACCATGAAATATTCGCAGGAATTCTTTTATGAGGGAATTGGCCCTGTGGCAAAAGTTGCGCCACCCAAACATAGTTCAGTTCCTTGGTGTTCTTAAGCACCCTGATCGCTTAATCTTCCTCACAGAATATCTTCGCAATGTGAGTGTTCTTTGCTAATTCATGACTTGGGAGTTCAACTACATTTCATGGGTTGATTTTTCCTCAAATGTGAATTGTGCTAGGGAAGTTTGTATGACTTACTGAAGAGGAAAGGGAGGCTTGATACACCAATAGCGGTTGCTTATGCTCTAGATATTGCAAGGTAGATGCTGTAGATATTTTTTCTGCAATTGACATTTTAGATCTTGCAATGCAAGGTAGGCATTTCTAGATTACCGAGAATTTTATGCTAAATTGAATTGAATGGGATATTTGGATAATGTTATTTATCTTACCATCACAAGGAAAGGAAAATGATAGCTGATTTCTTGTTGGTTTTACTAATAATAAAGATAATCAGATCTACTTGCATCTCTTGCTATGCATCCCATTAACAATCTAGTACTCAGCATGTGTTATGCATGTCACCAAACCTCTTCGAACCTTGCAGAGGCATGAATTATCTGCACCAACACAAGCCTCGTGCTATTATACATCGGGACTTGACACCAAGGTAGGTAATCTTTCTGTTGATGCCCATTTAGATCATGTAGCTCTACTAGTTGTAGGAATTTCCTTCTGATTGTCCTTTGATGAGCAGAAAATCTCCCTCGCCCCTGCAGAGAAGCCAGTAAATGGCAAAGCTATGGAAAAATGCCTTACAATTCTCTCTCTCTGAATGTGGAGAATTCTCATCTCTGAAATACTTGCAGGAATCTATTACTAGATGAGTCAGGACACCTCAAGGTTACAGACTTTGGCTTAAGCAAAATTGCACAGGAAAAGGATACTCAAGGTTACAAAATGACTGGGGGAACAGGTTCATGTAAGGATCTTCTTCCTTCATAAAGTAAAGCATTTATTGAAAGCAAAAGTCTTCTCATGTAAATATATATGTTTCAGATCGTTACATGGCACCTGAGGTTTATCGTCGAGAATCCTATGGGAAGAGTGTTGATGTCTTCTCCTTTGCTCTCATAGTACACGAGGTAACTGAAATTCACTTGGGATTTGTCTGCTATTGAAATTCTTGTGATTTTATTGGACTGCTGTATCTTGATTTCATGCTTGAGTATGGAACCCTTTAAAATTACAGTGATTTATATCAGACATTTGACTTCCGTCTGTTTTGGATGTTTTTTGTAGCCAATGAAGTCTAATTGTTAGTGCGCTTATATACAGATGTTCCAAGGGGGACAGTCAAATAGGATAGATCTTCCAGAGAAAGTTGCAGACAAGCGAGCATATGAAGATTCCCGACCATTGTTGACCTCATTAGTATTCCCTGAGCCAATCAAGAAGTGAGTTTTTGGTAAACTACCTCAGTTTCTAGCTATATGGGCTATTGTCAAGCACCAAAATAAATTTAATTGTTTTTTATAGTTCCAGTATATTGAACAGCCTCTTCACTTGAACAGAAAAAACCCCACCAAATAGGGCTAAACTATTTTTTGGTGGGTATAAGTGTAATTCTGATCCATAGATACAGTTTAAGGACTAAGATATAGAACATTGGTTCAGGCTGAGCCTTGGTATAAGAGTGAAGTCACTATATTGTGATCTGATCCCAAGTTTGAGTCACGTAAGCAATGTTTTTGAGAAAACAAGATAAGGCTGCGTATATTTCACTGTTCCGCAGACCTCTCACTTGGGACTCTCGAGCACTAGGATGCCGTTTTCCTGCCATGGAACATTGGTCTGTCCGTTCCTAGAGCATTGTGGTTCTGGGATATGTGTGTCAATTTCTTTATAGGTGGACCTTGGACATTGTAAAGACCCAACAAATTACATTGTCACATCACGGTGTTTTCAGTCACAGCTTTTCCTCAACATGTTACGCACTAACGGACATGTATTTCATGGTTGTGCTTGATTGGCTCGATGAATGATGAAGGCTTCTCCGAGATTGCTGGCATAAGAACCCTGAGTGCAGACCCACGTTTGAAGAGATAATTTTACAGCTAGAGAAAATTCAACAAGATTTGCTGGGCGGCAAAACCTTCAGTGGTTGCAGTCGTTGTCTCATATTATGATAGTAAGTAGTTCAACTGAATTGCAATGCAAACATATTATTAAATGCTCGGTGTGTTTGAAAAGATAAAAATAAGAGCGGAAGATAGGTGCGCTTTTTGCGGTTTATCTTCTTTCTCTATTTGATCCATGCACGATTTTCTTCCCTTTTACCTTGTACTTAATGCAATACATCTTTAATTCTCTGTCAGCTTGCTTGTTATAACGGAAGAGCAATCTGTGGGAGGCATGTTTTGCTCGAAAAAATTGAGTCTAGTACCCGATGCATTTGGAGAATTCAGACCTGAGGGACACGCGGCAGCCAGCGTGGTGTCGTTTGCCATCTTACCATTTAACACGCGTAGTCTCCGCGGGCTACATCCTGCTGTATCCGCCCTGGACTTTGCAAACAAAAATAATCAAACTTGGGAATAGAGAAAGAAAACAATTTGACACCGAAAAAATGAATATTCGTAAAAATATTTTTGAGTAAATTTTAAGAAAAATAATGTGGAAAAAAAAAAACAAAACTGGTTGTTTTAGATTTACTAAAATCTCCATATATATATAAAAAAAAGAAAGAGTGACTTAAACAGCCAATTTAATACCCAATCTCCCTAACACCTTTTTATAAAAAAAAAAAAAAACTTCTCACTAGTTTTTCTTTTTCACCAAATATATAATTAGTTTACAGATTAATGATTTATATATATAATTTGTAACTAATATTGAAGCCATGCAATACATATATTTATTATATTTATTGAAAAATATATTTTTATTTATATTTTTAAATTAAAACATATAAAAAGATTTAAATTATGAATATTTTTAAAAAATAAAAAATAAATTAAAAGTAGTTTTTTCTTAAGAAAACAAAATGAGAAAAATAAAAAAAAATTAAATTATGAATTCTTTTTTCTCTTTTTTTAAAATAATAAATTTGAAAATATTTTTTCTTCTTTATAAAATAAAAAGAAGAATTTAGTATTATTTTTCTATTTTTAGAAATTATTTTCATTTTTTATTTCACTTAATTATAAATATTTGTGTCATACATATTTTAGGTATATGTATAAAATTATTAATATAAATTTAATAAATTTTAATATATATTAAATGTTAATTGAGTAAATTAAATATATGTTAAATTTTAAATCTATTAAAATACTAACAAAAGATTATACACTAATTATTAGATTAATATCAAATATTGCAAATTATAGTTATTTGCAAAAAAAAAAATCTTAAATTAAATATTTAGATATTTTTAAAATAAAATAAATATTGATATATAAATATTTCATCGATTTTCTTAATTTTGGTAATATATATGTTAAACACGCATAATTTGTGAATTCATCATATTAATTAAAAGTACATTTTTATGTGTTATTATTTAAAAAAGAAATAAGAAGAGATTTAAATTGTAAATATTTTTATATTTAAAAATAAAAAAATTTAAGAGTAGTTTATTAAGTAAAAGAAAAAAGAGAAACAAAAAGAAGACTTAAATTATGTATATTTTTTCCTTGTGAAGAAAGAAAGAAAAATGTAACAATATATTTTTTTATTTCTAAGAAAATAAAGGGAGGAATTTATGAGGTTTTTTTTTTTTAGAAATTATTTTTTATGTTCTTTAATTATCAATATTTTAGTTGCATAGATTTTAGATGTATGTGAATAACTTTTAATATAAATTAAATAAATTATAATACATGTTAAATCATAATTAAATAAATCAAATATATATTAAAATTTAAATTCTATTAAAATACTAAAATTATAAAATAATTATTAAATTATTATCAAATATTATAAACCATGTGTGTTTACTAAAAAAAAATTATAGTTTGACTTAAATACTTAAAGATTTCTAAAATTAAGTATTATTGCCAAATAAACTAAATACTAACTTTTTCTCAATTTCAATGACATATATTTACATATAAATTAAATTTAAAATCATAAGGATGTGAATAATAAATATCTTATATAAAATATTAAAATGATAAAATTTCAAATATTAAAATTAATTAAATTTAATTTAAGTTGACTTTTTTATAGTTAATTTAGATTAGATGAAATAATAATTGAAATTAAATTAATTTTAGAAGATTTTTTTTTAAGAAAAAAAGAAACTTTGCTAAAAGTTTTTCTTTTTTTTTTTTTTGAGAAAAGAAAACACTAATCATAATTTAAGTTTTTGTTTTCTTTTTTATGAAAATAAAAGAAAAAAGTAATATAAACTTAAATTTTGATTTTATTTTTTTCTTTAAAAAAAACAAAAAGGAGAATTTGTGAATAATTTTTTTCTTTTTTTTTTGAAAAAGACAAAAAGGATAACTTGAAAATAATTTTTTTTCTTTCTAAGAACAATAAGTGAATTTGAGATAAATTTTTCTTTCTTCTTCCCTTTGTAAAGAAATAAAAAAGAGAATTCACGAGTAGATTTTTTTTCTTTTTTATTTTCATTAATTTATTAATTTATAAAATATCGTGATATAAGTAAATTAAATTTTTTTCTCAATTTCATTAATAAATATGTGTGTATCTATATATACACTAAGTTTAAATTCATGCATTATTTATATTCTAAATTTTTAATAGGAATTTTTAAAAATAATAAAATATGAAATCTTAATATTAACTAAATTAGTTTAAATTAAATTTGGTTTTATAATTAGTTTGGCTTGAGAAAAAAAGAATTAGTAAAATTACATTGATTTTAAGAGACTTTTTTGTTTCTTTAAAGAAAAAAATTTGACAATTTTTTTTTCAAATATATTCACAATTTAAGTTTTTTTTTACCTTTTTTTTGGAAAAAAAATAGTTAATTTTAGGAGAAAATAAAAAGAGAAAAACAAAATAGACTTAAATTATACTTATTATTTCCTTTTTTTTTAAGAAAACATAAAGGAGAATTTGAAAATAATTCTTTTTTCCTCCTTTCTCTCTTTTTAAAAAATGAAAAAGGCCATTTGAAAGTAATTTTTTAATTTTCAAGAAAACAAAAGCTGAATTAAAAGTTATTGGAAAAGTAATTTACAACCTCAGAACTTTAGAGATGAAATATTACTTGACTGATGAGAAGGCCTAGTTTGAAAGCATCATATAATAGTGCCAACAGCTAAAATTGATGAGAAGTTTAAAAGTGAGAACCTAATAATAGCAATAATATTTCAAGATCTTATTCAGCTCAAGGAGATGGAACATTTAATTTGTGTAAAGAGATACTTGAACTCTTTGACTTTAGAGAGACTCTTCAAAACAGACTTTCACGATAAAACTGACTTAGAAAAAGGGAAATTAATGGAATTTACTCATTATGTGAGCTGGTTCTTTAATTCTTTGAAAGAGTAACGTTTTTGTGGTTAAAGATCAAACGTTTGGCTCTTGATGACCTGAGTAACGGTTTTGTGGAAGTTAGAGAGTTTAGTTGATTGCTGTGCTAATATCAGGATTGTGAGAGTTAACTACTTAATGAGTGAAATTATAGGAACATAAGTACCATTTGGCTGCATGCTGAAGGATGCACTACAGGTGTAGGGATGTGTGTTTATTCCTAGGATGCCACGTGTCACGCTTGTTGGAACTAAAATGGTAAATTGTGGACAGGACATTGTGGACATTACTCCATAAGGAAATATTGCAATTGTCTTTATTAGAGAAAATAATGTAAATTTGTGCAACTTTTCTAGACTAAAATTCTCTTCAGTTATTCCTCCATCTGATGCTAAAAATCCCATGTCTAAAGAAATATCAAATTAAGAACCGTAGGAGACGTTAAAATTTGTAGGTGAAATCTCAGATTGCACATAAGAGGCGGCTAATAGTATTTACCTTTCACATAATTGATATTCTTATCCAAATCTCCAACACGATAAGTGACTAGGAGCATCCTTTGGTTACTCTTTTTGACTCGATTTAAGAGATTGTCTCGATCATAAATTCCTTTGAGCAATAGGACATCAAGCATATGAAGTAAATAAGATTATCAATTTTGATGACAACCATAAAGAAGTCGATATATAAAGAGTTTTTAAGAATTTATTGAACATTTAAGAAAAGCCAATACTACTTTCGAGAGGTAAATGGGTGAGAAAGATACTTAGTAAGCTTATTGAAGAAGTTTGGTTCAAAAAAACTAATTCGAGTTTGAAGAGGTCGAGATTTCATTAATTATATAAGTATCTTGCATGACTTTGTATGTTAAATGATTATAAGAGTTTCTAGAACAATTCTTAAAAAATAAGAATAGATTTGTTGACAACATATTTAAGAAGTTTATTTTTATTTCTAGGGTTGTTAACTTATAAATAGATTTGATTTTGTTGTTAAAAGAAATAAATTATTAGGTGAAATATAAGTGTGAATTTTTTTAGTTATTTCAAAAACTAAAAAATTTATCAAAAATTAATTTTTTTTAACATTTAATCTAACTTATCACTCCTAAATATATATATTTTTAAAGTGTGTCATCCATATATTTCCTTCATACCATTAGTTTGTCTTCTTAAAGCTTAGGGTCAAGGTTATTTACATCTTATAAATCTAGTTTGACTTTCCTTGGATTTTTATATACGATTGCATTGTGGGTTTTTTAGCAACATCTAATGGGGTTTACATCAAATTTGAACCAAAATCCTTTTGTGTTGTCTATTTACATAACGTCAACTGTCAAGTAGACGAAGGTGAGAGATAAGCAACTTCTACTTAAAATCAAACTTCAGTCGACTTGTCCTGTATCAAGTTTACCTATATTTAGTAGAGAATTTAGAGATAAGATGTTCTGTCAACATCGGGTCAACCTATGTTTCCCAAAGTCCACCCAAGAAACACTAAAATTTCAACTCGAAGTTGTTATGAACGTTGGGTAGACCTTGGTGATATGACGTTAGCTTATATTTAGTTGAAAGTTAAGATAACATTTGCTTATCATATCTTTGCTTTTACTATTTCATCAATTTAACTAAAATTATGTAATAAAAATTATGAAACATAATGATCTATAATCTAGAATCAAACTATATGAAAAAATAAAATAAAATGGAAACTCAACAAATTGGCCTATTTACCTAAAGAAAGAAAAAAAAGAAAAATCTAGCCCTATCCATAAATTCATTTTTTTTAATTATTTGATGAGGTTCTGTAAATATTTTGTTAAACATATAAATCAAATGTTACAAACATAAAGATATTTTCAATGAGTAAATTAAATTTAACATTCTATAAATAGGATATATTTATAATTTACATACCACATATTTAAATATTCCTAAAAGAAAATTTTACTGCCATAATTTACTCCATTCTTAATATTCCTAATCTCATTTCATAGTGGAAAATGTACCATACTTGCTGAATTGATCAATAACTACCATAATGCTTCCAAACCCATTAGACTTAGGTAGAGTCACGATAAAGTCCATTATGACACTTTCTTGATATCTCTCGACAATGGGTAGTAGTTCAAATAAACTAGTTTGAGGTTGTTGTTTCACCTTATCTTGTTGGCAAACTAGGCAAGTTTACACATAAGACTCAATGTCGGCATTCATTTGCAACCAAAAGTAGGTTTGTTGGACAAGAACAAGGATTTGTGTTATACTTGGATGATCAGCTCATAAAAAATCATGACATTCCTTGAGGATTTTCTTCTACAAGTTCCCCCATTTAGGCATAAAGACTCAATTGCCAACGATCATGAGAACTCCATCATTCAACTAAAATCGATGAGTCTTCCCTTCGCTAGCCAACTCCAATAGATTTTTGGCCAGATTGTCTTACGTCATGCCTTCCTCGATCCATCCAAGAAAGTTGCTCTTAGCATGTTAGCAACAACATTGGCTTGGCTTGGCTTATACTCAGCTTATAATTGAACTCAGCCAAGAAGTCTTGCTAATGAGCTTGCTTAAGGCTGAGCTTCTTTTGTGTTTGAAAGTAACTCATGGAGGCGTTATTAGTCATAAAAATGAACTTACTTCTGAGTAAATAATGTCTCTATGTTCGCAAGCAATGGATTATGACAATAATCTCCTTGTCTTTGATGGTATACCACCTCTCCGTATTGTTTAGCTTGCAACTCTTATTCTCATAGGCAACAAGGTGTCTATCTTGCATCAAGACTCCCCTAATGGTGAAGTTAGATGTATCTGTATGGACTTTAAAAGGTTTTTTGTAGTCCAGTAACACCATGATAGGTTTTTCAGAGATTGCTTGTCTCAACCTCTTGAAGGAAATTTGGCATTCCCTTGACCAATGCCATGTCTTGTTGTTTTAAAGCAAGTCAGTTAATGGTACCACTATAACATGATGCCCTTTTATGAATCAATGATAATAGTTCACCAGTCCAAGGAAAGATCGCAACTCCAAGACCTTGGTTAGAGGCTCCCACTCTCAGATAGCTCACGCCTTTGTTGGATCTATCATAAACCTACTATTCTTAATTCTATGGTCAAGGAATTCTACCTTTTGCTTGGCAAAGGAGCACTTCTCCTTCTTGACATACAATTCATTTTCATAGAGAATTTGGAAGACTTGCTTGAGGTGTTCTTTGTGCTCCTTAAGAGTGTCATTATATACCATGACGTCATCTGAGTAAACCACCACAAACTTGTCAAGAAAAGGATGTAGTACCTTGTTCTCAAGTATGCAAAAGGTAGTTGGTGCATTTGTGAGATCAAAGGGCACTACTAGAAATTTGAATGCTCCACAACGCGTCACACAAGTTATCTTTGGTTTGTCACTAGGTGCAATGCAAACTTGGTAATAACCCAATCACAAATCCAGTTTGGTGAAATACCTTGCCTTCCCTTGTTGATCAAAAAGATCAGCTATCAAGGGTATTAGATACTTGTTCTTGATAGTGACCTTATTTGAGACTCAGTAGTCTATGCACATTCGTTTTGATCCATCCTTTTTTTTTTATAAAAGGACTAGGGCATCGAAAGGGGCCTTTAAGGGTTGTGTATAGCCTAAGTCTATTAGGTCTTGAAGCTATTTCCTTAGTTTAGTGTGCTTCGAAGGTGTCATGCAATAAGGGGCCATTGTAGAAGGTTTGACACCAAATTCTAGCTCGATGCGATGATCCATATCTTGTTTAAGAGGAAGCTTCTTAGGCAATTTAAAAGACATCACGTCTTTGAAATCAACAAGGATAGCTTGAATGGATTGGGGTAATATAGGTGTAGGTGTCGCTACTTTTTCCCCATTACTCAATTCATTTATGGTAGCAACATAGTTTTTACTCAATTTGAGACTTCATTTGAATTGCAAGGCAAAAATTATTAATGGTTTTGACTTCTCCATATGTTTTAAAGGAATCACTCGAATCTTGTAAGAATCAAGAATCATAAGGGAACTCGAAGTAAGAACGGTAAAGGCTAAAGCCTTGCAAAAGAAAGCAAAAGTCGTCTATAAGAACAATAGTAAAGTCTAACTTACCATTCTAATCTCCAATTTGGACAATTACTGCTTGCGCTATGCCTTGAACAGGCTTTGCCTTTGAATTGACAGCCTTGATGGTGCCACTTCTTTTTATGAGTTTAAGGTCTAAACATTTGACCTCTTATATATCAATGAAGTTATGAGTGATTCTCGTATCTAGTATTGTCCATGCAGCTTTGCCCTCAATGGCGATATCAATATATAATAGTCTTTTCTCTTTAGAGACTATAGGGGAGAAAAGTTTAGAAAGAGTACCTAATTGTTGAATAGATCTTACGTTGACTTAGGGCTCTTCCTTAGACTTTTCCTTATTAAATTCTGCCACCATGACATTAATTGCCTCTTGATTGGGATAGTCTCTTACCCAATGTAGTTTATTGCAGATAAAGCAAAGTTTAGGGGGATTAATGGTGTTACACTTGCCCAAATAACTCTGATTATGCTTGGTATGGCCACTTGAGGTTTTTGGTGTCCACTCTCCTTGGGGCTAGTATCCTTCTTTTGTTTGCTTTTTCTCTCCCCCATTTTTGTTAGAGTTGGACTTCTTGCCTTTGGAATAAATAAGGTAGTCAATGAGTGTTTTGATAGTAGCAATAACAACATCTAGAGTTTACATATTGCACCTATGTAACTACACTCTCTCCCAATCCTTCAAGCCATCTTTGAACTAGAAGAGAAATTTTTTGTTAGACAAATCAATCACAAGCATGAAAGTAGTGAATTCCTTGTTATAGTAAAAAATACTACCCATTACTACACTCTCCCACAATCCTTTAAGCCATCTTTGAACTAGAAGAGAAATTTTTTGTTAGACAAATCAATCATAAGCATGAGAGGTAGTGAATTCCTTGTTGTAGTAAAAAATACTACCCATTTACCTCAAGCGACATAACTTTCCCTTAATTTTGCATTCCGTATTATGAGGCACAAAATGTTTGCATAATTCAGCCTTGTATTGCTCCTAAGTGTTGATAACATATAAGTCTTTCTCCCTTTCAGAATGCTTCTATCTCCACCATAGTTAGGCAGTGTCCCTTGAGAAGATCATGGCATTACCTACCTTAGTAAGGTCATTGACAACTCCCATGATCTTAAAGTATTGCTCAAAGCCGAAAAAAAAAAAAAAAAAAGCTCTGTACAGCAGTAGCATTACGGTGCCATTGTACATGGCAAGTTTAGGAACCTTCAAACCATACATAGCGGTAGTGCTAATAGTGATAGTCATACTAATAGAAAGTGGGCAGCTTCAATGGAGTGACTTCATCTCTCTATGAAGGTTGTAAATATCTTTTTCAACAAACTTCAGTAGGTCAAATAGCTCTTGGTCAAGTGAGTGTAGTTCTCCCCTAAAAGAGCAGCCAAACTCTTCAATCATGCATTTGGTAGCCCTCATGATTCTGACATTTCATGGATTAAATTATTAACTTGATCATTAAATTCGTCCCTTATGGAGCTCATAGTGGTGTTGCTCCTCTCCAAACCAACAACAGAAGACTCCACGAGTTCTTTTGCTAAGGCCTTAGATTTGCTATACTTATACTAAATGCATTGCTCCTCTTGCCTACGAGCTTATTGCTAGACTTGTTGCTCCTTCATAGTGGTCATAACAATGCCTTCCTTGCTTGTCGTGCTCATAACTTAACTAACAACCAAGTCATACCTAAGACTTAATCATTGATCTGATACCACTTATCATAGAGTTAGACCTCGATCATACTAACTTAGGTAACACTTAGTCAATTTTGTGAGTGGAGGTGAACTAAGTAAGCCTTAAAGCGTATAAAAAAAAGAGCATAGAGTGTTGAGAGGCAAGTAAGAAAGATGAAAGTACTAGAGAGGTAGAGGGCATAAGAGAGTTTTATTTAGTTAAGAAAAACTTGCTTACTGTATAGATGAGAGAAGAGAGCTATTTATGCTAGTTCCACCTCCTCAATGTATAACTACAATTGAATATCTTAGATATTTACATGGGGTATTATAAACAAGAATTTATAAGGGTTCTTTCAAGAACTATCTAAACATAAGCACTTTTGTATGTTTCTAGAACTTTCCTTACCATTTCTAAGGCAACAAACGGGTAGGCAACAAACGGGCTGGGCAATATTGTTAGACAACAAACAGGCTGGGCAATATTGTTAGCCTATAGAAGTTCAATTTGGCTTGACTTTGCCTTCTAGAATATTTGATGGGCCAAATCAAGAAGTGTCCATGTGACACTATGCATGGTAGGGCAATAAACACGTCAAGTCATTTTTAGCAACCTATGCATGGTAAGGCAACAAACGCATTAGGTCATTTATAAGTGAGAGGAAGTGAACCATAGGCTCATTTTAACTGTGTGCTTTATCTTTGTACGTGCAAACTAAAATTTAATCATTATTTACAAAGTAAAGTAATAACATTACATAAATTTTTACTTTTATGTGTAGAATTCAAATTCTTATCTTTAAAGAAAAAACATGATTTACAAATTTTCAGCAAATGTAGCATGCCATCTAATACGAATGACTGGCAATTGGTGGGGTAATATTAGACTTAGAAATTAAAATTTTCATAAATGTATAAAAAAGATGTTAGATTAGAAATAAAAAATCTTGAACTAAATTTTTATTATTTTTTATTAATAACATTTTCATATTAATTTAAAATATTAAACTAAACTTCTTTTACCTTTGATTGATAAGTATTAGTATTTAAATTGTATCAACTTAACTTAATACAAGTAAGTAAATATATATATATCATATACCTTATCTACATCAAATAGACTAGGAATAGATAATAGTATAGACAACTTAATTGTGTGAACAAGAAGAGATAACACATATAATGTAATAAGTAACTTCTTTGGATTATCTTTGTAGATCTTTATACTTCCTAGTTCCAACTCAAGAACTCCAATCAAGATATCTTCTATCACTACATATAATTGTTTTTTTGATAATCAACTGAAACATCCCAAATGGTCAAAAGAGATCCACTAGCGTAGGAAACTAGGATATCATGAACATTATTGCTTTAACATAATCTGATGTGTTGAAAGTTGAAATCTCTAAGCCCACTATGCAGGCTATTATAAGGAAACGAATGACTTTGTAGATTTGTAAAAATGTCATGCAAATTAAAAAGATAATTAAATTAATGAAGAAAACAAAGATAAGATTAAAAGAAAATAATAAGAAAAGAGGGAGACAAAATACCAAATGAAAAGATATTTTTTTCAAAAAAATATATTACTAGGATGTCGGGCAATAATAAAAAGAGAAAACAAACAAAAATAAATAATTGGGAATCTTACCAATGCCATTGCAGCTAGCAATGCAGATCTACAGTGTTATGGTTCAAGTTGATGAAGAAAGAGGAAGCTACAAAAGAGTTAACCATAGAGCGATCTCTTATAGGATTTTAATTTCTTACTCACCAAAAAAACAGATTCTAATGGTTTTACTTTTTTGGGTTTTACTTCTTTCATTTAGTATAGTTGGAAAGAATAAGTTCAAAGGATATGCAACTTCTTAACTTGAAGAAAATGCAGGTGGACCTTAAAGAGTGCAATAATGGGCTTAGAGAGAAGTGGCAAGAATTGGGTAAGGTCTAAAAATTGATTGAAAAACAAGTTATATTTCATAAAGTCAGTTAGTTCATTTTATATAGATCAAGACTTGTAGCTTGATTTAAGCATTCTATCAATAATTTTTCATGTTGACAAAATTAATGTGTGAACACAATTAAGACGATTTTTGAAAGAGTAACTTTACTTATATTTGAAGTTTGCATGATGAAAATTTTTAGTTAATTCTTACAATATATGGTTTATTCTAATTGATTATGTACCCTTAGGAGGAAAATGCATTAAATACAAAAGAAGTGTGCCTACCCTTAGCCCAAGTCCTTTTACTGATTGACTCAGAGGCATCACCAACCATTAGAACATCATAAACCATCAACTTTTGAAGATTGTCTTGTCTTCTAAATTGATGGGAGTTAGTCTATTTTTTCAATTCACTAATGTTTAAAAGTATGGTTATACTTGATGGAGGCCATAACTAACACAAACACCTTTCATAAGTGATGATACCACTTTTAACTGCCTTTATTTCTATGTTTCTTCCTACTTGTACTTTATTACTTATCTCTCTCTAGTATGTCTAAATTATTATGAACACAAACTAAGCTTTCAAGGAATTTGGGGAAGAAGACTGTGAAGATTTTGAAAGTTAATCCCTAATTTTGAGGCTAATTTAGGAATAGAGTTATGAGAGATTTTTAGCAATGATCTCTTACATCAATAGGTATGGGATGATTTAAACAGTAACCCCTCACAACAATAATGAGAAAGGGATTTACAAAATAAAAATGAAAATATTTGGATGTTTTCTATAATAATCCTTTGTGTTAAAAATAGGAATGAGATTTTTTGAAAAGTTTATGAAATGTATTTAAATTCTTTTCAAGGTGATTCTTCACATCATAAATAAAAATGGAATTTTTTGAAAAGTTTTTGAAATGTATTCAAATGTTTTTTACAATGATTTTTCACACTAGAAATAAAAATTCCTAAATTTCTAAGGATTTGGGATTATGATTAAAGATGGACTTATTTTAGAAGAAATGGAATATTTGAAGTTTTTATCTATTTAAAGAATTATAGGATTGTTTAGGAATATGTGTTGATTTTATTTTTCTACTATTTGATCCCTAAGTAGAGATTCTTATTTAAGGACTAATATTAGATCATTGACTTATTCATTCGAGCATTCCTTGGTCAATTGTTTAACTTTTTGAAATTTCAATATTTTAGAGATTTAAGTTCAAAATTTAATTTTCCCTTTTAGGATTCACATTTTGAAATATTCGAATTGTATAAGAATGAGTTGTAAAACAAACCTTTTAAGTCAAAAGAAAACTTACCATTGTTTTTGAAAATATCAAATTTTAAGTTTTGATTAGACCATTTAAATGACATTGTTTTGGCTAGGTTAAAGGCTTTTACTAACTTATGTGAAATGATGTCATTTTTTAGTTAAAACTTGTCTTTTTTTATCACTTCACCCTAACTACCTCCATACATTTCTCCTCTCCTCTTTTATTCTCTCTCCTTATGTTCTCTTGTCTCGCTCTACCCTTTCGTAGCTCTCTCTTTTTCTCAGTTGTCTCTCTATGCTTACTCCAAAAACATTAAAATGCTAGATTCTTAAGCCTTGACTCTACTCTTACTTTGAGTTTCAATAAGGCTATAGAGACTTTTCTTGCTAAATTGTGGGTTTTAGAAGTTAATCTAACCAAAATAAAGCCTAGATATGGCCTAATATGGTTGCTTTAATCGAGCCTAAAGAGATAAACCCCATTCATATTTAATCTTATCCACTTTAGTCTTTTCCTTTTTATTTTTATTTT
Organism: Bruguiera hainesii; assembly: GCA_023213295.1. NCBI lineage: Eukaryota > Viridiplantae > Streptophyta > Magnoliopsida > Malpighiales > Rhizophoraceae > Bruguiera > Bruguiera hainesii. The sequence goes on along the minus strand of JAHOYR010000017.1, from coordinate 6,504,089 downwards.
TCACATATATAGTCTAATGATTCTTCTTTTTTTTTTTTTTAAGAATAACACTAGAAGGATAGATTTAGTGGTTTGAAAATTGACTTTTTTTTTTAAGGGGCAGATTTATTTTGAGGGTTTTAATTTTGGGGTAGAGATTTAATTTTAAAATCAAAAAGAGAAAATAATGAAAAAGAAAGAAAATTAGGGTTTTAATTAGGTCTCTTGCGGATTAAGTTCTAGTTATTAGGTTTTTAGTGTTTAAAAGTCTCTATTAAAAGTGATTGTATATAGTTTTTTAGGGGATAAATGGTAAGTTTTCAAAAGAAAATTTGATTTTTTGCTTTGTTATTGCCACCTTAATTTGGCATCAACCTAACTCACCAAATTTTAGTTGATTTTTGTGGTAAAATCTAGGTTTGGTGACACTCAACATTTATGGAGATAAAAGTACTAAACTTGATCTATCAAGAGATTTGGATTTAGCTCAAATGTTGTTTGTATTGGATTTGGGTCAATGGGTGACTTGATTTTCAGAAAGTTACAAAGCGGAAGGAAAAATGGGTTAGTTTAAAGGCTTCTCAAATGCACAAGAAAATGCAGGTTGACTCTAACCCAATCAAATTGAATTGAACCATCCCGTAGTTCAGGCATTTGAATTTCAATTTTTACTTTATTTTACTTTTATCCTTATTGATAAAATATTTGAAAAGTGTTCATTTTGCTATGCAAAAGGAAGGAAGACAAAATTTGAATTCTTGCACTAATCACCAAAGAATGCCAAAAGGGGTCAATGACTTTATTTTTTGACTATTTATTTGTTTTCATATTTATTTTTGCACAAAAAATCATAGTATATAACATGCTTAAAAAAATTAGAAGTATGACTCTAACCTTCTATTATTCTTTTTCAAAAGAGAAGAAAAGGAAAAAGTATGGAAGATGATCTTGATTTTAGGAAATGGAATGCTTCAAGTGTCTTTTTGTAGATTTTGTAATGTTTTTTTGTTTGTTGTGTTGATGCTTTCATTTTTTTTAATTCTAATGGCTAATTTAGGGTTATTTAAGCTAAGTTGTTTTGTTAAATACTATCTTAATAAAGCTTGACATACATAGAAATGATACAGGTGGGTGAAACAACCCATGAAAAGTACTTTTGATAGTTAAATGCATAATAATGTATCACCTAATAATGTATCACCTTGATTATGGATATTAATTAGGTTATAAGTTTTTATACTATAGTTGGTTAATGGCTCTTTTAAAAAAGGTTCCCAATGATTTTTAGAATGAAATATAAATTGATTTCAGTTAGTATGTAATGTTAAATAAGATCATAACTATGAAATTAACTAATTAAAGATTATCATACTTTGATTAGTTACTAACTCACTAAGAGAGCTTTCTTTAACAATTTCTAAGAAGATTAGTAGGATTTATTTGAATGAACTATCCTCTCAACATTAAATCTACATATCTAAGTGTCTCTTTTGGATGTTAGAAAGGTAAAATGAGAGAGTGTCATAAATAAAAATAACTGTGTGATTAACTTTTAATGAAAAAGATGTTGAACTCATATTTTGCAAAGTTGTATCCTTAAAGAGGACTCGGTCTGACTTCCGTTAACTGAAAATAAAATAAATGCCTAGTTAATGTGTTCTATTTTTTTATATTCTTATGTACTTTCCTTATATATTCGTTACCTATCTTCTGTCTTATTTTCTACTTATTTCTCCCCCCTTTAATGTTGAAGACTCTTTTCCTTTTATAGGAAAGGAGGTCTCACCTAATTGGCTCTTGTGGGAGATTTTGTTGAGGTTATTATTACCTTTTTAACCTTTTTAAAATTTATAGGTGGCTAAACCTTGTAAGCTTTGCATTTGTTTTATGTTATTGGCCCTTAAAGATGGATTAATAAGCCTTCTAGGCTTACTAGAGCTACTGCCATGGTTTCCTTTTTAAGTTAATGGGCCTTCATAAGTTGATCAACCTTGTTAGACTTAAAGACTAGACTCTCTAAGGCCTCTTAATATTGTTGCCTCATGTAACTTAGATGTAATAGGCCTTCAAGCTTTTCCTTCAAGTATTGGATTTGTAATTAAAACTAATGTATTAGGTCATGGGTTCCAAAACAAATCTTGCACTCTTTCCTATTCTAAGTTAAGAAGGGGCTACACTTAATGATTCACTAAGCCTTAGGTCTATCCTAAAGAAACAACCTTCTTGAACCTTGGGCCTAGGGATTTAAATAATACTTTTACTATTTGGACTTTGTTGCCCTTTTTTGGGGAACCCTCTTCCCTACCATTTCCAAAATGGTCAACAATAGGTCGTTTTTAGTTTCAAAAAGTATTTGGGAGATATGAGCAAAGTTCCTTTTGAATTCTTTGTCTGAAGAGGGAAATTTTCTCTATAATTATTGGTTCTTGTAATTTTTCTTGAATTCTTTGTAAAGATACATTTTTTTTTGTAGATGTAAGAGATGTTGTTTAGTAAGGATAATTGTATGAATCCTATTCTTATAAATTGAGTGGGCTTTTATGATATTAAGATTCTATACTTTTTGAGTTTCTAAAAACGGGAAAATGTGCTTTTAGGATTTTGTTTTGAAAGAAATGTGATCATAATTAACAATAAAGGGAGTAATGAAATTTATAAATGGTGTTCCTATAATAACAATATATTGCATATTTTCAACTAAGATTGAAGAAGTTCTAATTAGGAAATTTTGATTTTGGACAAAAGTACTGATTTTGTTAGTAATGGTCATTTTGGAGACGTTAGCAACTAAAAGCTTTTTATTTGCAAGTTCTTGAAATTTTTGTGGTACTATTCCTTGTTTGATACAATTCAAATTTGCTTATGTATCAAATAAGGTTATAAGAATAATTTTGAAATCATTTGCAAAAATTAAGGTGACCTTGACAAGTTATTTTCTAGAAGTGACTTGTTCAAGGGCAAAAGGAAAGTCAATTGGGACTTTCTCGAAATTTTCAAGGTTTTGAAATTCTAGTTGTTATGGTTTTGGGTCACTATTGTTTGTTTTCTTTGTTTATACGTGTTTCGTGAGAAAAAGTTGGAAGATTTCTTTATCATTTTGTTAATTTTGTTTGAATTCCCTAAATTCTATCTTGGTAGTTTTAATTTCTGTCCATAATTCTGGTATGGTAGAGTTTGATTTGTTTGAAACTTGTTTAGCTAGTATAGTAGTAAGGTCATAAAAAGTGGTGACAATTAATGGAAGAATTATAGGGTTATTCTATTTTCACTTGGAAAATTATAAGAAGTTTTTCTAAATATTCTTTCTATAAGGTAGGATTTTTAATATACTTAATAAGGTCAATTAGAAATTCTTGATCCTTATTAAGCATATTAATTTCCTTGGTTTCAATCTTAGTTTTAGAAGAAGTTTGAAGTTTAGCTATTTGAAGGGATTCTTCCTCCAAATGTTCATTAAAGAAACATAACTAGATGTATCCATAAGAAGTGCCTCTAGTTTTGCTATGATTTTTTTCTCTAGTTATAGCTCTTGTATCCTGTATCCTACAATTGATTTTAAAGTATTTGGAGATGTGTCCTTTCTTACCAAACTTGTAACAAGTAATATCTTGTGATTGTTTTTTTGCCATAGTTTATATGGTTTGGATTTCTTTGGTTTGCTATAATAGGATGGTTTATTTGTTGTTTTGTAACTAATGTAGTTTCTTTTATAAGGTTTGTATTTTTTTGTATTTGGTTTTGTAAGTTTGGGAATACCTAGATCAAATTGTTGACAAAAGGTTCCTATCTCAAAGCGGTATTGTTTCAATTCCTATTTAAGATGTTTTTTAAGTTTGAGATCTTGGCATAACTTAGATCCTTCTTGTTTAATGTAAATAATCAATTCTCCATAAGTTTAACTAATAATAAGGTATTGGATTTTCAAAAGTAGTTTTAAGTGTATTTTTTGTTTTTTTCCCTTAAAAGTGTTGAAAGTCCTACTAGAAAATTTTATTTCCAAAAAGGCTAGTTGGAATCTTCTTTGAGTATAATTCTAGTAAGTAAAAGGTTATTATAGTTTTAGAATTCATTAAGTTTTTTACACCTAAGGTGATTGAGTAATTCAACTTTCTTATCCTTAAAGTGTGATGAATTCCCTATGAAATGCAAAGATATTATTAAGAAAAGACAAGTTAGAGCATCCTTCATTGTGTTTCTCGAGCTATTAAGGATAGGAACATTATCTTTTGTGATTTTAATAAATTATAGAATTTGTAATTATTGTTCATTTGTAAGATAATAATCCCACCATCCTTTTAAGTATCCTAAAAATCCAACAACTAGGAGTTCATCAACAATTTTGTATAAGGTTTAATGTTAGGTTTTATAGGTATTTACAGTCATGGTCATTTGTTATAAAAGATTAAGAATATTATATTCAAACATGTCATTTATATTCCATTCATAGATGAAAGAAGCATTAAATTTGTATTGAGCTAAATTATTGGGTTTATTTTTAATATCTAAATCCAAAGTCATAAGGCCATGTATTAGTTTAGACTAATATAAGCAATTTAAATCTAGAAAGATGTCTTGTCAACTAAATCGCCTATGTTTGAAAAAGAGGGAACTAAATTGCTGATGATCTTACCTCATTTAACCATATTAGTAGATATCTTGTAAAATACAGAACATCTAAATCGTAACATGTAACTCATTCTAAATTCTTTGAATTTAGTTCACTTCATCTAAATTGTTTGTGATTGACTTATAGTCATATTTAAATCCATTAAGATATTTGTTACTGCATACCATGATTATGAGATTTGGCAAATGGATGTCAAAATAACATTTTTAAATGGGAACTTACTTGAGGATGTGTACATGGCACAACTTAAGGGTTTTGAATCCAAAGAACATACTAATAAGGTATGCAAATTACAGAGGTCTATTATGGACTAAAACAAACTTCGAGGAGTTGGAACATCTAAATTGATGAAACAATCAAAGAGTTTGATTTTGAACAAAACATGGATGAATCTTGTGTTTACAAGAAAGTTAGGAGGAGTGTAGTTGTTTTCCTAATATTATATGTTAATGACATATTATTAATAGGAAATGATGTACTAATGCTTTAACTTGTCAAGATTTGGTTGTCCAAGAACTTCTCTATGAAGGAGTTAGGAGAAGCAACTTATGTTTTAGGAAAGAATGTTGTTTTTGATTAAAAATGTTGGATATTTTCAAAAAGTTTTAAACAAAACCAATAAAAGGAAAATGAAAGCCTAAAACTCCTCCTTGCAAAACATTCAAAAGAAACACTCAATAGTGACCCTAAACCTAAACCAAATCAAATACCATAAAACCTTTCAAATCGAGAAAAAGTCTCAAGTAATTTTCTTTTTGCTTTGAAACAAGTTACTTATAGAAAATATTTTATCAAAATTATTTTAATTTTTTCAAATGATTTCAAACTAGGTATAATTGCTCTTTTTGATGCTAATGCAAATTTGAACTATTTCTAGTAAGGAATTGTTCCAACTTGTTTTTAAGAAAAAAACCCATAAAAAACTTTCAACCGCAAACAATTTAAAAATGACTATTACAAATAAAACTACTACTTTCATCCAAAATCAATATTTTCAAATCAAAACTTCTTTTGTTTTTGTTAAAAATTGCCCCATATGGTGATTTTAAGAATACGATTTATAAATCTTAGTACTCCTTATACTGTTGATTATGACAGTCTTACTTTAAAATAAACTTTCAAACATTTCATTTTTCTTTCTTGGAAGCTCCAAAAAACTAGAAATTTGAATCTAATAAAAACTCGTTCCATTTATGAAAACGAAATTCATATCCTCATTCAAACCAAAGAACAAAACTTTCTTTATTTACAAAATGATCTTTCTTTCCAAAGAATGTAGAATCAATTACAAGACCTTGTAATTTTAGAAAACAATTTATGTTTTCAAACAAACCTTCCAAAATGAACTTTATTTTGATTTACAACATACTGTTTAAAATAAGAAACAACACATAGTTGATTTACCTTATAAATTAGATTCTAATGAAAAAAATTTCTTACAAAAACTCAATCTATCTAAATTAATGTAGAATTAAAAAGTTATTATAAAAAAGAGATTTAAGATTTAGAATTTAAGAAACTCATTCCCAAATCCATATCACCCTAATTATGTGTTATTTTCTATATCAACAAGTCAGCAAAATTTAAAAGGAGTACTCTCATGTTAGTTATTAATTACAAACCTCTTAACAAAAGTCTTAAGTCAATTAGGTACCTTATTACCAACAAAAAGGACTTGTACAAAAACTTCATTCTACTTACGTCTTCTCCAAATTCAACAAAAAGTTTAGATTTTGGCATATTTAGATTAATCCAAAAGATAGGTACATAACTACCTGCACTATTCCTTTTAAACAATAGAATGTAATGTTATGCCATTTGGTTTGAAAAGTAACCCTTCAGAATTCTAAAAAATTATAAATAAGATTTTTCAACAATATTCAAAATTTTGCCTTATTTACATTGATGATATTTTAATCTTTTCAAACTTTGTTAATAGAATTTTAAACATTTACAAATATTTTTCTATGTTGTTGAAAACTATGGACTTGTGATATCTCAGTTTAAGATATCTTTATTCTAAGTTAGAGTGAGATTCTTTGGACATTACATTTCTCGAGAAATTATTATCCTTATTGAAAGAACTCTTTCTTTTGCTAATAAGTTTCTTAACAAAACCATCAAAAAATCCCAACTTTAAAGATTCTTAGGAAGTCTAAACTATGTCTTAGACTTTATTTTAAATATAAATCGTATTGCAAACTTTTACATGATCGTTTTAAGAAAAATTATACTCATTGGACCTCCCAACACACTACTTTGGTCCAACAAATAAAAACCATGGTCAAAGAAATTCCTTGTATTCATTTTGCTGACCCTTTAACTTCAAATATAGTAGAAATTAATGCCTCTAATTTGGGATATAAAAGGTATCCTCAAACAACTCAAAGATGACAAGGAATACATTTAACAATTTGTGTCTATATAGTGGAATAATTGCCCACCATAAAAAAATTAGATTTTGTCAATTGGCATATGCATTACAAAATTTTAAAGTGATTTACTTAACTAAAGATTCCTTTTACATATTAATTGCAAATCTGTAAAAGAAGTTTTACAAAAGGATGTTCAAAACATTGCATCAAAGTATATTTTTGCCTAATGGCAAGCCTTATTTTCTTTTTTTAATTTTTAAATTAAGTACAAAAGGGAAGAAAGCAATTATATTCCAAACTTTTTAACTTGCAACTTCCTTCAAAATAGAACCAAGGATGCCAAGAAAATCTAAGAATAAAGGAAAGGCTCCTTTACAAAACCTAACAGAAAGCTCAACCTCCACTCTAAAACCTATACCCTTTATCCAATTTAAAATAAAAACTAATCAAAAACCTATCTTAAGTTTGCCTATAAGAACTTGAAATGAACAACTTACAAATAAAGAAGGTCAATCCTCAAATCCAAACTAGGAAGTCTAATCATAAAAATCCTAGATAACCAACTCGTTGTCCAAAAATGGATAGACATTATCTACAATAGACTTGATATGTTATTAACTCTACAAGGTATATAAATTGTACAAGACCTATACAAAAAAAAGATACAAGAAAATTTCTAAAACCCTTAACTTCTCTTTTTTAAAGAATCTCAAAATCTTCTTTTAAATAATGGATAAAAACCCATTTTCAAAATATATTTGTTATAAAATTAGAATTTTATGATAAAAATCCCTTGCATATTATCCCAAAAATTTTCCCTTCTGGATGGTACTTCAAACGTTAAGATATTTCCAAACTATAAGTCTATTATATGGCATTACTAAAAATAACAAAGTTAACAAGGTTTAAACATTTTTACCTTGATAAATCTCATACTGACCTTGCCTATTCTACTTGTCATATACTACAAATTATCCCTCCTTATGAATAGAGATTTCATCTTTCAAAACTTTAAAACTTTTCTTGTTTCCTTCAAAACCAAAATAAACCATTGTCAAACATTTTCATACTAAGATTACAAACAAGTCTAGTATAATACTTTTTTCATTCAAAACCATAAAGATAGCTAGTTTTGGTTATTTTATTTTGATAAACAATTGATTTTTTAAAAATTCCCAATTGGTTCAAGTAATGGAGGAACTATTTTGACTACACTCCTGATATCCTTATCTCAAAAGTCAAGGAAAGCTCTGATTTATTCAAAGCCAAATTTGAACCTTTTCCAAACGAGAAAAGACTCCCTCCACTTTTCTTTCTTTCCATACAATTCTCTCTACATTGGGTATTGACTTAGTACTTTGATTTCTATACTTAGGACAATGCTCTTATCCTTATTAGAAAATTCAAAGTAAAATGATATGACTCATTCAAAATTCTTGAAAAATTACTTAAACCCGTCATAAAAACTTGGTTAAATAGCCAAAGTCAGCCTATATAAGCCCAACCATTATAAACCAAGCGTATAAATAACACTTTTCTTGCATAAAATTCTCATGTGGTAGCCCTTTTAGCTGTGGCCCAAACCAAAAAAGAATATTTTGTAATAATGTAACAATTATTACAGTCTAAAATCTCATTAGATGATGATTCCTCAACTCATTCTAAAAATAGTGAGCTCATTTTTCTCCAAAGTCTATAAAGTAATGAAGATGACTATTTCGGCATATTACCAAAACTAAAGCATGCCAAAGACAACTAACCATAAAAACATCCAAAATTACTTTTAGTGGTTTCAAACAAAAATTCGTAACTACCAAATGTACAAAACTCCAAAATAATTTTTGGTGGATTAGGACAGAGTGCTTATGATTCTCAACTTTTCAAAAGGCAAAAGCAATTTTACAAAAAGCAGATGTTAACTCTACAAAATTCCAATATTACTTTTGGTGAAAGATTCCAATTATATGTCATGAGTGTCTAACTCCTTAGCTATAAAAGGGAACTTGAAAATTTTCCAAGACAAGCTTTTAAAACTTAACTTCACTAAAGATCAATTCCTCTCTCTCTCTCTCTCTCTCTCTCTCTCTCTCTCTCCCTTTTTGTATTCTTTGTAAAAATCCCCTATTTATACTATTTTAAAGATTTTTAATAAACAATTGTATTGTTGCATGCCCATATTAGTATGAGAGCCACTTATTCAATTGTTTTCATTGTTTGGAACATTAGGTATTCTCTACATAAATCATTTATATTTTTGCATTATGGTATCATCATAATACATTTCTAAGTGTTCTTGCTAAAGTTTGTTAGTTATGTCACCCATTCAATTAAATTAAGACATTAAAAGACCTATAAAGAACTTATGGATTGTAGAAAATCTATTGTGTTTAAACCCTATTTCTTAAAAATGAACTCGATTCTCTATAAAACTACTTCTTGTTCCAATTTTCCAACCTCAAAAAGCTCTAAAACTCGTAAAATAGCCAACACTGAAAAGATAACCATAGAAGACTTCAATAAAGGTATTGATTATTAGGAAATTCTAAAAGTCCAAAAAAATTAAATTTTCAAACATTCGAAATTCAATATTTTCAAAATTGATTTTACTTTCAAAACTAAAGAAAAAGATATTCAACTTACAAAAGTTTTTGAAATTATTCATCTTCTTTCTTGAAAATCTCTTTAAAATCACAAAGGTAAGCATTACAAGTACATTTATATTGGTCTGGTATAAGTAAGGATCAAACCTCTTACAAAAAAAGATTTAAACACTTCCATTTTAATCGTCCTTAGGATACTAAATTTATAAATTTTCAAGACTCCCCTCTTAGTTTCATAAAGTCCAGCCTTTATAACGGAACTATTTCTTTCAATTATTATCCAAACATTATTGTTTCTTTAAGTGATAAGAATATTTTATAAAGTATGGTTTTATAAATCAAAACACATAATTACAATATGCTGAAGGCTTAATTCTAGTTACATTGATTTTCAAAATTTATTATAAAACTATGATTTTTGCATTTGCATCCAAACATAAGTTCTAATCTCAAAAAGGAGAAATACTTCTTTTGTAAACAAATCTTTCTTATTTAAATATTGTAATTCTAAATCCATCTAATGGAAATACATAACTCTTCTTGAAGACTAGATCCTAAAAAAAGTAGTAAAACCCTAACCACTAAAATAATTTGAACCAAACACTGAAAGGCCAATTCAATGATGAAAAAGTAGTCCTAACCTTTAATAGAAAATCTACTAGTTTTAGATCCACTGAGGTTGCTTCTATGTCCTCTATAATAAATCTAGGACATATATCTATTATCCATTTTATAATAATTTAACCTTCAAAACCCTTACAACTTTCAAGATTTTTTTACCTCAGATGTACCCAATACTTCATTCCAAACAATAAATTACCATATAAATATCCCTCATCCCATTTACAAAAGTCCCCAAGAACAATTATGTCCCATTTCTCCAACTCCATTTGCTATCACAGAAAACATTAAAAATAAATTGCATGTTTTAAAAAAAGAATTTCAAGTCAATAAAAATTTTTACATGATGATTTTTATACCTTACATAACACTAAAAAAAAGAAATTAATTTTTTAAACATTTTCTTCAAAAAATGACAAGAGATCCAAGAAGATTATTACATGTTTCTTTCAAATCATAAAGCACACATGTTGTTTTTAGATTGGTTTAAAGTTTATGCATCTCAAATGGATTATCCATATCCTTTCAAAACTTCCGTAAACCCTATTACTTCTCGAAGCAAAATCAAAGAATGGATTATTATAAATGACCATGTCCTAGAGTTAGAACACCTTTCTCTTAGACAAGTCAAGATAATCCGTCAACAAAACCTTGTTGATCTAGCCTTTTACAAAATTCCTCAAGAATCTAATACTCCTAAAAAACTTTCCAAAATGATCATCCAACAAAACAATTTCTCTAATACCCATTTCCAGATTATAGGAACCCAATTGGATAGAATAAAAACTAAATCCAACAAACTACCATCCAAGAAACATTTACCAAACCTAAAACCAATATAATCAAATATCAACCACATCAGCCTTCCAAACTTAATACAAATCAAGAAACAGAAAACTTATTCATCCAAGAAATCAAATAAAAACTCCATTTTGTTTACATCTTCTCTAAATTCAACATGAAGTCTAGATTTTGACAAATTCAAATTGATCCAAAAGATAGCTACAAAATTTCCTTCAATGTTCCTTTTGGACAATATGAGTGAAATGTTATGTCATTTGGTTTGAAAAATACCCCTTTAGAATTCTAAATAATTATGAATGAGATTTTCTAACATATTCAAAACAATGGACTTGTGATATCTCAATTTAAAATATCTTTATTCCAAACCAAATTAAGATTCCTTGAACATGACATTTCTCAAATAACTATTACTTTTATTGAAAGAGTCATTACTTTTAACCGTATAGATTTCTTGAACATATTTTCATCCTTTGAGTATCTAAGAATTCATAAATCTCCTAGCAATGTCTTATAGACAATTTGTGAAATACTAAAGGCAATATTTCCAATTTTATATATGCCATGAATGCATTAACAAGGTACTTCTTTACTAAATCTTATATTAGCAATTACAATTATTATTGCAGTTTTAGTGAAAGATCCACAAAAATTTTCTCTAAATGGTCCTAAGTCCAAAACCACATTACAAACTACCACGGTGCATCATACAAAGGTTATCACAATTTACAAGAAGCACTTCATGCATGTACAAAAACCCTTGGCACTAATTTTTTCATAGATATCCCACTCTGCCAAGAAATAGCTAAGATACAAAATCCAATTCCATTTGCATATGCTTCAACTTCAAGCTCACATCCATTTCCAAAAACTTTAGAAGAAGTATTACAAATAAGAAAACTTGTGAGCCTAAGTGAAACACAAGAGAGGAAAAAAACAAAGTGAGATGGCTTCAGCATATTTGAAGCTATAGAGTAAACCCAAGAGTAAAACTCCACATTTATTTCCTATTAAGATAAATGAAATAAACCACAACCAACTTTTCTTCTTTCCAAATATTTTCTAAAATTACTTTTAAAATTATACAGATATAATTACTTTAGTGAATAAAAAAAACAGAGAAAAACAACTCCAAGACACCTGGACAAAAATGCAAAAACTCCTAAGAATGGTGGCATTCTTTCCCAAATCATTCCATGATATTACAACATGGTGTGAAACAGCTCATTACCCGCCCAAAGAAGGACAAAGCTGTCTAAACCAACTGCTAAATGGTAGACAAATCCCATTAGACCAAATTACATGTACTTGTAGACTAGACTTTTCAATCTACAAAGCCAGCACTCATCTCTATATCTATCAACAAATCAATTTTGAAGGCCTCAAAATTACTCTGTAACTCTTAATAGATCATACTCTTAATAGATCATAGAATGTTGGGACAACTCATATTCTCACATCCAAACTAGTTTGAACAAATGGGATGAAAATGGCCACATTAGGATAATAATTGATGAACAATGGAGAACATTATGTTTACTTAAGCATTGACTCTTCTCCACCAAAATTCATTAATAGACAAGGAATGGCTAGACCCATAAACCCAATCTCCTTAGACAAGGAATTTGGGACTATTTAGTTCCATGTGATCGTCAAATACAAAGTTGTAGAGCCAAAACAATGTCATAAAATTGGTTTCCTTAGGATCTCTAAGAAGTCCATACACTAGTAATAAAAGACTCCATCCAAAAATTCTTTATGGAAAGAAATTCTTTTTATCAAGTTAATTTCAAGATAAACACTTAATGTACTAAATTGTTGATAATTATGAAAACCAAGAACTAATCCTTGAGGATGAACATCAACTCAATCTTTCAAAAGTTGAACTTGGTGATCCTATCGATATTGATGATCTAAAGCATCTTGTAAGAGATGAAGGATTGGAAAATATTGAAGATCAGATGGAAGGATAGCCCTACAGCTAAAAAATCATTCAAAATAACTTTCGGTAGTTATGGTCTCAAAAGTCGATGACGACCATACGTACAAAATGACAAATCAATTTTCGGTGGATCAAGGAAAAGTACTTTTGATTCCTGACTTTTCAAAAAGCCACATAAGACAATGTTTCCATCCTTGATAGCTCAGGAAATACAATGAAAGATGTTATAACTTGTCTTATTCTAACCATTTTTTTGTATTTTATAAGGTATCCATCACACATTAAAGACAAAAATGCTGAATTACTCAGCAACCTTAAGTGTAAAAAGTTTAGTGAATTCCAAATTAAAGGAATGCTTAGAGTAGAAGTTGTGATGATGTTGGATTCATTTTTTATGTTTTGCCGTTGTGAGTGCTTGCAAAAGCGATATGTTCATTACTGGTCATTTGTTTGTCTACTCTTTATTCTCATAAATGATTTCCATGTGTGTCAAATTGTTTGTTTTCTTATTTTAAGATTGTGAAATTTATCTCTATATGTGTGTTACAAAAAGGATGGGCAAGACACTTAAGATAAATTGCAGAAGAGGAACCTCCGTCAGGAGCTGGAAGAGCGAGAGCACAAGCATTTCTCATCAAAGGATAGGTCTTACAATGGTAATATATTTTTCCAATGAGCCCGGCATTAAAGCTGAGGGGTATGAATATTAGCTCTTCCCTTAGTGGCTGTTTTATCATTTTCTTCACTGAAAGATGATCGATCTTGCAGATGATAGGGACCGTAGAAAGAGTAATCAACTTCTTTTAGAAGGTGAGCGTTTCAACTGTCCTGATTTATACGCCAAGTTAACGGGTCCCTTTTTGAGCTCTCCAACATTAAAAGATACATATGGGGGCTAAGTGGGACACCGAAGACCGTACGATTCCACGCAGCTTCGAAGCTAATGATTTTGATATGGAAGTTACTAGTAACAATGAAAGGTAGTTGCTTCTCCCAGACATATCCAAATTATGGTTGCCAATAAAAGTGAAATTTTAATTTAACTAACTCAACTCCCAATGTAATTGGATAAAAAAAAAAAGTAAGATTTAGTTAAAATAAAAAAATAATTACATAAATTTATATAATATAAAATTATATTTATTTTACACTAACAAAAAAATTGTGATTAAAAATTATAAATATTCTAACAAATGTGATAAAAAGAAAAAAAATATATAAATTAAAATAACTATTTTTAAATTATTTTTATTCATAATAATAATTAATTTATATTAAAATTTTTAATTTTATTATTTTTAGTTTACTTTATAATAATTAAAATCAAAAATATATTTTTAGCAATATAATTAAAAAATAAAAAATAACTTTTTATAAAAAAATTAATAAATATTTTTTATAAATAAATTATTTTTTAATAAATAAATACATTTTAAATATTAAATTAATATTAAACATTAAATTATACAAATAAAATTTATAAAATTAACTAATTTTTCTCTTCATTTCACAAAACCTATTACTAACTTTTTGACGTCTAACGTTCCATATTTAATTTTTAAGGAAATAACTCAATCGTCTATTTTTTCCCACAATCTTCTAACCAGTACAAACAATTACTTCTCTCTTTTCTCTCCCTTGTGTCGCTTCTCTTCTGTGAGGAAGAACCCTAGCAAATATCTGCAAAGACTATCTTTGTTCAATCAAGCCCACACCCAAAGAAACCCATAACCCAAAAAACACATAATTGTTCTATTCTACTACTCTCTCCAACCCAGATTACTCCGAGACGACATTTCGGGGAAGCCGGCGTTTCTATTTCCTTACTTCTCCATTCTTGTCAAAATGCTAAATAAAAATCTTTCACTCCCATTTCCAGATTACATTGTTTCCCCACCCAAATTTTCACACTCACTTCCGATTTATACCTCTTTTTCACCAACACACCACCCCTCCAAGCTTGTGTTCAAACTTGATTCCGCATCTGGGTTTTGCAATTTAGTCAAAAGGGTGTCTAAATCGCCAACTGATTTGAGAAAATATGGTGGACTGGTTATTGCCAGTTGTGGAATGAATACTTCTGATGACGGTAGCGTTAAAGATGACAGTTTTTACATTAGGAGATGTGTGGAGCTGGCAAGGAAGGCAATTGGTTGCACAAGTCCTAATCCTATGGTGGGCTGTGTTATTGTTAAAGATGGTAAGATTGTTGGTGAAGGGTTTCACCCTAAAGCTGGTCAGCCTCACGCTGAGGTAACTTTATTAGTCTTTGTTGAGTTTATATCTGGGTTATGAACAAAAGTTTATTAAACTTGTCTTTGAATTGTCTATGAAGATGGGAAACTTTTATCTTTGTTGTGTGCTCGCACTTCTTTCACCGTGTTTGTGCTATGTACAGGTTATTTATTGAATTAACAAGAGAGCTAAGAAACTATCATACCATCGTTGTTTCTGTTAGGAAAATATATTTGAATGCATGAAGTTATAATTATATTTGTATTGTAGCAAAAACTTATCAAAGGAAATATGGTATTCTTAAGCATTTGATTGATAGTTTTACACGGTTCTATCTTATTCTTTATAAGTGCTAAGCTTTATGCCTGATCAACAGTTGGGGGATAATTTTATTCAGGTATTTGCTCTGAGAGATGCTGGGAATTTTGCTGAGAATGCAACAGCTTATGTGAGCTTGGAACCATGTAATCACTATGGGAGAACTCCACCCTGTACAGAAGCCTTCATTAAAGCCAAAGTGAAGAGAGTGGTGATTGGAATGGTCGATCCAAACCCAATTGTGGCTTCAAGAGGTTTAGACAGACTGAGAGATGCAGGAATTGATGTTACCGTTTGTGTAGAAGAACAATTGTGCAAAAGGCTCAATGAGGCATATATTCACCAAATGCTGACAGGCAAACCTTTCCTCACACTTAGGTAATCAGCCCTATAAACTGGTACATTATTAGCAATTCCCGTGATTTTCTTGGATGCTTCATGTATAGCCATTGTTAATGTGCTCTCTCATTTCTTGATCTTGTTGTGTTATATTAACTTTGATCTTGTATAATCTGTTGTGTTATATTAACTTTGATCTTGTATAATCTGATTGCCAATGTATTCTAACCTAAGGCCTACCCCCAATTTGTAGATACTCCCTCTCAATCAATGGCTACCTTCTAAACCAACTTGGGGAGGGAGTCAGTGAGAGTGGTGGCTACTACTCAAGACTATTACAAGAATATGATGCAGTTATAATTTCCTCCTCATTATGCAACAAATTCTCAGTCCCTGTATCACAAGAACCTGGTGCTAATCAACCTCTTAAGATTATAATATCTCCTTTGGGTTCTCCAATTCAAATTTCATCTCTCACTGAAGAAGCAGCTTCGGACATGGTTATATTCACTGAGAATGGAACAGCTGTAGGACCTGAAACAGCTCAAAAAGGAATTGAAACTGTAGTTTTGGATCCAATCAATATAACTGCAATATTGGAATATTGTATGCGCCGGGGACTTAGCAGTGTTTTGATAGACTTGAGAGGAAGCTGCGATGAGCTTGGAGAGCTTCTCAATGAAGCTATTGAGCACAATGTATTACAAAAGATCACAGTAGAAGTTTTGCCATTGTGGGATGGAAGTGGTGATGGTAATTCTCTCCCGGTTTTGGAAAGTATTGGCCGAAGTCTAAAAGTGAATAATCTTCAATCCAATATCTCCCATCAGAGCATTGTATTGGAAGGTTACCTTTAGGGTAAGGTGTTGCAACTTATGGAGGCATACAGCCTGGGCATCCAATATCCAAAAGGTGTATTATGCAACATTTATGTCAATTGTGAAATTGAACCTGCAGTTTAACTTGGATGATTCTGGTGACAAAAAATTGCCTTAGTGTCAATCAGAACTAAAAGAGAGAGGAGACTAATGAATTGGTACAAAGTTAGTCTTAGGAAAAAATTCTAGATGGCTATGGCCAAACATGTATCGAGTGGTCATTACAAGCTAATCTGGAATCTGTGGCTTTACTCGGCACCCTCTATTGGTGGGCGGACTGGTGTCCTGGTCGAGAAGTAAGCTCTCCTTCATAACCAGTTGAAAAAGGGCTGGAAGATTGAATAGTTGTAACAACCAAAAGTTATAGTAGCTATTTATTTTCAGCTACATTAAGAGGGCACAAATCAATTGAGCTGGTATCAGACCAAAACCCGCCCGGTAGAACAACCTACATTTAGATCCAGGCATGATTTGCCTGGGTCTCAACGGTGACATTTTCCTCGGAATAAAAGCAGTTCGCCGTCATCAAATCGTGGAATCCAGGGCAGCAGTGTGGTAAGTGTTGGCGTGTGCGAGCATTCGAAGACTAATACTTGAAACCCGAAAAATATAAATTACTCCTGAAGAGAACGCCGCATTATCTTTGCGGCATTTGCTATAAGAATCTTGTATCCTAAGATCCTTAACACAATAAAGTAATACACTTTTGTTTGTACAGCCGGAGTTTGTGCGCGCTGCCCATGATGCAGAACCATCGAAGGACAGGCCACGCACCATATCGACGTGGGTGAGGAATTCTTACTCCCAAAACACTAGAATGAGAATTATTTCTTGGGATTCTGATTTGCAAGCTGAAATTCTCACCTTCTCAGCCGTATGCAAAGCTGCCAGCATTTCCTAGTTCCTTCAAGTCAACTTGATTGGCATATCAGATGCCTAAAGAACATACATGACATAATAGATTCCTCTAGGGAACATACATTTCCAATTTCCTTCCAAGTTAAAGAGATTCGTTGACTGGAATGTGTCCTTCAACCCTAAAACTATCGAGTTGTATACTTTGCCTCGGTTATAATGTAGCCAATTTCCCTTCATCTCAGTAACTTGAGTTGAGAAATTCATCAGAAATGCAAAATCTAATTTTTTTTTTTCAATTTTTCATCAAGGCATCCATCACGACCAAGCACGGAAACAAAAGCACAGTCCGCATATCCAAAAATGCGAAGCATTACAGGTATCATGTGCAATCCAAAATGCAAACACTAGACGCCATTAGTGGCACCCGCCAACCCCGGAAAAAAAAAAATGCAGAATCCACACATCGGCAACGGAAACTTAATAAGATATCAATGGAAGGAAATCAGCATAAATTATACAGTGAGAATGACCAAATTGCAAATTCGGTGCTATCTAACCCCATATGCTCCATTAGGTCACACAAAACTCAGAAAGAAAACTTGAAAAGACCCACACAATTATAAGACAAGCAGACAAAGAACATGGAAAGCAGAGAATAAAAATTTAAGAACTTACTTGGTCAAAAGAATTGTATGGTATACCATATTACAATGGTCGCCATTGCTGTTCTTCTCACACTAAATACGAGAAAATAAATTTTAAAAAATATATAGTTGCAACTGAAATGCGAGAGAGATGCATCTAACATAAATCTCACCGCCGTAACGGTAGGAGAAAAACAATTAAGAGAGACCCACAAACAAGTTCATAATCATAATAACAATTGCATCTCATATACATAGTATCGATGTGGAAAGAGATCATTAAACTTTCCATCCCGCTAAACGCCTTCTCAATTATGGAACTAATTTTCCACCAAAGTTACTTCTCAAACACCAGAAAAAGCAAAACAACACAACAGAATTTTACTTTCCCTCTTTCTGTCTCTCTCTCTCTCTCTTTTTTTTTTCTTGGTTAATGTTACGGCTTTGCTTTCGGTTCACTTCTTGAAACTGCCTCTGACGCCGGGGCGGGGCTTGGAGGTGTTGCCGGAGAGATTGGCGTGGAGATTGACGAGCTTGGACTCCTCGAAGGGGATTTTAGGATGCCGGGCGTCGTGGTGGATCTGCATCGATTTGACGTCGGGAACGGTGGCCTTACAGTGTGGGCACTCGAACTTCGCATGTCCTCCCTTATCTTGCCCCATCCTGTCCGCCTGCCCGGCCTTCCCGCCGCCCCTGTTCGTCATCGCCGCGTCGACCTTCGTCGCGATTTCCTTCGCCGTGTGCTTCTTCGGCTTCGCCTTCCCGGTCATTTTTGCCGTCGAACGGTTGAAGATTGCCCGATGGATGATTTGTGTGGGAAATTGGTTAAAACCCTACTACCGTCTGCGATTATATATTACTCAGTTAATTGACAGTAGACCTAAAAAGACGTTTTCTACCTTTTTTTTTTTTTTTCAATTGTGAACTAATTTACTGTTTTTATTTAATTTTTTATTAAAAAAATTGATTAATAATTAAATATTATTAAATTTAAACAATTTTTTCTCTACGTTTAATTTTAATATAAATAAATTTAAGTTTAATATTAATCTTATTATAAATTTAAGATAAATAAATAATATAACAAATTAAATTTAAATTAATATAAAAAAATTACATCAAATAATCAATTAAATTATGGCGATAAGAAGGCGCCGCGCCTTCTTTATGGGTGGCAATATATACGTATAACGAGCTTTTATCCGTTGTGACGATGAGCGATGTGAAAGTTTAAGGGGCCTTGATTATGTGGCGTGTTTTAATTGGGTGGGATATTTAATGAGACTGTTGATGAATTATTTCGACACTTTTTCATTTTGGAAAAATATTAAGATAATTTTTTATTTGACTTTTTTAAAAAAGAAATTAAATTAATTTATATATTTTAAATAATTATTTTTAAAAAATATTTTTATTCAAATATTTTTTTTTAATTTTAGTTTAAATTTTGAATAATTTATTACTTAAATTATATAAAAAATTTTAAATTTAAAGAACATGAAGATTTATTTAAATTATTATTCAAATTAAATATTTTTTATTTATACCTTATCTATTTTACTTTTTTAAAATTTTTAAAATTTTATTATTTAAATGATATAAATTATGTGTAAAAAAATTAAATTTGAATAATGTTATAATTTATTCAAATAGTTATTCAACAAAAAGAGTAACAATGATAGAATAATTAATTTAATTTCTAAAAAAATAATAAAATTGTTGACTTGTACTAAAATAAGAGTAAGATTTAAAAAAAAAATTACTTACTAATTTAATGGACTTACTTATTGAAGAGAATCTATTACACTTATATATATTTTTTTTGGAGTGAAAATTAGCAAGTGCTAAATATTAGTGGACATTGAAAAATAAGTAAAGGGATGTTGGTAAAAAAAATTAAAATTTTGCACTAAAACATATACAATTTACAAATGATAATGATAAAATATATAGTAAGTATAATAATATGTGTAACAAGTTATTAAAAACAAATTTATCATTTGTTACATATTATTTTATATTTATTACAAATTTTACTATTTACATTCATTGAGTTTATATCAACTTTAATTTTTTTAATTTTTATTGAAAGTCTTGTGCTACTAAGCCTAACATAATGGCATTAGAGACAAAAAAAGGGGGGGTTGAAAGATAAAATAATAAAAATTAGACAAATTTATATTAATATTAAAATTGAAGAAGAAATTATAGATGATATAATTAAGTGTAATAAGAATATAGTTATTTTGTATATTAATAAAATTAAATATATAATTAGATATTTATATGTAATAAAATATAGATTAAGATGGTGGCAAAGAGAATTCTTTTAACATGAGTAATTATTATAATAATAATAAATAAATATAATATACTATATAATAAACAAACTTTACAAATAATTAAAATAGAACAAAAATTACAAAATTAGAATATACCTAAATGATCCAAACAAAACATTTATAAAATAGGAATATTTGATAACATTTTTAGTGATTATATCATAGTTATAGTAAATACAACTTATCATAATAATCTTAATATTTAAGAAATAAGTCTTATATTAGAAGAAACCTTAAAAGTTTATAAATTCTCTTATCAATTTTTACTCATAAAATTGATGCAAGTAATAATAAAACCTTTACATCATGTAGGAATAAATATTCTTATATTAATGTGTTTGGGAAATTCTAAATTATTAGATTTCATAAATTCTTTATATGATGTTTTTAAATCAAATATAGCAAATAACCTATTTATTTTAATGATTATCCAACTTATTCTATATCATTATTTGATTATAATATAAAAAATTAACTTAAAATTTGTTAATTCTTAAAAATATGTTATATAGATGAAAATATAGTTTTAATTTATAAAGTTTATTATAAGAAATTACTTACAACACTTAAACCTAATACTTTGGAAAAAAAAAAACCTAAAAGACAAATCCTTTTAAGAAAAATTAATTATAATAAATTATTTATAAAAACTACTAAACTGTTAGATTAGTCAAAAATTATTTTTTCTAAAACATAGATTATACCAAATATACAAGTACTATGACAATTTACTCTTAAAACAAAATCCACTTAAATCATTCAAATTATAAAGGAAATGTAAAAATAATTTTTTCACCTCAATGAAGACAATATATAAATATATATGAAACTTAAAGTTATATTAGGGATATACCTTTTAGTTAAATATCAATCTTTACATGAGTAAAGTTTAAAAAATTAGTACCTTAATTTTATTACACTATAAAATTTATTTTTAATAGACCAAAATCTCCTTTTATAACTCTTTTTTATAATAAAATACAATTTTTTTAGTTAATTAAATATTTTATTACACACTATTTGTTTTTTATATTAATTATGAAGGATTACAACTTTGTATAGATATGAAATTAAAAGCCAAAATGAAAAATGAATTACAAACAAATAGAATTGAACCAATATCATTTTGTTCTCAATTTAGTTATGAAACGGTCCTAACTCCTTCTAAGGGAAGAAGAAAGAAAAATGAAAATTTTAAAAAATTTAAAAGAAAAATAATATTACTTTAAATAAGTCTTTTAATACTAAACCACATAAATTTAAACAAACAGAAAGGGTTACTTAAAAGAAAAAAAAAAGTGTGTTATGAGTATGGTCAAGTGGAACATTACAAAAGTTAATTTAAATTAAAAGAAAAAAATAAAAGTTTTAGAATGAGGGGAAAAATCAAAAATAAATTAATTAACTTAATCGAAGAATTTTTAGATATCGATGAAAATTTAATAAAATCAAGTGAAGAAGAAATATTAAAGTTATAAAAACCTTTAACTCTTTATTCAATTAATTATAAAAGTGAAGACGATATGGAATTTAGTGAAAATCATAACTATACAAACGTGATATCTAAAGACAAGGAAGTATTGATAGAAATAATAGATAGAATAGAAAATTTAGAAATAAAATAAAATTATCTATTGAAATCAAAGAATTGTTAACTAAACAAAGGATAATTAAAACAAAGGAACTATATTCAATATATAAAATATATTCTTGATTCATTATTAATAATAATAAAGTTTTAATTAAATATTTACAAAATTAAATTAAAAATAAAAAATTTGAAATATAAATATTAAAAATTAAAATTAATATAATAAAATAAAAATTAGAAATTAATGAACCTAAGATAAATTTAAAGGATTTAGATACAGAAACTTTTCAAGCAAAATTTTTAAATGTTATTAATAGAATATGATTCTAAAAATAGTATACTAAAGTGAATTTAATAATAAATATTGAATATTATATAACTTTAATAATTTTGACAAACTTTGAAGTTAATAATAATTATATTTAAAAAGGAATTATTCCTAGTAAATAGTATGAAAAATCTAAACAAACATTAAAAGATGCTAATTATGAAAAGTTAAAAATAAATTATAAATTATTTACAATCAATATATTTAAAAGAGAAATTTGTTTTAAAAATACTTTTATATTTCAAGCACACCATTTTTAACACAAATCTACCTTTTAGGGTAAATTCTCAAGAAATAGTTATTAATATAATTAATAAAAAAATATTTTGAATTTGTGTCTAAATTTAGAATAACTGAGATTAATACATTAAAATATATAAATATATATATAGAGAGAGAGAGAGAGTTGAAGTTAATATAAAAGAAAACACATTTACACTCGTTAAACCAAGAAATAAACTATAAAAGAATGGAAGAAGATATCCAAAACAATGAAAATCAACAAATTATACAAAACTTTTATAAATAATTTAAAGAAGAATTTTGTTCAAATATGCTTACAACCTTCTAAAATAAAAAAAATAAAAAAAAACATGTTATTAGATTACGTCATATTAAATATTTTAATAGAAAAAAATCATCCCAACAAAGGTAAGATTAATATAAATAAATAAAGAATCATTAGAATATTACAAAAAGGAAATAAATGAATTATTGGACAAATGTATAATTATATCAACTAAATTCTTATTGTCTTACTCTACATTTTATGTTAATAATTAAGTAGAAATAGAAAAAGACACTCCAAAATTGGTAATAAATTACAAACCCTTAAATAAAGTTTTAGAATTGCTCAAATCTCATATTTGTAATAAACGAAATTTAATTAAAAGACTTATAAGTATTACTATGTTTTCAAATTTTAATATGAAATTAGAATTTTAGAAAATTCAAATAAATAAATGAGATAAATATAAATTTGCTTTTATAGTTCTTCTTGGAAATTATGAGTAGAATGTTATGTTTTTTGGATTAAAAAATATTTTCTTTGAATTTTATAATGTTATGAATAATATATTTTATCCATATATAAAATTTACAATAGTATATATGGATGATGTTTTAGTATTCTTAAAATCTATCAAAGAACATTTAAATCATTTACAAAAATTATTTAATATCATTAAAACTAATGGTTTAGTTGTTTCAACTAAAAAATTAAAGTTATATTAAGTTAAAATTTGATTTTCATGATACAATATTTATTAAAGAACTATTACTCTTATTAACAAATCAATAGAATTTGCAGATAAATTTCTTGATGAAATAAAAAAATAAATAAAAATTACAAAGATTTTGAAAATGTCTTAATTATATTTTTGATTTTGTCCTTAATCTTAAAACAATGTGTCTTCCTATATATAAAAGACTTAGAAAAAATTCATTAGAATGGAATAATAAAATGACATAAATAATTTAAAAAATAAAATCTTTTTCCGAAACATGACATTGTCTAGGAATCTTTTATTCTAATGCTTTTCTAATCTTAGAAACATATGCTTCAAATTTAAAATATAAAAAAATATTAAAATAAAGGGTTAGTAATAATGAATGTGTGGTACAACACCATTCAAGTATTTGGCAAAACTCACAAACTAATTATTTTACTATTAAAAAATTTTTTTAGCATTATTTTATATAGAATGACTCTTAAAATTGATGTTTTTAATAAATCATTTTTAGTATGTATTGACTATCAACTAGTAATATTTGATTTTCATAATACAATATTTGTTAAAGAACTATTACTCTTATTAACAAATCAATAGAATTTGCAGATAAATTTCTTGATAAAATAAAAAAAAATAAATATTACAAAGATTTTGAAAATGTCTTAATTATATTTTTGATTTTGTCCTTAATCTTAGAACAATGTGTCTTCTTATATATAAAAACTTAGAAAAAATTCATTAGAATGGAATAATAAAATGACATAAATAATTTAAAAAATAAAATCCTTTGCTGAAACATGGCCTCGTCTAGGAATCTTTTATTCTAATACTTTTCTAATCTTAGAAACACATACTTCAAATTTAAAATATAAAAAATATTAAAATAAAGGGTTAGTAATAATAAATGTGTGGTACGACACTATTCAAGTATTTGGCAAGACTCACAAACTAATTATTTTACTATTAAAAAGAGTTTTGAGCATTATTTTATATATAATGACTCTTAAAATTGATGTTTTTAATAAATCATTTTTATTATGTATTGACTATCAACTAGTAATATTTGTTTTAGAAAATAATGTTAAAAATTTATTTTCAAAACAAAATTTTGCATAATGACAAATTTTACTTTCAAATTTTGATTTTGACATATAATTAATTAAAAGAAATTCTAATTATCTTTTTTATTTTCTTTCTAAAGAGTTTTTTAATAAAAGAAAAAAAAAGTTACTAAGATGAATGGTAAGTTCAGTCAAAATGGTTGTAAAAAAAGGTTCAATGTAGGAATTATCCTTATCCTCTACAAATAAATTTACTATTTTGGCCAAATTGCCTATAAAGATATTAAATCAAAAATTTATAATCAAACTTTATAGTTAAGACCATAAGTTACTCCCTTAATAAATACTAATAAATCCTTTAGGCCTCTATCTCTTACTCTTTTAAATCTTTTAGTTAGACCAAACTAATAAAGATCAACATTTTTGCCTCAATTCCCCCTACTATCTATTACTAGCAAATAAAAAGCTCATTTTATCTATTTTGTTAAACTTAATACTATCCTAGTTTGTTTACTAAAAAAAGAACAATGTCTACCAAGCCAAACTCCATATTTTAAACAAATTTTTTCAAGAAATTTTACCTATAATTCTCATGTTATAAATGAAAACAATAGTAAAATCAAACATTTCTATGAGTTTATACTTAAAAATACTAAATTTGCTAAAATTATACACATAAGAGAACTTAAAGACTTAAACCGAATTGCTTGTTCAAAATTGAAAATAAGTTATGTCTTAAATGTGAAGGATTGGACCAAACTCACTTATGCAAAGGAAAATGAAGTGCCAACCCTTTACTACAAAGAATTATCTTAAGAATTTATTCCATTAGTATATAAGTATCATGATTATATTGTTGGAATATACAAAAAAATTAGTTCTAAACTTTTATAAATTTTTACAATTAAGTCATGAATCTTTTTATATTTTTATTTAACTCTTATATTTTTTAAATTTGTTACAAATTAGTCATTTTTTAATGAAAAGTAATTAAAATTGTTAAAAATTATACAATGAATAAATAAAATTTATTAACAATTTGACCATTTTCCGTCCAAAATTAACCAATTCAAAAAAAATTTAAAAAATATAAAATTCAAATAATAATAAATTAAAAATCTAATTGTAAAAATTTATAAAAATTTAAATTTTTTTTTTTTTTACATATCCCTTATATTGGTACATGGAAAATTATGTTATACATAAGAAATTAGAATCATTAATGGTTTCTTCATTTTCATTACAACATATTGATAGATTTCTCAAATTGTATCTATGAATGGTGAAGAAATTTTGGATTAAAACAAAACAAATTTGGTAATCACATAGTGGCTGGATATTCCTATTATTCAAAATGATGGTCAAGACCAATTTCTATTATTTGTATTTTTGCCATTACATTTAAACTCCCATGGATCTTGAGTTGGAATTATGCAATTGAAGAACCTTTCCCTACCCTTAACCCAAAAAGGTTTGTGAGACAAATTAACCTTAAATGGTGGAACGGTGTGCCAAAAGCTCAACCCAATTTAAAAGTTATAGTGAATCATTATAATTAGATTACACTAAGAGAATATAGATTAGAGCTTTCAAAAGATAAAATCACCACTTTTTTAACTACAAAAAGCAAAATTTAAGCAAACTTAGCATTTAGTATATCCCAATAAGAGTATAAATAAAGTTAAAAAAAGTCTTGTCAAACTTGAGAAGAAAATTCATTAGAATAAGTGAATGATAAATATTGTGACAATAATGACCCAAATTATGACTAAGATTTAATTAAATAGTTGTATGGTTAAGGGAATTTTTGTTTCTTTAAAAAGGAAAATGTCGACTATAACGAAGAATGACACTTACTCTTCAATTATTCAAAATCTGATGTAATTGCTTCCATTATTTGGATTCCAAAGTTATTTAAATTCACAACTTTGTACCTATAAATATGTAATCTTGTTAGAGAAATCGAAAGGAAAAGTTTGTAATATTTGAACACTTTCTTGAAAATAAAGTTATATTCTTGAAATTCTTATAAAATGATTCTCTCTTAATTTTGTAATTTTATATTTCTTTAAATTTCAAAGTTTGTACACACCATGAGTTTAACTAATTGCCAAATAGAATTTTAAAATAATAAACAAGTGATTGTTGAAATTATTGGTCAAAATAGAAATTTCTATTTTTCTAATTAAAATAGCAATTATTTTATTAATGGTTGATTTTTACTATGCTAAACATAAAAGAGTGATAATATTTTCTTTTACTTATAGCGACTTCTCGTTACAATTTTTCCTTTTAAAAATTGATGAGTATGCTCACTTGCGATGTCTACACGCTCTCGTTAACCGTAACAAATATAACAGCAACAAAAGATAATGCAATGAAATTAATTGAAAAATCAACCATTTAGTACAAACGACACACAAATAATTATTTTTTGTCCAATTAAATCAAGGAAAGAGAGTTAACAAGAGTAATTTTAGAATTCAAACTGTATATTCACTCTAAATTTTATACTTGAGGCCAGTATGTTATACTTAGTTTATTAATTTACTGTATTTTCCCTAAACAAATAATGCAACCAAACTATTTAAAAATCAACAGGGCATTGCATTAAGCAAAGTATGCACCAACAAGATCAGCACTATTGCAATGCAAGCTTACCAAAACTACATTATTTAAAAATGTACAAAACAATACCCTTTTTATAACATATAAAACGGCATTGTTGGAATAAAGTTATAGTTTCTGTGGCCAAATTGGAATCCAATAAAATGAGCAATTAATCACGGTTAATTATTTTTTTCTTAAAAAATAGTTTATTAGAGTATATAGTACTATATTCTTTCTTTTATTTAATATAAAATATGAGAATTAAGTTATATTTAATTTATTTATATTTAAAATATAATTTGTTTATAAAATTTTTTTTTACTAAATTTATTAATATTTTTATTAAAAATAAAGGTCTCCCTTGTTTATTTTTTTTTAATAAAATACTAGACAAAAAATATTAAAATCAAAGTCTAATAAATTATTATTATTTTTTTAAAATAATTTATTAAAATATATAATATATAATTTAATATTCTTTTTTTATTTTATGTGAGACGTGAGAGTCACTTGACCCTCGTATTCGAAACATAACCAAAATTAAATTGCTCATAAGTCCTAAATCTATTCGGTCTTAACGAAACCAGGACAGAGGCCTAATAATCTTCTATGATTGTTGTTGTTGTTATTTGATGTACTCTGAAAGTAACTGAGAGGGTAGATAAGATTGGGTTAAGGTGATTTTTTGTTTCAGCTTATACTTTCTAGTTAATCTCGTTCTCTCGGCTCAAATCTAACCAGACGGTTCTGGGTCCTTTCTCTGAACGGTAAGTAGTCACTTCTAACCGGTAATATTATTGCATATTTTGACTCAATTGCTGAAACTCCTCACGCTTTCAGGTTTCAAATCCATGGAAGAAGCACAGCCGGTTGAGGACCACTCTCCGACGGATGCCCCAAACCCCAACCCGGACCCACAACCAGAAACAGCCCCTGCCGGCCCTACCGAGCCGCCACCGTCGCCGCCTTCGCCGCCGCCAACAGCAGCAGGAGCACCACCACCTCCTCCTCCTTCCCCTCCTCCTCCTTCTTCTGAGACCAAGAAAACACCGCTCGACGGGGATGGCCGTGTTCTTGATTGTGGCTACTTCAAGATGCGTGCTGTTGTCAAAGACATTCGTCCCCATGTGGTCGAGGTTAGCGCAGGAACCCCACACCTTATGTTATCCTATTAAATGCTTCTGCCAGAGTCTTGTACTAGACTGATAGGCGGAGCGAGCTTGAAAGAGCGAGAGACAGAGAGATCTATTTGTTTCCTTTTTCTTTCTTTTTTTTTCGTTTTTTCGTTTTTGGTTCATTTCCGGGTCTGGAGATAGAATTATAGTACATTTTGCTGTGCTAAAAGAGACATTCATTTCACAGTGAGAGATGATCATTCCATTTCGGGATTCTATTGTGATTGCATTTATTGGGTCTGACTGGGAGCTAAGAATCCCTTGTTCACTAGAGCAGTCATGATTGGTCTTGTAAAGTTATAATTTTGGAGACCCCTGTTTGCCCCATGGCCATGATAGATTATTAAGGAGGTCCTTATAAAATTTGGGTACTAAATCAGAAATACTTGCCTGATTAAACTTATTATCCTGAGGAGGAATTGTTTTCAGTCTCCCCTTATTTGCGGCCTCTGCGAGATTCAGTTTGCATTATGGAGGTCTTGCCTCAGCATCATGGGATTTATAAATTATGTGGCATTGTAGATATTAGTACTTGGTTTTACAGTTTGTGTAGCTGTACAGACTGTTAAATCAGACCGCCTGTTGCCTAGTTGGTACATCGATTTTCTATGTGTCCCTGAAGGTCTGCTGCTTTCTTTAAGGTTCTCAGAACAGTGGACTTCCGGAGCTGCAAGGGAGCTGATGAACTTCGAGAAAGTAAGCTCATCAGTATGCAATTTTGGTTCTTTTAAGTGTGGGCATACTTGACTGTGGAAATGTGGACAGTAATAGGAATGCGTCTGCTAGTTGCATGAAATTGAGATAACTTGTTGCCCTTTGCAGAGATGAAGCTGCTAATGGAACTTTACAGGCAGATGACAGCAGAAACAGACACTATAACAAAGTCTAAGACTACAACTGAAGGCCATTCTTTGGCATGTGAAAATGGAGCCGGCCCAGAGGTCCAAGATCAGCTCCCAGATGTTATGCCAGTGAATCAGCCTCAACTGGAGACAACCCTCAGAAAACCATCTGACAATAAGCCTTTCAGGTCAATTCTTCCCCCTGAAAAACCCGAAAGGCAGCAGACTGATGATGGTGTGAATCAAAATTGTATTGTTGGGGGATCAGCTTTTGGCTGGAATTTTATCACCTCCCCTGGAAATGATCCGATCTACTACGGAAGAACAAAGGAATCATTTCGAACTGCTAATGTGACCTTGTAATGTATCATTATATCCTCTCTCCCTCTCTCTCTCTTTAAAATGTTTGGAACCTTGATATTATTTGTGTAACAGAAATCCATTGATGAATTTGTGTATCATTAATGCCCGAAATTTGAATTGCAAGTTTTTGTAACTTATTTGCTGTTACACGACTACTCGTCTGACATATTGCTATATTTTCCTGTTCTGGCAAAGGTCCCATTACCATGGGGTAGCATTGCCGGGTTTTTAAGTGCTGTCCTGGATGTGTGGTTGCCTCATCAAAGAGGAGCGAGACGTGGGGTTCACCAAACTGATACCAAACTCTAATCTTGATAAATTCGACAGTCTTAAGGCAGGTAAGTTTCTGAGTCAGAATGTCATTAGCGTAAGCCAGTAGCGTATCCAACCCTTTTGCTGTGCAAGAATTACACAGGCAGGGACAGCATCTGTGTACAGTTATAACCTTGTTAATGACTTTACTCGGAGGCTATTTCCCTTTTCCAATAATAAGCAAATAGATTAACAATGGTTCATTTGTCTACCGTCGAAGAGGAAAATTTAGAGCCATACGCACAAACAATGAAACAACAGAAATAAGGAATTTCTCCCGTGACTTCAGGAAAGAAAGGCCAGACCCTGCATGCATAAACATTACCTCTTCGGAAGCTTAGCAACCTCATTATAGAAAATCATCGGTGATGGCATCTGGTGTTCTTTGACCGGGTTATGAGTTTAAATGAAGCTTCCTCTGGGTGAACTGAAAACCACTGAGTCTGCCCACCATGTAGTCATCTTCAGAAATAGAATCCCACAATTAGCAGAACTCATCTATCCAGAGGTTGCATTCTTCTTGGCCTCGCCCCAGCCTGGGGCCTCAAGATTTGCAACCTCATTGAGTGCTAGCTGTGCTTCACGTTTCATTCCACGTGCAGCAAGGGCAACAGATTGAAGATGAGTTGCAACATACCATACAGGGGGAATGATTTGAGCTTACATAGCATTACTTACAGCTTCTTGAGGCTTGTCCGCCATGAGAAGGCAGAGACTACGCCGTTACGTGAACAACTGTGAAAAAGATGATAAATAAAAGCAGGAATGATATGCATGCAACCTATAATTTGAAACTGGGAATATACGGCACGAATGAACATGGGAATTCATGCGACTCACCCTTACTTAAAGAACAATGATATTGTTCCGGAGTGAATGCCTAAATAATAAATGGTTATGGATTGATAGTTCCAGACAAAGAAAAGGGTCGAATCAAAACTTGTTTCATCATTGAAAACCTCTACAAATACAGGATTGAGGGTTGCACGACAAACCAACACACGCTTGACTTTCCAACCACTGGTCTTCTTCTGTTTTCTCATATTCTATCGCCCACTTATCTCCACAAAGCATTTTTCCTTTATTAATTTTAAAGATATTAAAAATTATATTAATTTTCTTCTAAATAACACGAAACGCTTAAAATACATATCATATTAGACATTAAAAGCAATGTACAAAGCAAAAAGTTGTTATTTACAGGTCAAAATACTTCACATCAGCGCCAAAAGAAAGCATCGTGGATTTTACTTTTGCTTCTGTATTGTGCGTTTATTCAGCGTTTTGCTGCCTGCGAGTAACAATTGCCTTTCCAATTACCGTGGATTATATTTGACAGGCTGGTCAAAGATTGGTAGGGAATCAATCGTTTGCCGACTCGTTTTTTGGTACTGGTGAGCTCAAAATTTGCCAGTGATGAGTTGAGAACTGGTCTCTGTTTTATGCCACGCCGGTCATCTTCAGTCGCCGGCACATGCCTTTTCAGCATGCCTTTTCTTTTACATACTGATCTAGGCGTGTATGGCTAATCTCAATCAATTGGCTCTCTAAATGCCGTACTAAGACTATTGTTCAATGTCTATATAAAACAAGGTAACCATCTATTATTATGATAGACCAGGGGCCGCAAGAAAATTTACTCCTATAGTTATCAAACGTGCACTATGCTAGATTTTTTAATAAAATTATTATTATAATATTAATTTTTTAATTTTAAAATTAAATATATTTATATAAATAATATTGTAAAAAAATATACTTAATTTCATAAAATTTAATATTATTTATACATTTAAAAAATTTGTCTAAATTTAATAAGTAATTTTTTTTTCATAAATTTTATTATAATTATATATTTTTAAATAAAATTTTAGTATATATTACGAGAAAAAGAAACTAATTATATATAAAGAGACACACATATACACAATTATATAAATTAAATTAAATATATTTATTAATATTTAAATTATATTTAAATTTATTATTTTTAATAATATAATAATACATAAAATTATTATAAATTAAATAAGTTATATTATAAATAAATTTTTAATAAAAATATTATTTAAAAATATTTTAATATTATTAATTAAAAACTTCTTATATTTTTTCACCTAACTCAATTAAAATATATTACATTAATCATTAAGTATAAATAACTATTATAATAATAATATTATTATTATTATAATATTTTGAATAAATAATATTTTTAATAATATAATAATATTCTAAATTATTTCATATTAATTGAATCATAAGTTTTAAATATATTTAATTTTAACATTTAAAAAATTAATATTTGAGATGATAACATTTATTAAAAGATTCAACAGTTATATTTAACCCACAATTTTTTTATAATTTGCATGCTTATTGATGCATTTGTTTTTTTTTTCCTTTTTCCTTGATAGCGAGAGCAAGAACATGACGTTATTGGATAGAGCCTAGAGCCGGGCAATGCTTTGCAAGATTCGAGATCAATAAAAAAATAAAAAATAAAAAATAAAAATCGGAGGTTGAAAAAGAATGGCAATGAGAATGATGGGTTTGCTAAGGCAAAATAGCTTAGAAAACTCGTGCCGGACAGCAAAGCTATGGACTTAGGCAGCTTTTAGGAGGAGGCAGCGCATTGCGTAAAGTGCCTTAATTCCCAGTTACATGCGATGAGAAGCATAGCTGATGTCTACTCCACTTGAGAGGTATAAACGTTTTTCATAATTAGGTGCAAAAGACAGAAACAAGAAATCCAAATCCGGGAAAGGAACATGAAAAAAAAAAGAAAAAAAGAAGAAGAAAAAAGAAAGAAAGAAGGAAAGATAGAAGAAGGTTGTCATGCCGTGGTAATTTAAACAAAATGTCTAGAAAAAATTCTTAATATGAAAAAAAAAAAAAGAACTGTTTCTGTTTTACAAAAGCTTTTAATAGTTCAAATTCTACGGCTCTATGTAAGTGAAACAACTATATGTGGTTTGGTCTATATATATATATATTTTTTTATAATGTTAGTGATTTTATATGGAGTGTCACTGATCCAAATTTAAACAATCGAATAATTACTAATCAATTGCTGCACTTATCCCAAGTATTTTCGATGATTCCCTTACCTCTTCTCGATGTCTGAAGTGGGAAAATAATTTTACCCAAACGGTCCTACAAGTCATAACTGAGCAACTCTTGTTGGTGTTGATGGGAGATAGGAAAACCGGATTATAAAATAGAATTTTTTTTTTTGCTTACTTAAATTTTTAAAGAGATAATTAAATAATAAAAAATCATAATATAAATAAATTATATAAAAAATATATTAATTTTTTTATAAATTTTTTTTTCAAATAAATAAAAACAATTAAGAGATAGAAAAATAAAATTACAAGATATTTCAAGTTAAAAATTGATTTTATTATAATTAAGTGAATATAATAATAATTTTAATTATATTAAATAAATTAAATAAAATTTAATTTGAATTAAATAAAAAATTAATGAGTTAGTAAGATAGATTAATTACATACTCTCAATTACAATTTAATAAGTAAATTTCAAAATAATAATCTAATTTTTCAAAATAAACTTCCAAATATCTTTTATTAATTATTCAAAAATTAACTCATTTAAACTACAAATCAATATTTATTTATATAATTTATTAATTTTATTATAAATAAGAGAATAAAAAATTATTAGAATTAAAAGATCTTTATTCTAATAAAAAACTTATTTTTACAGTTTACAAAAATTTAATCTAATTATCCACAAAACAAAATATCTATCTTTTAATTATTAACTAAAAGTTAGTTTAATCAAATAACAAATAATTATCTAATTATATGATTGATCAAAATTTCACATAAAAAATTACCTAAAATATAAATTAACAAAAATTAAAGAGAAAGAGAATTTATTATACTTGAAAAATAATTTTTACTATTCAAAATTATGAACTAAATATTTTCTATTAATTATCTAAATTTAAACTTAATTGCATATCAATACTTTTTTTTAAATATAAAATCAAATAACAATATCTCTTTCCCTTTTTCTTTTGGTGACTTTTCTCTTTTCCTTTCTTTTTTTTAATAACTTTTTTTTATCTTTGCACGAATTCTTTTAAGTTTTTTGGGTGAGAGGTATTTATATTTATTTTAATAATTTTGAGTTATATTTTAAAAAAATTTAAGTTATATATTTACGCAAGAAATAACCAATGTCTCTTGTTTTCGTGGGTTCAACGTTAGTTCAAGCCCGCGCCTTTGTTGAGAGAGTGAGAGAGTGAGAGCGTATAAGAACCAACTTGTTGCATTATTGGGTCCTTGTTCTTTTTTTTTTTTTTTTTTTCTTCAGAGAGAGTGAGAGAGAGGAGATTACTGGTTTGACCTATGAGTATAACTAAAATTTACTCGCGCGATAAATATGAGGAATCTTTGAACTTGGTTACCAAGTCTACAAAAGCAGTCGGGCAGCTGATCATGCAGTACTCCGTTGAGGAGGAAAATGCTGAGTAAAGTGTGGAAAACCAATATACTGGCCTTCTCAATTTTCAAATGAGGTGAACTATTCACCAAGTTCTGATTTCCTAGTTTTATTGTTGGGAATTGTTAATATAGTGACTTTGTCGAAAGTAGAGTAAAATTTGTCTTGTCCCACGATCAGATGACAAGTAATGTAAACAATTTTTTTAAAAAAATTCCAACTTTTATCGAAATTTTTCAACAATTTCAAAAACAAGATAAATTGTCTTTACCCTAAATAACATGCAAAAGGGGATGCAATACAAATGACAATAGAAAAGACATTTCGATATATTTCCAAACCATCTCTTGGTAGATAATGTGCTTCCAAAATTTTATATTCATGATCTGGTGTGTTAACTCCTTAGAGTTCTCGATATAAAAATACAAATATTGATAATATTTTATATCAGTGCTTGACATAAAATTGACGTGAGTTGAACATGTAAAAGAAAATAAGACAGTGAGGTAGGGTATTAGTGCAAAGTAGAGGAACTAATCACTCAAACACTCCAATGAATCATCTTATTTGAAAGTCAGATTCTTTAATGTTCTATAGAGGGTGTACATGTCTTTCTTGAGAGTTAGTTAAGGAGAGTTGTTAACAAAAACCTGCACATCAATACATGAGACTAGCGCACGAACAGGGGTCTGGGCCAATAATGCACGAGACTAATGCATAGGTAAGGGTCCGAGCTAGCAACGAATGAGACTGGTTTATGGGTAGGGATCTAGACTAGCACACAAGATGGATAATAAAAAGATAGGTAGCAGTATTGGTAAGATTCTACTTATGTACCATGAAAAGAGAAATTCATGGGACGTGAGGCAGAACTATTAAAATCTCTGCAACCTTATCTACATGGATCATGAGAAGAGATGATTGCATGGGTCTAATGTACTAGTAGCCTCTTTTTTAGGTAAGGAACACGTGGTAGCTAGCAAATGTAGATTGAACCAGTTCAAGTGAAGTGACAGACTCTCTTTGATTACAGACTTATATTCTGTTTAGTTTGTAAGAAGTGCTCGTAATAGTGGAGAATGCTTTAATAAATATGATTAGTTTGACAGTTATGTCATGTATTTTATATATATATATAAGGTATCTACTAAAAGATACTAAAAATATTAGCATATATCTAAACATAAGAGAGAGAAACTATAGATAGAGAAATATTTGTAAATTTTGACAGTTATTTATACTTTGTGTGTGAGTTTAGCTTAAATTAATTAAACTACTTAGTGCTATTATAATGAAAAAATTTGTACCAAATGGTTGACCGCATGACATCATGTATGGCACATAGAAAAAGAATTCCTGACTCTCGGCGACACATTCCATTAAAATAACACCCACATAACAATAACTTTTATATTAAAAAGCGAAGATAATGCACAACACCAACTCTCTTAGCTTATTCTCCAACATGACTCTAATATTCCATAACAAAACATGATATTCATTTTAGTCAGCGTTGACCATTGATTCCTCGTTTATGAAATAAAGGAGGACATCTCAACATTTATACAGTGACCCAAGACATTTAACTTTTTATATTAAGAGCTTTGAAATTACTTCGTTTTACCAATTGTTGAATGCATATTTAAAGACTTGTTCGTGGGCATCAATTTGTGTGAATTGTCAGAATAGAGTTCTAGTTTTTTAAAATGTTACCAATAAATTATAATCTACTAGCATTTGATGAGAACTTAGAGATTTAGAATTATGAATTTGGAATAGGGATCAGGAATTGAGGATTGAAAGTAGGGTTGTTGCATAAATAAAGAGATATAATTGATCGCTTCGAGGGGATCAACCTCCAATGATCGCTTCGAGGGGATTAACCTCCAATGATCGCTTTGAGGGGATTGACCTTTAGTAAGCTAAATGCTTTAAGAATATTATTACTCAATTGAATCTCAACCCGTAGGGTATTACAATTATATAGACTTGACAGATCACTATTAGGGATATAATCTCTCCCTATTAGGGATACAATCTCGCCTATTAATTAAGAAATAATAAAAGATAATTATTAATAATAAAGGAGAATTATAATAGACACAACTCATGAGGATCGTATCCGCACTAATCATGGGATCGTATCACAATAATAAGATTGTATCATTCCTCTATCCTTCAAAATTAGTCTTGTCCTTAAGGTTAATTGGCAATAAAGTTTGAGAATCAATTTGTAAAAGAATGATAGAATTCCCAAGTAGTATCCTCAGCAGAGAGGTTAGTCCATTGAACTAGGATTTGGACAACATCTCAATTTCCACGTTTGACAATATGACGGTCTAGGATTTTTTGCGGCTAAAGGTTGACCTCTCCTGTGTAGGTAATGTTAGGCAGTTGGCTTTATGTCACCACACCATCCCCTACCTTCTTTTTCAAGCAAGAGATACGAAAGACGAGATGTATTTTTGATCCTATTGGTAAGTTAAGACGATAGGCAATAGGACCAATGTGCTCTAGAATTTGGTATGACCCAAAGAAACGAGGAGATAATTTCATTGAGGAATGGACAGTGACAGATAACTGTCAATATGGTTGGAGTCTAAAATATACCCAATCTCCTACTAAAAACTCTCGCTTCGTATGATGCATATCCACGTGTTGCTTCATATGAGCTTAGGCCGCAATGAGGTTGTTTTTCAGGAGTTGAAGCAATTTGTCTTTGTCCTGTAAGTCCTCATCGACTTGATCCACGCGAAATGATCTAGCTGTATACCTTGTAAGAGTAGGTGGAACTCGCCTATAAATTACTTTAAATGGGGACATCTTCGTAGAGGAGTGATAAGTGGTATTATACTACCATTTGGCCCACGGAAGCCATTTTACCCAATTCTTTAGCTCGTCACTTGCAAAGCAATGAAGGTAGTTTTCCAAATATCGGTTGACTACCTCAGTTTGTCCATCTGTCTATGGGTGATAAGCAGTGCTCATATTTAGTTGCATCCCTTGCAAGTAGAATAATTTCTTCCAAAAATGACTAGTGAAGACCTTATCTCGGTCACTGACAATTGATTTAAAAATGCCATGGAGCCTTACAATATTGTCAACAAAAACTCGAGCAACACTGGCGGCAGTATAAGGGTGACTAATTGCACAAAAATGAGCATATTTGGTCAAGCGATCGACAACAACAAAAATAGTGGATTTACCTTGGGATAAGGGAAGTCCCTCAATAAAATCCATAGAAATATCTGTCCAAACTTTTTCTGGGATAGGTAAAGGTTAGAGAAGTCCTAGAAATGTCACAGATTCACTCTTGTGACGTTGACATATATCACATTTAGCTACAAATTTTCTAATTTCCTTCTTCATACCTTACCGATAAAACTCCTTACCAATACGCTTGTAGGTACGAAGAAATCCTGAGTGGCCAACAGTCGGGGATGCATGATATTCTTGTATAATTGTGTCCTTGTAGTGAAAATCCGGAACAAGTACCAATCTCCCTTCATAGCGTAAATCTTGATAATCCCAAGTGTAATGAGCAATGGGATTAGGACCTGTCTGTAGCTTCTCAATGATCTCTTGAGTTTCTCGATCATTCCACCATTCCCTTTTAATTTGCACAATTGTAGTGCAGGTAGGGATAAAGAGTGCCACCATTTCAGCTTGCTCTGGAATATGAGATAATGTGTCAGCTACCAAATTCTCGCTCCCTTTTTTATAAATGATCTCATAATCATAGCCCAACAATTTAGAAATCCATTTTTGTTGTTCCATAGAAGAGATTCGCTGCTCCAATAAGTATTTTAGACTTTTATGGTCAGTCCGAATTTGAAAACATCTCCTAATGAGATACGGACGCCATTTTGAGATTGCATGAACAATAGCTAACATATCCTTATCATAGACAGACATACTGAGATATTTTGGTGATAATGCCATACTAGTGAAAGCGATAGAGCGACCTTCCTGCATTAATACCGCACCAATTCCAATTTCAGAAGTATCAGATTCAGTAATAAATACCTTACTAAAGTCCGGTAAGGTAAGGACTGGAGTGGTGGTCATGGCTTGCTTGAGTTGATCAAATGCCTCCTCTACTTTGTCGTTCTAATTAAACAAATCCTTCTTCGAGAGAGTCGTCAATTCAGCGTTGATCTTGCCATAGTCACGAACAAACTTGCGATAATAACTAGTTAATCCTAAAAAGCCTCGTAGTGCTTTGATCGTCTTTGGGACTGACCAATCCAATATTGCTTGAATTTTGAAAGGGTCAACTGCAACACCTTCTTTAGAGACAACATGGCCAAGATACTCCACTGTTTGGCTAGCAAAGTTACATTTTGTCTTCTGAACAAATAGAGAGTTCTCATGAAGGGTAGTGAACATAGTCCGCAAATGTGGAAAATGTGCTTTAAGGGAAGAACTATACACCAAAATATCATCTAAAAATATTAGGACAAACTTACGTAAATATAGTTGAAAGATATCATTTATTAAACTCTGAAATATTGAAGGCGCATTGGTAAGCCTGAAGGGCATAACTAAGAACTTGTAATGGCCATCATGAGTCCTGAAAGCTGTTTTTTGAATATCCTCCTTATGGACCCGGATTTGGTGATATCCCGACCTTAAATCCAATTTAGTGAATAATTAAGCACCTCCCAATTTGTCTAATAGTTCGTCGACCACGGGAATAGGATATTTATCCTTCACAGTGATGTGGTTGAGCGCTCGATAGTCCACATACATCCTCCAAGAATCGTCTTTCTTTTTTACTAAAAGGATAGGAGATAAGTATGGGCTAACACTCAGTCTGATGATTCCAGCTTCCAACATCTCTTTAACAATTTTCTCAATTTCTCCTTTCTGGAAGTATGGATAACGGTAGAGTCAAATATTAACAGGTGTATTCTCAGATAATAACGGAATACAGTGGTTGTGTGTCCTTTGTGGGGGTAGACCTGTGGGTTCCGCAAACAAATTAGAGAATTTAGTCAATAGTGTCGTAACCTCCTTCTCTTGTATAGATTGAGATTTGGCCACCTTTGCACTTGTCAACTACACCAAAAACCCTTGTTCTGCCTTCTGTAGGACCTTTTCCATTTGATGACTACTAATAGTGGTAATTTTACCTCCGTGTCTTTCGTGTAATTCCACTAGGTGTTCATTTAATAGAAAC
Organism: Bruguiera hainesii; assembly: GCA_023213295.1. Lineage (NCBI taxonomy): Eukaryota > Viridiplantae > Streptophyta > Magnoliopsida > Malpighiales > Rhizophoraceae > Bruguiera > Bruguiera hainesii. Next base: position 6,464,358 of record JAHOYR010000017.1, on the reverse strand, counting down.
TTTATTCTTAACCTAGAGAAGTTCCAAATAATATCTCCCAAGGTTTGCAACCAATCAATGCCAAGGACAATTTCATAATCCTCTAAGGGTAGTAAGAAGAGATCAACATAAATGATCTGACCTTGTAACACAAGTTTTACCTTTGTGCACTTCCCTTGACATATCAGATTTCTCCCGTCTGCAACCTTCATTACAAACTTGTCGCAATCCTCGATTGAAAAAGCAAGCCTTTTTGCGATCTTTTCATCCATGAAGTTATTGGTACTACTTGAGTTAACTAATACTATTACTGGTCATCCCTTAAGGAATCCATCAATTTTCATAGTCTGTGGGTTCGAATACCCAGCTAAAGTATACACTGCAGGCCCACCTATGTATTTAACAAAGGTGTCTTCACCATTTGGGTCCGTGTGGTCATCACTTATTTCTTCAGTCTCCTTCACTGGCTTAATCATTAAAAGCTTCCCTTACTTACAAAGGTGCTCCTTGTGCCACTTCTCATCACAGTGCCAACATAGCCCTTTTGTCGTCTGCTCTTTTAATTGTTCTTTGGTTAAGCGTCTAGTATTTACAGGATGAATAAAAGAGGGTGAGTTGGTGTTACCCTTAATGGGTTTGCTGGCCACTTTAGTAGATGGTCGACGATTTTTAGCACCTAACTTCTCCTCCTGCAAGCGAGCAAAGAAGATAGCTGCTACCATTGTTCGTGGTTGGTGAGCCTTGACTTCCCGTCGAATGTCAGTAGTAAGCCTTTCAATAAATGTTCCTACTAATTGCCTTTTGGATCAATCTTTATCTCGATTGGTAAGTCGCTCGAATCAACTTTGATATTCAATGATATTCGAGGACAGTGGATGTCTGGTGAATTTTTGCGAGTTCCCCATCAATATTGTGATATTTCGAGGGTCCAAATCGCACAAGAAGGCCTTTAGTGAATTCGGCCCACGTTGGAACTCCACCACATGTCTCGACCCAATTATACCATTGAATTGCATCACTTTCTAATTGAATAGAAACAATTTTAACTTTAGAGAGCTCTAGTGTGTAGTGGATGCGAAAATATTTTTCAACTCGGGAGATCCAACTTGCAGGATCATTCTCGTCCCAGCGAGGAAATTCTATTCTTGTGTGTGGTTGAGTATAGTCACGATTGATGACTCCATAAGACTCCACAAGCATTTTTTGTTTGTCAACAAATGTTGAATTGTTGTCTCTTGACTCCCTCTGTGTAATAGAAAATATCATTTGTTTAAGTATCTTGAGAGACTCTTGCATGAGAAATAATGATTTTTCAACGTGAGATATTCTAGTATCATAATTAGAAGAGTTGTATGAAGACAGACTATAAGATTGCAAATTGGTGATGCCTAAAATTTTCTTTTGTTGTCGGTAAGGGGCATAAACAAATTTTTTTTTTTTTTTGGATGGAATGGATGTAGAATTCCTAAGAACGTCACTATGATACTAGATGATGAGAACTTAGAGATTTAGAATTATGAATTTGGAATAGAGATCGGGAATTGGAGATTGAAAATAGGGTTGTTGCAAAAATAAAAAAATATAGTTGATCGTTTCGAGAGGATCAACTTTCAATAATTAATTTGAGGGGATCGACCTCTAGTTGAGAATATTATTATTTAATTAAATTTTAATTGGTAGGATATTATAATTATATAAATTTAACAGATTATTATTAAAGATATAATGTCGTCTTATTAGAGATATAATTTTATTTATTAATTAAAAAATAATAAAATAAAATTATAGTAAATACAATTTATGAGGATGGTACGGTTAAAGTCATTTTTTTTTTCATTGAAAAAAGAAGAAATTGGAAAGTTGTGGTTAGGCCTCAGTCGGTGCACCCTGGAATGACGCTGTCACTGATGGACGGGCGTGGGTACCGCAGAACCAAAGCAGGGCTGAGTTCAGTGGTAACAGAGATTTTCCAGTAATTGCAAAGCAAATTTTTGCAGAATTGATTTGTGAAGCACATGACCTCCAATCCTATGAATTTCTTCACATGCTCGAAATAGAAATGAGATAATGCAGAGGGAAGGCATGGATGGCAGCGATATTTTCATTTCAGATTGGCTCTCATCCGACTGTTCTTGCTTGATGACTGTCTCCTCCCAACCCTTCAAATTTTTTAAGGCAAGATTACTTAAATATGTGAAAGAAAAATATACAAGCGAGATAAATAGCAGAGTAGAGGAAATTGCAATGATCACACCAATGAGTGAATGAAGTACTTTCTCAATTTTCCATCAAGCTAGTTGATGGCCTACAGTGTTTGTCAAAATTAAAATGTCCAAAACATATATTTATTTTTATTAAATATCTTAATAGAGAATACAATAACAATTGGATATAACAAGAGCAGTCACCCAAATAAAATTTAGAAATAAAAGTTTAATTTAAATGCAGACTTATCTGACTGGTCTAATGAAAATTCCCTCCCCTCTCCGTTGGAAAAAAGGAAAAAGGAGATTACAAAACACTGAAAACACAGAACAAAATTGCACTTTTGATTCTCTCTCCTTCCAAGTTTCTGGCGGACCTTTCAGATTTTCTCTCGTTTTCTTATTAGAGGAAAGGGGGCGTGAGACAGAGAGAGTTAAAAAGTGTTCGATCTTTAACACTTTTTTTTTTGTCCCCTTTCTATCTTGCTCTGAAAGCTTTCTGCGTGGAAAGAATGGAAGGTATCATGTTTGTGTTTTCGAAATCTTCGTTGTGTTTTGAGAACTGGGTTTGGGGTCTTTAAAGCCATTGACTTGATATTTTTTGTTCTGAGACTTCTATTTTGGTGTTTCGAAGTTGGGGTTGGCTTACAAGATGCTTGGTGTTCAAGGTTGATGTTTACGAGTGATTGGGGTTGGTGCGATTGTGGACCTTATTTCTGTTCTGCTTTAGCTTCAAAATTAGGCCTTTTTTGTTGCTTCTTGTTTGTTAGGCTGTAAAAATAGCTTACATTACTGTCTTTTCTTCACTTTCTTGGTTTTTCAGATTTCAATCTTGTTTTCTTGGTTTCCTCGTTTTCCTTGTTAATTTTCATCTTTTTTTTTTTTAAAATCTTCAGGCATTCCTTGTAATCTGCAGCTTTCTTTGCGTTTTCTTTTTTTTTGAATTTTTTCAGGGGCTGTTATCTTCTTCTGTCCTTTCATTTTTATGTTAATTACAACAAATGTTCACCTAAAGTTTTGCTTAGGTACACGCCTTTTCGTGTTCAAGATAGATATCCTGTAGAAAACCAAGATTTTTGGGCACTATTCCAAATTTTGTGGAGTTCGCCTGTGGACTTTAAGCTTAGTGAAGATAGAGGAGTCCGTTTCCAATCGCTTGAAACTTAGGTCTGGATTCGTCTGAGAGTTCATTCTGTTTGTAGTCAACGAATGGATCGATGAGATGCTATGGCGATATCTGGCTCTGCTTCATTCTATATGCAGAGAGGGATGGCTGGCCCTGGTTCTGGGGCACATTCCGGTTTAAACGTGCCATCGGGTGTCAATGCTTTAGCTAGTACGACAATGCCATTTCAATCAAATATTGGACCCAGTACCCTTGGATCAACATTACCAATGGAGCCTTCAACACCAATGTTACCTCATGGCGTACATGTGGGCACCACCTCTGCTGTGCCATTGGCCGGTGAGCATGTTAAAAGGAAAAGGTGAAGGCCACGGAAATATGGACCAGAGGGGAGTGTGTCGTTGGCATTGTCTCCGGCAGTGTCTACTCATCCTAGTACTATAACCTCAACTCAGGAGAGAGGTAGAGGCCGCCCACCGGGGACTGGGAAGAAGCAACAGTTGGCTTCCCTTGGTAAGAAATTTGACTAAATTACTTTCTAATATGCATCTAGATGGAATGTGATGAATTGGTAAATTGTAGGTAAAATGGATTAAACCAGTCATAGCCTGGTGGAACTATTACAACACTGTGTAAGGGATCTTCTCTAAAGAGCATCTTTTGATTAGAATCTTCTATTTTCTTGAGCATTATAAAGCATTTTTGTGTCAGCAGTGATTTGCATTCTAGTCGTAGTTGATCCTTCCAATATGCTTGGACAGGAATTATGACATTCTTTTAAGTACGAACAACATAATGAGGAACTTGTGAGGAACTCTTTTGCCCTTGTTCATTGTAATACCTGCATTGCACGCGTGCATGTGTGCATATATCTATGTATGTGTGTCTATATATGCGTGTTACTGTGCATATTCGTGTGTATTTCTGTAAGCAAGTAAGTCTGCAGTTTTAGTACTTTTCCTGAATCAATTATTTATTTGGTTGTGTTTTGCTTGTGGGAATTTTATTATGTTGGATTTTTCCAATTTTAAGTATTTTTTGGTAATTTCAAAAAAAATACATTTAGTTTAAAACTGTGCAAGGCGTGACTATGCTCCATAAAACAAGGGCCAAGTATTGATTGTTTATATTTTCCTTTAGAATAAAATATTACCTTCAACAAAAATATGCATTTTCATTTTTTCACCTTTACCAGCTGGCATATAAGAGATGAAATTGTTATTGCTTTTCCAGGCAAAAGGCTCTCTGGCTCGGCTGGGATTGGCTTCGCACCACATATCGTCACAGTTGTAGGAAAAGTATGCTTTGTTTTTTCTTTACCTAGTGATTTGTATGATACTGACAATTTTGTATATCTTATGTAAAGATAAATAAAAATAATTACTGTTCTCATCCATTAATTTTGCTGTTTATATGATGTATTCTAAGATAACTTGGTGAATGCCATATATTTTGTTAACGCATTCATCTGTATTTTGTATATGCTAATATATTCAGTGTGCCTATTTTTTCTGATGAAGCTATCATTGCCTAAACATGATAATTGTTGAGGGGAATTTTGAAGTCTGAATCAAGGCTATAAGGATGACCATGGGTATTTTGCAGAAAATAAACATATTCTAGCATCACATTCAATTACTAATTAACTGAATAAATTAAAACAGCAAGGCTTTAGTTTGCTCATCTGACTTGCCCCAATATTCATTGTAGCATGCTTCCACAAAATTTCCTTTCACATTAAAGCTACTTCTCCTGCAGAACATTGCAACCAAAATAACTTCCCTCTCACAGCAGGGGCCGAGAGCTACATGCATCCTGTCAGCAAATGGTGCTGTCTCTGCTGTGACTCTTCGTCAACCCTGTCAGGCTTCGGGAGGCACTGTCACATATGAGATTTCAGTTCTTGTTTTGTTCCCCTTTCTTCTCATTGGTCTATCTTTCACTATTGAATGCATTTCATTTTATTGGGGCAATGCCATTTTATGAAAAGCATCAAATATTGCTCACTGTTTGCAAACAAATCTTTGTTCTGGAGGCCACTGTGCTCAGTTGACAGGGATCAAGTATTATCCCAGTTAACGTTTGTCTTATGTCCGAGGCATGTATGCCTTGAGCAGGATCTAATTTGAGGATCCATTTAGTGTGAGAAAAGCGTGACTGATGAGTTCTCTGATTTGAGAAACATTTTTTCTCCCAGCAGTTTTACTCCTAGAACTTTTTTAGTTTTTATTCCTATTGTTGAGAAAATCTGTGCTTAGTGTTATCTATATTATCTCTTCCCTATAAACCACTGGGATTTGGATCATTTCTAGTGTATGTGGTAGAGTAGCAACTTGGTAATGCACTGCATTCCCCAAGAACAAGCATGAGTGTATGAATAATTTGTATGTTTGATTTTTAGGTCAAATGTAATCTTAAATATCCAATTAATGTTTAAAAGATACATTTTGTTTTGTCGGCTTTGAAATATCCAGCTTGTGTCTCTCTTTGGTTATTTATCAGCCAAAATAAGAGATGTACTTTGGCATGTTTTGTAGGGGCACTTTGAGATTTTATGTTTGTCAGGCTCCTATTTGCTTTCTAACGTTGGTGGCTCTTGGAATTGATCTGGAGGCCTGTTTGTCTCCCTTGCCAGTCCTGATGGTCATGCCATTGGTGGAGGTGTTGGAGGAGGGCTCATTGCAGCAAGCCCTGTTCAGGTTTCTTGCTTGTACTTGCCTCTAGTGTATTGACTGCTCTTCATTTTTAATTGCCTCTCTCTAACTGACTTGTAGAGCTTCTTCATGGAGAGAACTTTAGGATCTCAAGTGATTGTTATGTGTTATAATTTTGTCAAGCTGTTTTCACCATATATAGACAACCCTAAGGGCAGGTCCTGCGCAACTTTCTCCCACAATTGCTTATTGCAAATGGCCAATGTTCTGATCTTTTATGCTGAAAGTCCTCGGCTGTAACCAGTAGATAGTTAGAAGATCATTTATGGTTGAGCTAAATAGCATCCTACAATTACTGCAATGATTCTTAGCACGTGATTTTGTGCCTCGATAGAGTTGAACATGCTTTGATCTTCTATAATGCTTTACTTACTGATGCATGAATCCAGGTAATAGTGGGAACCTTTTTATGGGGGTGGTTCAAAGATCAAGAGCAAGTGTGGGGAAGCATCCAAACGTTCTAGAGATGCAGACCATCCGACAGTATAGATATGCGTAACACTCATGTTGACATTGACTTAATGCGTGGTCGAGGACTTTAGTTGGTTATCATACGATTAATGTATATAATTTGCTGTTTCCGCGCCATTTAAATCTAATCTTCTGACATCAATTGACGAAGACAGAAGGCAGGTGATATTGGGCAAGACCTGTCTCGCTTCACTTGGCCATGACTGGCTGTTGACTGTACTCATAATTTGTAACATAACCAACGGTTTAGTTCAATCTCATATGGTTTCACAAGGTTTGCACCTGGTAATGTTTAGAGAAAAGTTAGATATATGTAGTTTTATTGTTATTTTTGCAAGGAGAATTTTCTGTGCAATTGTAACCTCTAATTGTGATCAATAACCATCTTATTACAACAAGATCCGTCCTTCAGAGGCAGAATTCTATAGATTTCAAAATTAGCAGGAGAAACGCATGGCTGCTTAGACTCAGCAGACATTAAATAAACAGATAATACCATATGTGGCTTCCAACCGATAGTCCCTAGGACTAGATATATGGGAGGTACTCTTTAAGGACATAGCCGATAAAAAATACCAGAAGAAAATTACGGAGCAATACCGAGAAAGGGTCCAAAACATAAGATACATGATTCCTGAACGATAGGATATGATGCCACACCCACCAAGCCTAAGCAACAGACCATGTGATTTTAAGATTACCCCTTTTACTGGCCGGCACGCCCAAAGCTTTCCACACAGCTGGTGAGGCAACAACGATGTTGTTATCACATGGAGGCTAAAAATCATGTGGTTCATCGCGGCATTGCCTTGAGTCACATTCATCCACCGCCAGGGCCCTTCACGGTGCGGCCATTACCATGAATGGTAATTTTCTTTAAGCACCCGCTTCTTTTGTTGAACCAACCTGAGGAAAGTGTCATGACTGGCAAGTTACTAGAGTGGTACTTGTTATCACATTCTGATGGACCGCCACCATCTTCTCCCTTCTCAAAGCCATTAAGCGTGAGAATTGCCTCGGTATGGTTAGTGACAGGGGGTGAACAATCGAAGACTGGATAAAGCTGGCCTTCCTCGCAGCAGTCAGAGATGTTTTCTGTCGCGTTTTTTTGGGTGGGGGTTCGCGGCCTCTAATGTTGCCACTAGGCTTGCAAGCTTGAGTCTCAACCTGCAAAGTATAAGCAGCAGGGGCCATACGTAACATGAGTATAGATTTTCCTTCTCAATGTCTAGCACTTCTCCAATTGGCCAATTATCTATTTTGTGGTGATTGATGCAATTATTGTGTTATTTTCATGTTGTAATTATTTTTTCACTAAAATATAATTTATATAATATTTATATTTATATTTATATAACTTAATATTTTTTTATCTAATATAAGAGTGGTATTATATTTAATATATTTATAATATAATTTCATCACTATCTTTTGTATAACCCATGATTATGCTATATATATATACGGGCTTAACATGGCTACCGCGTTTTTTTTTTTTTTCCAGAAAAGTAACATGGCAACCACGTTGCAATGTTACAATGTATTAAAAAAATTTCAATAACGTTTCTTTGTTATAACACTCGGAAACTGAGTTCAGATGTTAACATCTAACCCCCCTTTTTTCCCTTCCATTTCTATAAGGCAACAACGAGTCTCCACAAGGAAACTATGCAAGTCTTTGATAGACTGAATTTCATTCAATTAGATTCAGCATATTCCGAAACAAGGATACAAGCTTACCATTCCATCCCTTATTATTATTATTTTTTGGATCTTCTACGAAGAGAAATATTTGATGACATGTTAGTTCTTTTATTTCTTGAAAATCTCACATTACGCTTTAAGATTTCAACTTCAAATCTTCAAGATAATTGTCTAAAATTTTAATTACTAGAATGTTACGAGAACCCTCTATCTGTTATTTAAATCAAAGTTCTTTTCATCTTATACCCAATATAAAAGAAAAAAAGTTCTTGCTACCTTGGGAACTGCTCACCCTGGAATTCAGAATATGAAATCTAGATCATAAGTTGCAATTAATTGGGTGTCTCCTTCTAGTATCAAGCATCTACTTCGGCTACCTTGGATTGATCTTTACCTTTTCGTCCCCATTTACAACTAATTGAGTAACCATTTGGGTTGACATGGAGGGCCCGAGAGCCTATAACAACAAGAAGAAAAGCAAAACTAAAGTCACATAACACCCACAATGTCTTGCCTGAGTAAAGGTACCACTTCGCGTGGAGGGGAGTTGAAGAATTGCTCTCGACTGACGAGGAGTAAGTATGATCGGAGAGCCAGTGAGCCACCTAGTTACCAACCCTATAATTGTGAGAATAGTAGATATGCCAATTCTTTTGCAGCAAATCCTGGCATTCAAGAACTAAATTCCGATGGATATTGGAGGGCCGGATGCCCTTAAGGAGGCAATCGTGTATAACAAGAGAGTCGAGTTCTAACCAGGCTTGACAAAAACCCATTCGTCAGACTGGTTCCACGAACAAGTGGAAGTCATCAATAGATCTATCATTAAAGCACGAATGAAAACTAGGCAAGTCAAAAGGATAATGAGTAAATGAATTGCCGACCATTTTGTGGGCCTATTACCTTACGCCCTAGACAATAATGAGTGAGACACCTTTTGACTTGGTTTTTGGAGCTGAATATATGGTCCCAACATAAGCAAGTAGACCTAACTATTGACACAATTATTTTCAAGAAGATTTCAATGAAAATAGACTGAGGATTAACCTTAATTTGCTCAAAGAAACCTGGGAGCAGACCATAATTAATATGGTAGCATATCAGTAATGGTCCAATATTACAACAAAGGAGTCAAAGAAAGGCTTTTCAAGAAAGGAGATCCAGTTCTCTATAAGTGGAAACCTGTTGAGAGCATAGAATGAACTAGTAAGTTGGCACAAAATTAGGAGGGGTCTTATAAGGTGGCAGAGGTCGTTCAATGTAAAAACTACAAGTTAGAACAAATGAATAGAACTTAAATTCCTAGGTTTTGAAAATTTATTATTTGTAATATTTTATAATTTTCTGTTTATTAGTGTAAAACTAACACCTCTAGCATTTCTCTCAAAATCGCAATCAATAAAAGCTACTTTTATTGAAGCATCTTGCCACAAAAGAGCTATAAAGTTGGGCACGAAAAATTGGACAATAATTATGGGCATGAAAGACACACAAAGTTGAACACAAAAAACTCAACAACTTCGGGTACAAAAAATCCATGAGAGTGGGTATGAAAGACTCAACAATTACTCTGAGTATAGAAAACCTAGAAAGTTGAGCACCAAAGACTCTATGATGAATCCATGTATGAAATAACCAAAATTCAGATACAAAAGAATGAAAGCAATGAATCCGAGCACATGAAATGACTTGGCATAGGAAATAAGTTGAAGACTAGGTTGGTGGCTTCAAGAGAAGCCTTGGAAATTGTTCGGTTTTTCTTAAACTCTTGGATAAAGGCATTCACATGTTTCTTTGTAGAAATCAACTTGCCAACTTGAGCTTCAAGTTGGGCACGAGCTTCCCTCTCCTTGCATTGTACATCAACGTGATTAAGAGTCTCACCTAATTTCTCCAAGTGCTGAAGACGGCTAGCTTTTATGGTGGAACACGTCCTTCCAATTAGTCATAACTTGATAAATACTATCCTTGGTGTGAGTGGCATCTTTTAGTGCGTATATGCTCTCTTAGGAGTACTAGGATGCCTTGACTACTCTAGAGGTTTGTCCATTAAGGCATCCCCTAGCTTAAGAATCATTAATGGTGGTGGTTCAGACGATTGCCCTTCCCTTTTAGACACTTTAGTAGTGGCAAGAAACAATGGAATAAGATGAACCACCAACTTAATTCAATTTATTCTATTTTTCTCCTTATTACCCAAGGTCACTTTATTAGCCACCTTAGTCATATATGAAGGGGTAGAGTGAGCTGATAACTTCATACACTTGACATGACTCTTTAAGCAAACATCTTTAACAAAATGATCCAAATTCTTCTTTGTTTTTGGCTTATCCATAAGCCTCTCCAAGAACAAAGTCTTGGTTGCTTCTATATTTTTAGATGCAAGATGAGAATTTTGACTAGGTAACATGTTTACAGGAAGGATAATAAAAATTTAAAGATTTTAAAGGATGACCATTGTACAATGAACTTACTAAAAAGAGAAAATTTGTCAATCTCTCTATTAAGGTTCATGTTAGTGTGCATGCTAAGCTCTAAACTAATGGCGTTAGTTTCTTAATTGATTTTCTGACTAATCTTTGCCAAATCCTTACTTTTAATCCTTGGTGGACCTTCTAATCATGAAAACTTAAACTTTGACACTTCCACTCCCTTATACTCTTGAAATCTAGATAGAAAATGGAGTAATAGGGATATGTTGTATCTTAGTTGAAAATTAACCCTAGGAAATTTGGTAGTCCAAAAGTGAAAGGATATACACCCTTTCTAAATTAGACAAAGGTTAGGACACATACATTATCATCCTTTTGGTAGTAAACAACAATGACCTTGTACAAGTTAAGTAACATGGCCTTAGTCATAACAACTCTAATGCAAAAGCTTAAGACTAACAGTCATGTTAAAAAAATTAAGGAATCAGACATTAGTTAACTTGATGTAATTCTTACATGGATGAGGAATACTTGGAGAACTTGGTATAAAGCAAAATACACATCAGTAGTTAAATGATCCAAATATATGCTAACAAAGTTAATAGGTTAGCAACAAACCCTCTCTACAAATTTGAGAACCATCGAATTTGTGTCTCTAAAAAGCCAATAATGATCATGTAAATAGGAATCCTTTAATAAGTCCTTATATGTGTTAGAGGCCTAATGACATCTAACATACTGTAGTATGGTATAAGGAACTTAGACTTCAGGATCATTTCTCTTAAACTAAGTTTTATGACAATCGGTTACAATAACGTTATGGTTAAGGGTGTCCACGCAAAGATCTTTGTATTAGAGAATATCTAAATTTGGGTAAGGACTTTTAGTTTCTAAAATCAATACTTGTGACATGCCATACTTGTTTAGATAATAATCTTAATAAGAGTACAACTATTTATTGTTCACCTAAGAAGTAATAGCACCATCATAAAGAGTAAGAGGGAGAGAGAGAAACACCATTTGAAGGGTTAAAAGGCTCCTAAATATAAGCATTAAAGGTCAATGAAGCAGACATGTGACACACCTCTTTTAATGATGAGTCAAGGTTTAAAACGTTTTGGCACGAAAAAAAAAAAAAGAGGAAAATGTAAAGGACTGTGAATAGTATAAAATGATAGTTAAAATTGATTTATCCGTGAAAGTTGAATCTCAGGTTAATACAAAATTAATTAAGATATGAACTTGGATCTTAGGAGAATACAAGTTTAACAAGCAATTAATTACACTTCTTCATCAAAATCAAAAGTTTCACCCTAAAATCACTTAAAAAAGGATTGCAATAACTATAATTGATATTGGCCAAAGTCAATATCTAACCTTATATCCTTAAGTTTGTCTCTTTAAATGTTGAACACTAATTTGAGAATTGTAAGGAAGAAGGTTAAAACAGCTTGTTAAATCCACTAAAAGTTTTCAGTATTTGAAATAGGATAACCTTATTTGAAAATCCTAAGCAATTCTTCAAAGTTCTTGATTTTCTTTTAAAGTTCTTTTAAACCTTTAACCTTCTCTTAGAGGCAAGACACCTTAATCTTTGCCTTATTAACACAATAACTAGTCTCCTTTGCCTATGAATTTGCCTATTCAAACTTGCTATGCTAGTGGGCATTATATTTCTTAAGAAGCATTTTATGTTGCCCTAATTTTCTAGCCAAATTCCTTATGCCAACATTTTCTAAGGCCAATAACCTCTAATCAAGTTAGATATCCTCCTTAAAAGGGAGAGTCACTTGTCTTTCCATCCATCGTTAATCAGATAACTTTTATTTTTACCAAAAGTTCTTAGCTTTACCTATGGACTGCTTCCCTTTAGGTCAAGTTGTATGAGAACTCTCCTTGATATGAATTCTAAAGAGAGTAGCACGATACAATGGTTTCCTAAGGACTAGCCTAAAAATGGCCTTTATAGTAACCTTTTGGGCACTCAGCTTCTCAAGCTGATTAAGGATAATGTAGTCATTGCTTGTAAGAGTAGGGCATTTCTTATGTCGAGCTTTTTGGTTCCATAAGAGTGGGTAGGATGTAGAATTAAGGTCCTTAAAGTATATATATATCTATCTTTGAACTTTTGTCTTAAAGGATCTTCGCCTAACCTTACCTTACACTTAGCTTGGTGTGATGATTGATATAACCTGCTATAATTTTATATCTTCTTAAAGTCATGAAGATACAAAAGGACTCATATGTTAAGAGAGTAAGCAAACTTCTAGCTGGCCTCGTTTACCCTGATAAGATTTAATTAGTTGTTAACATGTAATTGCTTAAGAGTAATCTTATAATACTTAAGGAATTTTTGGAAAACCACATAAATAGGTAGGGTTAGCCTTAATGCCAAAGATCTACTGTAAAGAGATATAAATCCTTTAAGTACTTAATAGGCCCACTCAAAAGAGTCAAGAATACATATTTGGGTAGTCTTTCCATCCATTTGGCACATATATCATATGAAAAATCCAAGACCAATTTTTGAGGAATTGAACTTGCTCATCTTAAGAATGCAATTGGGAAATCCACAAGAGATGTTAAGAAGAATATCACTGTCACTTTCACTAAACTCATTGACCTTAATAGCCATTATGGCAAGAACAACTTCCTGACACTTTGTATGAACCTTAAGAACTTGGCTTGGGAGAAAATTTGTTCAAGAGGGGGGTTATTGAAGGATCATAAAGAAGTGTCCTTTGAAGATGATAAAGATAAGGAAGATGATCAGGTGCTTTCCTCGTTACTAGATGTAATGGTAAACAATAAGGAAAAAAACAAAGAGAAGGGAAACTCTATTAAAAGCAAGTTGTTTAAAAAAATTAAGCAGAGGAAAAAGTAAGAAGGTAGTCTTTAAATAACCAATGTACAAAAAGATGAAAAGTCATCTTAAATAAATCCAATGATTGCAATATAAAGAAGGCATGCCATTTAAGACATAGTTATGATTGATGCATTCTTAATCTTCAAGAAATATTTAGAAAGAGAGCCTAAGTAGTGGAGTGATTTTTAAATATGATCTTCTTAGAGAAACTAGAACTTTTAAAGTAAGACAGATGATAAGGATAATTTTTATGGGTCTCTAATAACCCTTTAGTTTGGCCCAATAAGACTAAACACATCTCTCCTGGACCTAACACGGTAAAACCTCGCTTCTTTGTAGCAAAGATGTCACTTATGGGATCTATATACATACCTCACTTGGATTATTCCTCTGATCACATGATAACATATAAACTTCATTATATATATGCTATGAATGTCCTTTTCAAGGAACGTATTAATTATTCTCGTATTTGTCAGTTCTTACTTCATCGCGTCCTTGTTGACTTAAGCAATAGATTACTAATGCTAGGTTTCAACTCGATACTCTTTAACTTCTCTTTGTCTTGCAGTTCACAAATCTGATCTGGTCTTAGCATCCACACCTAGAATCCCCCCAACTTAACTCCATCCAGATTACTACCTAATCACATGCTAATGGATTCTAAGGGGGAAAAAAAAAAAGAAAGACCATGACCAGATTTTGGGAATAAGCAAGCTATCGAAATGCAATCACACCTTATTAGACCATCTCTAGCATTTTCTTGTTGTCATTGGGGGGTTTTGTCACATGAAAAAAAAATGGCTTCATATAGTTGACTGACTCATAGATGGGCAAATCCTAACATAGTTTCAGTGCATAACCCATTTCAGTTGGAACCGGCCAATTAACATAGGTTGGATGCAAACATGTCCCTTACCAACTAAATAGCATTTTTTGTTTGAAGCTCAAAAAAGGGACTTTATTGGAATGTTGCCGCTGTAGATTTAGAATCCAAGAGAAACGCATAAAAAGCAATTGGGTTGAAATGTATCCTATTTCCCTTGTGAGCTTGAAAGAGACCTCTGCTATTACTCACCACCTAGCTTATGCCAATACTCACGGCTCCACATCTCGACTTGTCTTGTTATATTGCTTTTCCTGTCAAAAAATACCTGAAGGGAAGAAGCATCATAAGGAGTAGGCAAGGTACATGGAGGTGCATTCCTAGGAGACCTCACCATCGACTCTTCCATGAACTCTTTCCACAAACCATTCAGGGGACATGCCAACGACTCCAAACAGAGCTCAACTGCTCCTGTCGGTATTCTTGGATTGAATTTCAAGAGTTTTGCGTACGCTGTTAACGTCTGAAGCATGTAATCATAAACATATTCCATTTTCAGCTTTTCCTGAATGAATTTGCTCGATGCCTTTCCAATGGCATGTGCCTGTAATCAAGTCTGGTGGAATAAGCAACAATCTTCATTTTCACTATGAATTCATATATCATCCCCTAGAAATCATTACAATAAAATGGCACCTGATCAGAGTGATTATTGCCCCAATCGACAGCAAACTTAATGTCTCTGCACAGTTTCGTAGTTCTAATGGGCCAGTAGTGCTCCAATGGCATCAGGCTTCTACTGAAGAAATCATAGAAATCAGGCTTTACGATCAGAGCTGTGGAATCACATGCTAAAATGTACTTCTGACTCACTGACCATGCCCGTCCTTCAATGTAAACTTTGTATCTTCAAAAGGAATATATGCAACACAGAATTTGAAAGTGCCTCAACAATGTTGGAAGTTCAGAGATTATTGAAATGACAAGATTGGCTTTTGACCTACGAACCTGTGATTGCATTGCTCTTCCAATTTTGAATTTTTGAATCCATTCTTGGTTTCTTCTTTCCAGTCCTGACAACGAATAATGGGGGTTATGGTTCAGCCTTGATCCATGCTTATTTTCTCATAAATCAAAACAAAGAGAAGAACTTGCCTGCACATAGAGACGAGCATTCCAGTCATTTATGTGAGAGACATTGCACGTCATTAAGTCCATCCTATGCAAACCTACTTGTGGATTTCCTCTCCAATAGGCATAGGGTGCCCTATCCTTCCATTTGGTCCTGTTGCTCCCTTGTAATATGCCCTCCAAAGCATTTATCCATGGTCTTATATTGGTCTCAGCCCTACCAGAAAACATTCATACGATAGCTTGACATACAAGCAGGTCTTACAAACACTCCTATAACCAATTGAATTGACTTACAAGAATGAGACATTACCATCCCCAGAAAGTCCAATCAGGGAAGAGAATGCTGAATGCGTCATCCTTTCCACAATATTGAAACATTGGGGGTGGCAGTGCGGCACTAGGCGCTTGGAAATCAAGTTTCTTAACCATCGGCATATCACCGCAGCGAAACATGAGCTCTAAGTCTGGTACCTTCCCAGGGTACAACCTGAGAAGCTGTAGAATACCCCATAATGTAAACAAATCTCTTGTTTGGAATGGCTTTCTGTAACGTTTCACATAGGCCGTCCCGTTTACAATCACCAGCCTAAAATCTGCAAGAGCTTCTGCTCTTTCCAACGTCTCTCTTGAGATTCCTGTGTTTTTCCAGGGTCGCAGATCTTCATTGATCCACCGGAAGTATTCTGGACACTTTGTAGATGATGATGATTCTCTGGCTTCGTAGGTCCCTGAATAATAACTGTTCTGCTTGCACGTTTTTGCCGAGTCCGTATGATTATTGGAGCAATTTAGTGAAATTGGAATCGGGTTGTTAGCCCTTTTGGTTCTGAAAATTGTATTGCTGAAAGGTAATCCTACTGTAACAGACTGCAGAATAATCAAAGAATGAGAAAAATCACAAAAAAAATTTCCATGCTTGGCTAATAAAGCGTAAATAAATCATGTAAGTGTATAAAATTTTATCTCCAATCTTATTAATGTGAACCCTGTATAATCAAACAAACTGATTTGCTTTTGCAATCCGCTCAAGAATTCTCAAGTTTGATTATTACACTAAGACAACCCTTTTTCCCTGTATATTTTTCAAAGAAAAATTAAACTAGAAGAAAATTGAAACATGTCGTTTCATTGGAGAATATGTGATATCGCATTTAATAGATTTACAATGCCAAAAACCTGAAGTGGACATAGCCAGGACAGAAGTGGGGTTGGATTGTAGATGACAATAGACTAATTGATACTTACGATATCAAACCAAAACATAATAAAGACACCAAGGAAGATGGAGGAAAGGAGGGCAGTGGGCGGAACCCATATCTTCAGAGCTCGGTAGTCAGTTGATGAGTGACCATTCGTGTGTGTTTGAGCTCTAACAGGCTTATGATCCGCATCATCAGAACTACTCGCCATGAATATTGACAAGAACCCTGGCCACCTTCTGCCTTCCAACCTTTGGCTTTAATGATAAAAAGGGTTTCTTGGAGAATCAATCACACATTTATAATTAATGATAGTCTAGTCAAATTTGGAATGCATTTAACAAATACGGTAAATGACAGACCAAATGGATCATTATGGTAACTAATTAATGGATTTGAGAATCTGAGCCATAATATGGGTAAGAAAAAGTTGTAATAGAGAAACTCGTTCTCTTTGTGTCTATATTTTCTTTCCTTCATTTTTCAGATCTTTTTCATCCCCCTTCTTAATGTAATTTTATCATGTAATATGAAGCTCATGCGATATGCAATAGCTACCTAACTACTTTGAATTGTTGGCATACAAAACCTGTTTGCTCTTCTTTATTTGCATAGAACAAACGCAAAGTCGTTCCAACTTCCATGGGATAAAATATCCTGAAAATCGGATTAGTGAGCTGGAACTAAAAAGGCATCTGAAAATACAGAAATGGATAATCCCCGAAGGCAAACAAGGCCTACCTTTCTATAAATTTGAAGCCTATTGGCCCGTGAAGTGTGTTCCTCCAATAAGTTGAATTAGGGTCCAGTATATTGTATGATGAGAAGTCACAATTTTCCTGTTGAAATTATAGGGTATCACTCTACTTTCCCATTTTAAATACAAATTTGAAAAAGAGTTATATTAGGTGAGGTATAAGATATGGATCATATATTATACTTTAACACAATTTTTCATGCGCAAACCTATCACTTGAGCTGGAACTTTAGACTAGAAGTATGAACAAGCAAAATATATAAATCATATATTATATTTCAATATGTTTCGTTATATAAAAATCTAAGTTATTTAGATTAAAAATATGAATAAGTCAGACTCACTTTAAATTTAAATTATAATTAATTAAAAATTTATAATTAATTTGTAATTCAATATAAGGACAATTTGATTCAAACTTATAATTCTTTGATCATGAATACTTTGATACCATGTTAAAAAAATTTTTCATTTAAAAATTTAAATTGTTAGATAAAGTTAAAATATATAAATTATATATTATATTCCAAAGCATTTTTTTTCTCTATTTTATGTACTAATTAGTTAAGATTTTAATGGTGCAGGCATGCATACGTGGAAAGTATAAGGAGAAGCTTTACATATATGGTGATTTTAATTACACAAGTGTATTATAGTAAAAGCATTATTTATTATGCAAAGGTTCCTTCCTATAGTGGGGCATTAATGAATGATATATATATATATATTCCAACATAATGCATAAATTTTAAATTATAATTTTAATTATATTGTCATTATTATCAAATGTGTAGTACATTAAAATAAGATAAAATATGTAGACATCATGTAAAATACAATGCAATAATAATTATAAGTATAATTAGTCTTTTAACAAAGAAAATATATTATTATTATTATTATTATTATATATTGCTTGCCAAGTATTTTTCAAAGCATCTTAAATTACATTAATTATGTGAAATCAATGAGATATACAATTTGAATGTAGAAATCATCTTTAACATGCAACTATGATATATAATAATGATACTAATTAATATATAAAAAGAGACCGATACATAATTCATATGCTAAAACATCCTATAATGAGAAACATATCTTAAACTACAACTATTGACACTACAAAAAATTAGAGTTATAGTAGTAGATTAAAATTATTGTTGAAGTGTTAAAAATCACTACTTAAAGTTAAATGTAGCAGTTTTTAGTTTGTTACATTTATATGCGTTGCAGCAGATCTTATGCAACAATTTGTTCGACCCATTACAACAAATACTAACTAGCTACATAAAGTGTTTTAGATAACATTTTTAAATAATTATTGCAATGCCTTTAATATTTCATATGTAACGGTTATGCAATGTATATGTGATAGTTCTCTTATTTTCGAAAATGCTTTTAAATTTGTTCAAATGACAATTTTTCTATATTAAATAGTGATCATTGGAGAAAGAGGTAGTCATTCCTTACAGAATAAGCAGCAATTTCTCATAGATTGGGCAACACTTTTATGGTCAAATATGCAACAATTTTTGGGTAGAATAAGCAATGATTTTTGGCAAATTGGCAATAATATCTTATTGAATTGGCAATAATTTCTTGTAAAATAAGCAACAAATTTAGTAGAATAGACAACATCATCTAATGAAATAGGGATTTTATTATAGAATGGGTGTCACTTATGTATTGGTTAATATATATTTTAAATAATAATTTATGAATTTCACTAAATATTAAAATATAATCTATTAACTTCAAAATTAATTAAAATACTAAATATTATAACAAATGTAATCAAACAAAGCAGTATAAGTTAAAAAAAATTACTTGACCAATGTTTAGTATCTCATATAAAATTAAAGTACATTTCAATTTCTAAATAGAGAAGTACAAAAATTGAAAATTCTTTAGCTTTGATAAGGAGGATTATTCTACAAAAGATAAACAAAACTTTTGATACTAACTTAGAAACATTTAAAATTAACTAGAAAACAAAAATTAGGAAATATGAAGAATACCTGAAGATGTGGACTTTATGTGCCCACCAAAGATAAATGATTCCTATGCTATAATAGTCTAAAGCACTCAAAGTATCATTAGGTGAAGGAGTTAATGGAATACTTATGGAAGGCATGTCAAAAGTAATGTTCAACCTGGGATTTTGTTACTGTAATTTTGGAACATCACATAAAAATGATGAGTTATTATAGAAGTTTGCACTTATATCTTGTTTTGCAATTTTACTGTCTAATCTTCAAACTTCTTTTACATCTTAACTTGCATATTATTTCTAATAAATTGCATAAAGTCTTTTGGAACTTTCACAAAATCTTCAACAACTAATTTCTCTTTCAAAGAAGTGCAATTGACACCTCTTTCATAAAGCCTAACCCTCCTAAAATGCTCCTCCCCCTAACTATAGCAAATGCATCTATAAGATTTTGGCTACTTTATCCTTCCCTTTGAGATTGAATCTCCTCAATCTAAGTATAGATCCAAAGTAAGTCAAGTTAGAGGTGAAAAACAAAGTAGAAAAAAAAAAAACTTAATCACTTACAATTTCTTGAGATGTTGCTTAGTTGAGAGTTTGTATTCTTGTTTGGGTCTTTATTTACGTGTAGCCTTAAAGACTTCAAGCTGAGAAGGAAAGTTTTTACTAGGATCTTAATTTGTTTCTTTTTTTTTGATACAAATGCCTATAATTAAATGAAACAAAGCAAATTAAAATAAAATAAAATGATGTTAAATACTGGTACCAAATCACATCAGGCATTTTGGTAAGAGTCATGTACACTAATTCTTATTAATGTTTATTGTAAAGCATGAAAAATAATTGTAATTTTGTAGCAACTTTTAAAGATCAACTGAGTATAAAACATGGAATTCAAATGACACATAATCATGGTTAGATAATCAACAAGATCAATGTAGCATAAATGATAATTGTGAATTAATGGTGTTTTTGTGATTTGCTTACTATTATTCTCAAATTCTAGCAAAACTCCTTTTATTTGCAATGTGCATTCTTGTTGGCTTTTGTCAACTATTTATATTGGTTTTTGCTAATACTTTTATGCATATTATAACAATAACAATAAATCAAAGGAAAATTATAACTAAAAAAAATGTTTTCACAAACATCAAATAAAAAGATATGATTAAACCTTTGCTTATTCAAAAATTTTAGTATTTTAATAGGTGTTCAAATTGATCTAAAGGTATATGTGGTGGAAAATTTCTCAATCGTTCTTTGTTAGTCATGCACTTTCTATAGTGGTCTCTCTTTAACCTACACTTATAGGTCCTCCAACTTACTCCAATTCTAGTTAACACCCACTTCTTGCCTTCTTTAGGAATTAAATACTTATTTTACACTCATTTAAAATACCTAAAGTATTGATTGTAATAAAGAAGGTTTTTTAGAGATAAGAAAGAAAATTTCCAATAGACATTACTTACATAAACTTCCATAGAACTTTCTTTTTCTTAGAATCCAGTATATGCCAAGTCTTCATATTTAATGACACCAATTTGACATTCCTAGCTAGTATGCCTAAAAAAGTACTAAACTCACTTAAAGTTTGATCATTTAGGCCTATAAATTGATTTTTGGCATTTAGGAAAATGGGCCTTTTCATATCTTTACTTCTTACATATACTGCACTCATTATTGGTCCTTTTATTTTCTTAACTATTTAATCTAAAAATAAAGATTAAGAGACATATCTTTTGATTACCTTGAGTGTCTCCTTGTTTTACATTTTATTGCTTTCTTGATCCTTTCTCCATGGAATGTTGTGTTCCTTTTTTACCACAAGTTGTTCCTCTCAGTTAGGATTGTTTAATTTGTCCACGATTTGAGCTCATCACTGGTTGATTATTAAAATTTGTGCTTTTTTGATGTTATAGCCCATTTGGACTACTAGTAGTCCTTATTATTGGCTGTCCACCTCTTTGTGAAATTGTCTCTTTAGATTGTGGCCTAGTACTTAGATTAAAAATACTCAATCTCATTACTAGTTGCCTAGTTTGCATCTCTTCCTATGTAGTTTGTTCTTGTGTTAATTGTTATTATCTTAAAATACTCAAGAAGGTAGTAAAAACCTCTCTTGCATTAGATGGAGCCTTCCTTTTCTTAATACAATTTTTCTTCATTATTAATGGCTATCAAAAGTATAAAAGGATTAAAAAGTACATAAACAATATAAAGTTAGTGAATCAAGTACTCATACACACCTTGAATAGGTAACATATTATAAATAATTGTTTTGTAGATTAACAAAATGCATTTTATACTAATTGAGTATGATTTTCATAACTTAATTATACTAATTTAGTATCAGTTCATATAACAATTATAGAACTCATATTGTTATTGAATAAAAATTGATAAATCTTAAATGCCATTTGACATTAACCCCTTTATATAGAAATAAAACTGTAAAAGCAAACAACTTTTCCCTTATCCTTGAAGTAAAAGGAACTAATTGCCTTTGGTTCTCACTTATGCAGCCTTGCAAGAGAAACTATAAATGTTATGTACAAAGCTATAAACTAAGCAAACTATCAACAAAAGACATTCACCATAATCCTATAAAGCCATCTTATGTTTTTTCATACCAACAAATTGAACACCTCAAAGCCATAAACAAGACAAGGAAAGTTCGACAATATTGGAAAGTTCAAATAGTTAGTAAGTAACTAACAATGGACAAGGAATAACAAAGTTCAAACAAGCAATAAATAACTAACAAAGGACAAGGACTACTAGCAAATTGAAGACCAAAAAGCCTTGATAGATTGCTATTCCACTACAAATTCCATCATTTTAATTATTAGAAAGTTCAAACAACCAGTACATAACTAAATAATGAGAAAAAAAATGGAAATATAAAGAGACCTTGGCTTATTTGACAATGAGTTACATTTGATATTTGACTTATTATAACTACAATTCAAAAAAATTGATTAAAATTGAATGTCATAAAAAGATATACAACAATATCTAACACATAGAAGAATTCCATAAATTAGTGATTCATTTAGTAAAGTCATAAAAGATTATAAAATAGACATATTAACTTGTTTTCTCTAATTATTAGCTTCCATCTAGTGCTAAAGTGTTTCATTCCAATCTTAATTATTGTTTAATTGGTCAAAATCTCTTCTAGAATGTAAATCATTTATTTGTAGGTCAATTATGGTACTAGGTATGTCTTCTTTTATCAAACTAAATAGCTCAACACTACTAATGTCTCCTACATTTGGAGCAACTACATTTGGCTCCTTTCAGAATATATCTTGAACATTCACATTGTCTTCTTCATCTAGCCCAAATAGCTCTTTAGGAATCCTACACATTACATAATAAAAGCCTTTCTCAATTAGATCCTCTACATAGAAAACTTGGTGAACTTGAGATGCAAATACAAAAGGATCATTCAAATAGCACAATTTGTTGGAGTTAACATGTGCAAGTCTATGATCATCATTCTCTAACTTAAACCAATCACCTCTAAACAAGATAACATCAAATTGAGTCCAATAATCTAATTTAATAATTTTTACAATTGCTTTATAATAGGTCACTTCTTCCTTTATTAAATTTTGGTCTTTAGAACAAGCAATGTTATCCATTAATGCTTTTAATGTAATGCCACTATTTTGTGTCTACATTTACATCTCATTCCCTCACGTGGAATCTATGACCATCAATAACATAACCATCATAATGCTTTGTTGTAGTATGAGGATTAATAAATAACCATCAAATATAAAGAAAAACCTCCCTACTTAAAACTTGGTTTTAAAACCAAGTAGCAAAATCTTGATCATGATTTTGTGCTCTTGCCATGTTTTTCTTTGTTGTGCATTCATTAGTGACTTATGCTCTTTGCAATAAAGACAACAATGAATAATATACTAGGTAGTTTAAGGAGACAAAATTAAATGATAATTTAATGTTAGATTTAGCTTACTTGATATATCTCTCTATTTTTTCATATCTGCAATTGAATAATGCATATCTGTGTACTTGCTCAAGAGAAATAGCATCCAAAGTAAAGGCTTTGCCTTTCTTTTTCCCTTTATCCCCTATTGCATGACCTTTATAAGGAAATAAAGGTGGTTGTCCCTTATTATAGTGCCAAATTGTTTCTTATATCTCATAAAATGAGTCTTTACCCCATCATACATATATCTTAAGCACACACCAAACACTATTCGCCTAAATATCCTTTTGCGATGGAACCTTTAAGATGACTTCTATTACAAACACACTATTTCAGTTTACATAAGTATCTTTCAATCCTAAACATCCAATAATAATGCATAAGCCCCTTAAGCCTAATTTCATGAACTAAATGGATAGGTAGGCACATTATTATACTAAAAAAAACTTGGAAGAAAAATCATCTCTAATTAGCAAAGAGTTTCACTAATTTTTCTTTGTGAGTGATCCAAGTCTTGTAACTTAACAACTTTAATGTATATTGATTTAAAAAAAAAAATCCCAACAAATTTGGTATTGCCTTCCTAATTGCAACTTGAAGAAAATAATGCATCAATAAATGTGCATTATGACCTTTATAACCAAAATTTTTTTTTTTTTTTTTTTAATTCACACACCTAGGCATATTAAATGCATAAACTTAAGGAAGTTTGACACCTTTTATGACAATACAAAACATGGTTTTCTCCTTTAGTGTCACTGAAAAGTATACTTTAAATAGATAAATATGACAACCATTATTAGAAAGAATAGATTAAAACTCTTTTCTTATCTTTATATCTTGTAAATCAAAATGAGCTTTTACATGATCCTTTGTTTTACCAAGAAAGTCAAGGAGACTCCTAAGAATATTGTCACAAATGTTCTTTTTTATATGCATGACATCTAGATTATGATGACATTTATTACTCTTATAATTTTTCAAACAAAAAAAATATAGATTTTTTCTTCCCTTGGCTATCAAAAACTGCCTTTTGCTTCTTTCTAAAATGGTTATCAAAGTTAGACAACTTTAATATAATTTCTAACCTTGACAAAGGAGTTGGAGTAGTTTTCAACTTTATATAACCACTAAAAGGTTTTCTATCTTTTTTTTTAAGGGTGGTTAGCATCTAATTTCTTATGATGGTCCATATAGTATGTTTTTTTTTTCTTTCTATGATATAAATTGAGAAGTATTATAATTACAAGACATGTTAGCTTTCCCTTTGTACTCTGCCTTGACAACATTATATAAGTTGAAAAATTACTAGCAATCCGTAATAAAGCGTGCATTTGAAAAGATTGCTTATTGTTTTATCATATATATCTAAATCATACTCCCACAACTCCTTCAATTCTTTAATTAGTGGCTACAAAAATAGATCTCTCTTTTTTAGGTGAATTAAGGTCTAGATAATCATAAACAATATCATATAATCTTTTTAAGCTTGACCATTAGCAAAATGTCTTATGTCACCATCTTGAGGTTGATACTTTACATGTCAAATCATATCACTAATTGTTTCTAGGCACATAAAAAGTCTTTGAAGCACATATTTCAAAGGAAATATCTTAAATTTTGGTCTATACCTTATAAACCTTTAGGTATACATTAAAGACTTCATACCTTTCAACTTCCTTGATGCTTTTTCACTTAAAAGCCTTATATATATGACAGATCTTTGACTTTTCATGCTTGTCCCAAAAACATAATACAATCATTAGGACATGGATGAATTTTTTCACAATCAAGTCCTAGATCTTTCATCATATTAACTTTATTAAATGAACTAGGAACCTTAACATCAAGGAATGCTTCCTTGATTAAGTCTAAAATATCTCTAAAGGCTACATTACTAGGGCCATAAAGACACTTAAAAAGATATAATCTAATTATGAAAGAAAGCCTAAAAAAGGTCTTATAACTAAAGCATAATTCCTATTATCCTTCTTCCACTAACTTATAAAACTCCTTACCGTCTACATTTGTACCCTTTCCAACATTGTCAAGATCTTCAAATTGTTCTCTTACATCCCTAAGAGTGTCCTATAATAGCTCATCAATATCACCATTATTATTAATGTCAATTTCATTATCATTTATCACCCTACTTGATTATAGTCCCCTCATCATGGAAAATTTATATCTTATAATCCAGCATAAAAGTGTCATATAATGGCTCATCAATATGACCATTATTATCAACTTCAATTTCATTATCATTTATCACCTTACTTGATTATAGTCCCTTATCATGGAAAATCTATATCTTATAATCCCGCATAAATCCTTAAATGATTAAATGTTTATTAACCATGTCTTTGGAGTACTAATAATGGCAACAACATTTTCTACAAGGGCAAGAGATTTCATCTCCCTTGGTGGACATAGCAAAAGTTTTATTTAAGAAATCATCAACCCCATTCAAGTACTCATTACTTAATCTATCAAAATTCATCCATCTTTTATCCTTTATGTTGATCAAACAATCTTTAATCAAATAAAACAAATATAATTACACTATTTTAGGATAAACAAACTAATAAAATAAACTCACTAAACAAGAATTCATTTGTTGAACAACATAGAGCCTAAATAAGCATAACTTGACTAGCCTACTAATACAAGAAGCTGATTCTTGTAATGAAAACATAATTACATAACAAAAAAAAAGCAATACAATCTTATGGCCATCATAATTAATTAAGAATCAAATTTTAAATTTGAAAAATTTCTAATAGGAAAATAATTAGCCTAACCCATACAATAAGTCCCTCTTCTATAGGAAATAGTAACAAATGATGCAAATTAAAAGACAACATGGAGAATCTCAAGAAGGGTCAAACTTCAATAAGGCTAATGCAAAGGTTTAATGGAATCCAAATTACATTGATATTTAACAACTATGAAACATAAATACAAACTAGATGCGTCATCAAAGTTGGTAGTAATTGGCGTATTAATAGATACAACAAAAAGATTTGCATTGCTAAGTATTCTTAGTGGAGGCTCTCACAAACCAAGAGAGACTCGTCTCTCATTAGTTGAGAAACATAGATTTGCAAACACATGTACTTGCATAGACACACATCTTCTTCTTTTTTTTTTTTTGGCAAACAAGCCAACAAGAGAATGACAACAAGAAAACCTATACATGCATGGTGAATTTGAGATTCCAAGAAATTCACGCTTAAACATCGAAAAAAATAATCTATTAAACACAAAGACAAAAAAAAAAAGAATAAAATACATCCAAGAAATTCATCAATTGAGTGAAAAAATAACATAAAGCAGCAAGTTGACTTACTTCAACGAGTCTGAGCTACCTAGAGGAGGACGATTTGCAGCAAATCAAAAAAGCTGAAAATGATTACAGAAACCCACTTGATGATAATAATTGGAACACACAGAAGAGGGCAACGATTAGAGGGCGACAAGAAACAATCGGTTAGGAGACGATAAAGGCGACAACACAAAAGGTGACGATGCCCACTTGAACGGGCTAATGTTGGTCCATGATTAGAATGCACCAAATAACACAGAAGTTGCCGAAGTGAAAAATACAATTGATCCATTGGTCATTCGATTGGTGAATAATAGAGAAGGAATGATTAGAACACTTAGGCTTATATTTTTGGGTCAAGAACAGAGAAGATGATGATGTTTAGGGGATTCTCTTGGCTAGTAAAGAAAAATTAGGGTTAGGAAACAAAATGACATCACATCTTGTTTTCCATTTTTTAATTTTTCGTTTTAATTTTTCTTAAAAACTATAAATCGCTACAAAATGAATAAAAAAACCGCGACCTTTAATGAAATATAGGCAGTGGTTCTAAATTGTTACATATTTATCCAGTATATGCGGCATTTTCAAAATTGCTACTTATTTTTACAATGGTAAGTAACCACTACAACTAACTATTACTTAAAAACAACCATGCAGCCGTCATAAACCAACACAATTTAAACCATCACTCAAAAGACATATATAGTACGCTTTTAAAAACAGTCGCATAACAACTGTTGCATAGAATGCTTATAGTGACGAAATGGGCAAATTTTTTCGTGTGGTGGCTTAAACAATGCAATGAGTTAAAACCGCTACAAACAAACCACTGGAATATATCAAGCTTGTTGTAGTGTGAGTGCTGCATCCATGTAGATGATTACGACAAGCATCAAGCCCGTCTCTCGATCGAGGGGGCAACATATGAGTCCAAGACTTCAGACTCAAACTTAGTTGCTGATACTGGAATTTGGTGCAAGCTTACCTCGTCGTCTCCTTAGTGTCTACCTCTATTCTTCATGATAAGAGTGGCATATATATATATATGTGCCACTGTAAGTACTACTCCACGAAAGATCGACCGGAAAAAGCTAGTGGAAAGCCCCGAGTTTGACGAAAAATAGGAGAATGCTTGTGTCCGTGTTGAGATCCAAGTGTCAGTTCATAAACTAAAAGCAAACCCCATATTGAAAAGATAGGAAGAAGCAAAGCAAACATATAAATGTAGTCAAAAGCCCATTAACTTAAATTTTAAGGTTTTGGGTGATAAAGAGCGTTAAAAAAGCTTATAAGGATGTTGTTTGCTTAGAAATTTTTATTTTAATTTTTTAAATATAATTTGCTTATAATTTAATACTATATAATAAATAAAATTTATTACAAATAAAAAATAATAAAATAAAATTATATAGTATAAGATCATGAATAAGTTATATTGAGAAAAAAACAAATACTTGTTTATTTAAGTGAGATTTAGTTGAAAATTAAAAAAAAAAATTATAGTGTATTATATTTTAAAAAATATAAATAAGAATAATAAATACTAATAAAATACAATCCTTATTATCTTTTTTTTGTAAATGAATCATATAACCAAAATCATACCGCACTAAGTACATACATATACATATAAATTTCACTGTGCATAAAAATGGCGAAGATCTTTGATTGATGACTCAATTTTCTATCAATGCTTCTATTTAATTTTTTCTGTTAAAGAAAAACTGTTTTGAGTGAGTGTGGGATCCCGACAAGAGCCCTTTCTTCATTTCATGACATTGTAAAGTCAAGGCTGATCTTCATACCGGGGCCGGGGCCAGGCGAGATGAAGTCAAGCGGTGAACAGAGATCATTTTGAATGCATATGTCCCCCACGTCGTCGTATCGGGCATGCCGACACCCTTATCCGTGTTACGTGTCGCGTGTCGGCACGGAGCAATTTCCTCGACGCGACTCCTCACACCTCGATTTTACTAGCTACCACCACCGTTCGATCGTCCGTTCTCTTCTAGCAGCAACGCAAATTAACGTCTCAGAAACCGCGAGCATATTCCAAACGCCCGAGACTATGAGTCTGTCTCGTGACACCTCGATTTATCAGACGTTGCCACGTAAAGTAGACTGTATGTAATATTTACCCAACTGGAGGCGTTGGGAGGGAGCGAGCGAGTGCGTTGTCCGAACTCCCAACTGTCCGTTTGAAATTGGAGAAGATAGAAACTGTAAGAGTATGGCAGAGAAGCCAGGGGTGAAGAAGCTGGAAGCCGAAGCACTACCGCCTACGACTCCAGAGAAGCCCGCAGAGGAATCCAAAGCTCTTTCTGTGGTGGAGAGTAAAGCTTCTTCTCCTTCGCCTTCCAAATTTCTTTTTTAGTTTTTTTGTTTTTTTTAATTGCTTTCAGTTCTTGATCAGGATACACATGCGCGCGCGCAAAAGAAACCAACCATTTAGTCTGTAGTTATCTATATTGTTGTCATAAATGGGAAGTAAAAAAACAATTGGAGAGGATGAATCAAAAGCAGAGAATGAAGGTTCTGCAGGAGATTTTCTTTCTCTCTTTTTTTATTTTTATCAAATCGTGTTTTTTGCTATGATCATTCATCTGATTAATTTTTGAAGTTTCATTTTCTTATCTGTGACTATGAGACCCCAAAATGTTTCTCAATTCTTCTTCTTTTTTTTTTGAAAAATATTTATGCGTATCTCACCATCATCATCTTCTTCCTATTATCTGTTTCTGGGGATTTTACTGCTTCTTTCTTTTTCTTTTTCTGGGTCTTTTGCTGCCCTCTCAAAGAAGGCAATACTTCTGCCATCGTTTCTTTGTAGAAATCCCATTTACCAAAACATTTTGACAATCAAATCTTCAGTATATAACTATAGGCCATCCATGGGAATACTAATTTCCTTGGAAGTGTAACAGTCCATTACTTTCCTCTATAATTATTGATGATGATTTATAGAAGTTGATTGGCCTTTTTGTGTCTTAGTATTTCATTTCTTTGAAATGAAATACTGACAGACATCATATGAAAGCTCAGTTGTCAAGTCTTAGGTTTGCTGGCCATTGTCATCTTAATCTTTTAAGTTCTGTGGAGATTGTGCTGGCTACTGTTATCTTTCCTTCTTTCTTTCTTTAAAAAAAAAAAAAAGATGTTCCCAAATAGGATAGTGCCATTTCAATGGAATTTATATCTTTATTGTCCCCTGCACAACTTAGTGACATCCAAGGGGTCCCCAGTTCACTCGTATCCAAAGTTGATAAAAACAAATAAACCAGCTTACTTCGTTACAAGAGCAAAAGCTTTTGAGAAAGTCGGCATTCAAACACTAATTTCCTCAAATTTCTGCAAGAAGTGGGTGTTAATTATGATAAACCCCCCCCCCCAAAAAAAGAAAAAACGATACATGACTTTCAAAGGCATGTAATGATGATTGACGGTTCCTTTAGGGACACCAATCATGTCATTTAAAATTCGACAATTGTGACCTTCGTTTTTTTTCCCTCCCCCCCTTCCCCCTTTTTCTTTTTTCTTTTTTGGTTATTTTAATAAGCAAAAAGGCAAAACTAATAATTTCAGTCTTAATCAAAATGATTCCATTGCAGTTTTCTTTCACGGTCTCAAAGGATTGTGTCTGGTAACATCTTTCTGTCATTTGCTTCTACCATTTGCTACCTAATGAGACTCACTGTATCTCGTTCAACGCTGATCAAGGACAAAAAGCCTTTTCCCGGTGGTTTTAAGTCAAATATGGGGGCATAATTGGATAATAAGTGTACTCCTTAATTTTCTTGAATTTTCTTGATTTTATTTAATATCCTGAAGCATACTTGGACGATGACCCAACAAAAAAAAAAAAAAAAAATCAAATTCTTGAGATGGTGTTTAGATGACCATTTAAAACTTTTAGCTGCTTAACGAGCTTGTTGTCTTTAACAGAGGCACCAGAACCTGCTCCAAAGAAGATTTATGGGGGATCACTTGACAGAGGTAAGTGTTTCAGACACTTTTGAGCTCCCATTTCTCATTTTCCATACAAATGATAGTTAAAGTAATGAAAGAAAAAGAAACATAGATAATGAAGTCTATGCACTCCCTATCCAGCATTGGTCCACACATTGAGACATTTATTTTCATCAAAGCCCTGTTATGTTAAGTGCACAACTTTCTGTATTTATTTTACTGCGAGGTTAAAGTGATATATATTCACAATTCAGCACCCCCAGTCTTGTCCTTCTTCTAAGTTCATTCACGATCACATGGCATAATGGGGAAATTCATTTGGCATGGGAGGTTTGAATGGCGTTTTTCTCAAGAGGAGTAACCTATCGTCCCATTTTATTCCTTCTAGACAATGCTCTGGCAGAGGTTGAGAAGGAGAAGAGAAATTCCCTCATCAAGGCCTGGGAAGAAAGTGAGAAATCCAAATCAGAGAACAAGTAAGGCATTCTCTGATATTTCTAAATATTCTTACACCCGAATGCTATCTGGATATCAGCTTTTTATTGAGCAAGTCTTCAGGAATGTGTTAGCATAGTAACTTGTGGAGGGACAGTGTGATTTCATTGCTGTTGCCATTGATTTGCAATGAATTTGATTGTTGAGACCTTAGCTACTGTGTACGAACTGTTGGACAGGGCTCAGAAAAAGCTCTCTGCTGTTACCGCATGGGAGAACAGCAAGAAGGCCGCTTTGGAAGCCAAACTGAGAAGTCTTGAGGTGCAAGCCCCTCGGTCTATTGACTCTAAAAGCATTCTAGAAAATTTTTTCAGCATTGTGATGTGTACATGATCTGCATTTTCTTTGGCGCTCTCTTTCTAAATAATAAAATAAAAAATTTACAGGAAAAGTTAGAGAAGACGAAGGCAGAATATGCGGAGAAGACAAAGAACAAGATAGCTTTGATCCACAAAGAAGCTGAAGAAAAAAGGGCAATTGTTGAAGCCAGACGTGGAGAAGAAGTTCTGAGGGCTGAGGAGATGGCTGCGAAATTCCGTGCCACCGGTCGCACTCCAAAGAAGTACATTGGCTGCTTCTAGGACATTACAGTTGGATATCTTCAATAAAAATATTCTTAATAAATATTAATTTTGAATTTTGATGATAAATTATGTATTATTTATTTTAATTTGTCAGTATAATTAAATTGTTATGTAATTATATTCCTCTATATTATATTTTTGTTATATTAAATATTATCTTATACTATAATTTTTGAATTGATTATAAGCAAAAGAAACTCAAAAAATTCTTGACTTGAAAAAATAAATGAACAAAATATTATATTTCCAGTAATGCAATTAAATTTTGAAATTAAAGTTGTGTTGATAAAATTTAATTTTCATAATTTTTTGTATTGGCAAAATTTAATATTTTTTTGTAATTTGTAGTATAAATAAAGTTTTTCATTCTTGATGTAACTTAAGTAATTTCACAATACAACTTGTGTTATAAACGTACAAAGAAATCAAGATAAATTCACTCTTTTAAAGGTCCCGCAAGAAAATAATTTCTTCATCCAACATGAAATTCACAGTGACACCAAGATCAAAGTAGGATAAGGCTTATTTAACTTGAAAATTTTATATTTTTGATAAAAAAATTCAAGATCTCAATGTTGAAATTTCTTCTTCTACACAACGTTTATATTTTGATTAACAAGAAAAGAAATTATAGTTAGAAAATATTCATTTTTAGCAAGAATTTCAAGAACTCAATGCTAAAATTCTTTTTAACTATACAATATTCATTTTTTTATTAATAAGGAAAAAAATTAGAGTTAGAAAATGTTGTTCAAACAAAATTTGAAAATTTTGAATATCAAAATTTTATCCAATGGCAAAGAAGACCAAAGCAATGTTCAAATTTTCATGGTTTGAGAATCTTAACTAAACTTGATATGGAAATTAAAATTCATCAACAATAGTTTCTTGGGTTGTCTCTCCAATGGCTAACTCATTTAAATGGGATCTTGACCACTCCTTTGAAATATAATATCTCCCTATGTAGTAGACAAAATAATTCTTATGAAAAACTTATATTGAGTTATTAAGTTTGAAAAATTAAGAGTACATAAGAGAGAGATCAATGTTAAGAGTAGGTGTAGTTTTAAAGAAAATTTTGTAAGTATTATAATATTATAAAACATGAGATTAAGAGTTTGAAAAACAAATTTATATGATAATGTAATAAAGTTATAGACCTTTGTGTGATTGTAATTGAGGATCATATTATTATTATAATTGGTTTCCTCCTTGTTAAAGAGTTTGATAGTGAATTTGAAATTCCCAAGATAGTAGTCTTAGGAAAAGGATCTATGAATAAAAAATTTAAATTTCTATAAATTATTGTATTTTACTCTCCTTAATCTCAGTTATGTTTATTATGTACAAGCTCACACACTTGATAGTTATTCATTATAGTACATTTTAATTATCTTACAATTTTTCTTTATTGGTCTTGCAAATTGAATTTGGTTGATTTATTTTTTTGTCTTTAGCCAGTATAAGCATTTATATAAATTTATGCAATTCCATTAATCCATTTGTACATTAAGTTTTTTTTTTTTCAATATTTTCAGTCATTATACTATATGCATTATAAGCACATTCCATAATCATTTAATTTGTCTCCCTTTTAGATATTTTCATAACTAGTTATTGGTATTAGAACTTAGACTTGGAATCATTGACTTTACCACATAGAGTCAATCCATGGCTTCTCTTCAACTTACGTGTTACCCTCCTCTTATCTTTGATAATGCAAATTTTAGTTATTGAAAAACTAAAATGCCCATATAGTTTTAATGCTATAACTCTACTATTTAGATAATCATTTCTTAAAGTCCTAAAAGAAAAACTAAAACTAAGAATGGAATTATCGTCGATAAACTTAAGAGTAAGTATACCTTATAAGATTTCAAAAACCAAAATCTTAACTCAAAAGCCAAATATTTGTTCTATTATGCCATGATCCTAAATGAGAACAATCGTATCTCCTCTTGTCAATCAACTAAAGAGATATGTGAAAATCTTGTGTTGACATACGATGGAACAACTCAAGTAGATGATACTAGGATTCATATTCTTATGTATGAATATAAATTATTTGAAATGAGCCATGATGAGAACATTACTAAAATGTATTTAAGATTTACTAACATTATTAACTCTTTGCAGAATCTTGGAAAGAACCTTGATAATATAGAACTTGTCAAGAAATTACTTAGGTCACTCTCTAAATCATAGGACTTGAAGGTGATTGCAATTTTAGAATAAAAAAATCTAAACATATTGCCTTTAAGTGAGTTAATGGGTTCATTACTCATGTATGAGATAACATTCAAAAAGAAAGCCATAAAAAAAAAAAAGAAAGAAAGGCGTGACATTTAAAAACTCCACCATGGATAGAGGAGCAGCCAAAGATGACTAAGAAATTTATTCATTGAGTAAGAACAAGAAGAGTTTATGATACTTGTACAAAAATTTGCTAGATTTTTAAAAAAGAAAAAGAAACTTGGTAAAAAGTTAGTTAGGTGATCCACCTAAAATGACGAACAATATAAGAAAGAGATTGTTATGATTGTAACAAACCTAAACACATTGTAGCAAATTTTCCTAGCAAGAAAAAGGATAAGAAGCCCACCAAGAAAGCTTACAAGGCCATTTGGGATGATTCCAATGATTCAAACAACAAATCCTCTAGTGATAAAGTAAACAATATTTGCTTTATGGGAAAAGACAACAAGATAAATTCTAACTATGACTTGTGTAATGATACTAAAATAATTGACATGCTTTAATGCATAAACAAAGAAATGTTTAAACAAACAATCAAATTTAGTGATCTTAATACTTGCTTTAAAGTAATAGAACATTAAAATGAGATCCTAAAAACAAAAATAAATCGCTCATGCAAGAGAGTGAGTATTTGCAAAAAATACATAGTGTTGCTTTAAACATGTTTAAGGAAAAAAACTTTCATCTAAAATTCCATCTTAAAGTTTGTTAAGAGGAAAGAAAAGTTTGACTTGTTACTTTATTCTCAAAGACCATTAAATGATAAATTTGGATTAGCCTTTAATTATTCATATCATCCATATAAAGTTCAAGTCATAGTTGCCCACGCAAAATCACTTGCATCCTCATCATTTAGAAGTAAAAATCATATATTTATGTAGAGGCATGCATCAAGACAACATAAAACATCTCACAATTTGATAAGAAGATCATTTTGGCATAGTTACCACTCACATAGTGGTTCAACTAACACTTTTTCCCATGTATTTTAACCTTATATGCATAAATTCTTAAAGTATCACATTTATTCTCACATGAGAAATATCATATTAGATGTTATTATTATGGTGATTTTATACATATGATTCATGCATACAACATAAGAAAAAGCATTTATGGTACAAGAAAATTTTATGATGGTGCAAGGAGTACCAACACTTATCCAAACAAATTTAGGTACCTAAAATTAGATAAAATTTATATAGGTGTGTTTGAAATATTAGGTGAAGAAAAACAAATGGTACTTGGATAATGGATGCTTAAGATATATAATTAGTAATGCAAAAAACTTTTTTTCTCTTAAATTAATTAATATAGAAAAGGTAACATTCAAAAATAATATCATAAGTAAGATACTTGGCATTGGAAAGATTGGTAAGGGAAACTTTCCTATTATTAATAATATCCCTTTAGTTGATGGTCTTACATTCAACATTAGTCAACTTTGTGATATCAATTACAAAGTTTCCTTCGAGCTTAATGTATTCATTGTTCCTAATTGTAAAACAAATGAAACTTTGTTCATTGCCAATAAATATGATAATATTTATGCTATTGATCTTCATTCACTTACTAATTAAAATGTCAAGATCTTAACTTCTATAAATGAAAAGTCTTGGATATGGCATAGGAGCTTGGGATATGCTAGTATGAAATTACTATCCAAATTTAACAACTATAATCTTATGGAAGGGCTACCCAAACTAAAATTTGAGAAAGATAAACGTTGCAATATTTGTTGGGCAAACATATAAAAGTTGTTTTAAGAGCAAAAAGGTATTGTTTATATCTAAACCTCTTCAATTATGCATATAGATCTTGTTGGTCTATTTAAAATCTCCATTTTAAGTGGCAAGTATTATGCATTTATCATAGTAGATGATTACATTGAGTTTGTATGGGTCTTGTTCATTACTCATAAGGATGAGGCATTAAAAGAATTTGAGAGAATTTAGAAGTGATTGCAAAATGAGAAAGGATACTTCATCATTTCAATTATAAGTGACCATAAAGGAGAATTTAAGAATAAGGACTTAAAAAAATTTTGTGATGCCTAAGGAATTTCTTATAATTTTTCTTCCTTAAAAACACCTCAATAGAATGGACTGGTTGAATGCAAAAATAAAACCCTATAATAAATGACTCAAACAATGCAAAATGAGTTTAGCTTGCCTAAATATTTTTGGACCAAAGTTATTCATATAACATCTTATATGTCAAATTGTGCTCTAATTCATCCTTTATTTAAAAAGACTCCTTACAAGTTTTGGAATGAAAGAAATCACAAATCAATTATTTCAAGATCTTTGGATGTATGTGTTTATATTGAACACTAAAGATAATATTAGAAAATTTGATTCAAAGGTTGATGAAAATATTTTCTTAAGATACTCTTCCTTTAACAACACATATAGATTTTTCAATAAGAGATCATTGGTAGTAAAAGAGTCCATGCATATTAATTTTTATAATACAAACCCTTTTAATTATAAAAAGGAAGATGCTTTAGAAAATCTAAGGACAATCTAAACTGATTTACCAAGCAAGGAAGCATAAAATAATGGCAATAGCACTAAAAAAGAGCAACATGAGCTAAGCAATTCAAACCTGAAAGGTAGCTTGGAAAACATGGTTCATAATATGCCATAAGAGTGGAAACATGCTTGCAAATCATTCCAAGATGAAATCGTTCTTAATGTTTCCTATCCTTTTAGGACTAGATCATTATCTAGGCACTTGAACACCAACTTAGCACTCATTTCACAAAAAGAGCCTAAACACATAAAAGAAGCATTAAGTGATGAGCATTGGGTGCATGCTACAGAAGATGAGTTAAAACAATACTTAGACCTTAAGACCATCCTATCATAAACACCAAGTTGGTGTTTTGTAACAAAGTAAATAAGAATGGGAAGATAGTCTGAAACAAAGTTAAACTAATGGTCAAAGAAAATAATCAAGAAGAGAGAATGGATTATGACGAGAACATTGCACCTGTGGCTAGATTAGAAGTCATTTGCATCTTGCTAGTATATGCATCTTCCATGAATTTCACATTATATCAAATGAGTGTGAAAAGTTTGTTCCTTAATGGTTTTATTATCGAGGAAGTATATGTTGAACAACCTCTAGGTTTTGAGAGTTTTAAATTTTCTAATCATGTGTTTAAGTTCTTTAAAGCCTTATACAGATTTTAGCAATCTCCTCAAACTTGGTATGAGAAACTGAGCTCATTTTTTATTAAAAGAAATTTGTAAAAGGTAAGGTGGACACTACATTGTTCACAACTATAAAAGATAAAGATTTATTAATTACACAAATTTACATTAATGATATAATTTTTGGTGTCACTAACAATTTTTTATGCAAGGAATTTGTTTCTTAAATAGGGAAGGAATTCAAAGTGAGCATGATAGGGGAATTTAGTTTCTTTTTAGGCCTACAAATCAAGCAAAGCATAGATGAGATTCTTGTTAGCCAAACAAAGTATGTGAGAGAGAAATTGAAAAAGTTTATAATAGAGGATTCAAAGTCTTATGGTACATTAATGTCGATGTCCATGAAACTTGATAATGATGAAATCGATAAAAAGGTAGATAAGAAACAATATCAAGGTATGATTGAAAGCCTTCTTTACCTTACTATTAATTGGCTAGACATTATGTTTGTTGTGTTTTTAATCATTGCCTAGAGAATCACATTTAGTTGTATTGAAAAGAGTACTTTGTTACATTAAAGGTTTTACTAGTTTAGGTCTTTGGTACTTTATAGGAAAGACATTTAACCTTATGGGTTGTTTAGACTCTGATTAGGTTGGTGATTAGCTTGACAGGAAAAGTACCACCAATACTTACTAACTCTTAAGTCATACATTAGTCTCATGGTTTAGTCAAAAGCAGAATTCATAAGAAGTTTTAGTAGCTAAAGCCAAATAGCTTATCACTAGTTGTTGCTCACAACTTCTTTGGATCAAGCAAACTCTTGAGATTTCAAGTTGCATTTTTTTAGAGTTCCTATTTTATATGACAACATTAGTACCATAAACCTCACCAAAAATCTCATTCATCATTCTAAAACCAAACATATAAATATTAGGCATCATTTTATTTAAGATATGTGATCAAAGAGGATGTTGTTCTTGAGTTTATGGATACAAACAATCAACTTGCTGACATCTTTATAAAACCCTTAAGTAAGGATAGATTCTTAAGCATTAGAAAGCACCTAGGGATGGTAGACATCACCTAAGCTATTATTCATACATTTTGGTTCACATATATGTATAATCAAATGTATCTTTATTTTTTAATTTTTAATTTTTTATCATGTGACTTAGGATGTGTTTAATCTTTTATAAAGATGACATTATCTACAATTGGTGTGAATTAGATACTATTTATTGCACAAACGTGATTATAACAACTCCAATTAGATTCCTTATTTATTTATTTATTTTTTTAATAAGTAGCATGGTTGTTCCAATTTTTTTTAAGTCTTCTATATGGTTATTCCTTTCATTGTCCATGATTGACCAATTATTTTCTTTCACTTTTGATTGTTATTTTGCTGATTTGTACATATTAAAAGTGTTCCCTTTTATGGCTCATTCCTGGCCTCAACATTCTAAATTTCTTTTCCCATTTAGTATCTTTGCCTTCCAACTCTTATTTTGGATGTTATTAAAATCTTCCTAAATTATGTCTTTTGCTCCTTTTTCTTTTTATCAAAATATTTCATGTTCCTTCAAAATCCTTCCCATATAATTTTCATCTCATTGATCTAGATATCTTGGTGCCAAGCCTTCAACCACTCCATATCAATCCATCATCCTCCTTTCCTAATGCAACACAAACAATCATGCACCATAAAATGAGCAAACTCATCACTAGAACTAAACCCATTCATGGCTAGAAATTACAAGATGCTTAACACCCAAAAACCATTAGCTTGTACTCCTTCACAAATCTTTATTTTTGATGATATTAACCCAATGTCTCCACTTGGAAAAATTCCGCCTCTAGCCAAATGTCTTGCAACATCATTAGCTTCTTAATAAGTAGGAGTATCTCAAACTCTCACTTATTTTTCGCTCACCAACAACAAACTCATAATTGATCCCTTATGCCATTTCAAATAGCAATGGCTCATTCCTTCAGACTATGACAGATGTTTGAATGGCCATTAAGTTCTTGTGTGAAGACGTAGGTGCCATTTGCAAGGTCTTAAATGAGGTCTATGCCACTCAGCAAGGATTCATAGCTAAGTGTTATTCTTGGGTTGAAATAAAGCGAAAGATGGTTGAATATAAGCTCTTCCTTTTGATGACGTCAAAGGGAGAGAAGTAATGTTGATTCCCTTTGACCCACCCTTAGCTTAGCTTACATTTATTTTAGATAGCTTGTGGTCTTTATCTGTTAATTTATTTTGAATAACTTGTTCATAGTCTTTGCATAATTACTATCTTTATTACATGAATTTTATCTTTATGGACTCTTAATTTTTTTAAGTGTGCTCTTATTAATTACTATTTTAAAGCATGGTTTAAGAGGAAACTCTGATAGAATCAATTATGTTGTAATAAAAAAAAAAGGGAGAATGTTAAACCATGTGCTATTTAATTTGATATGCCAACATAATTGAGTTGTTATGTAGCTGATCATGCTTGTCTACATTATATTTTTGTTACGTTAAGTATTACCTTATGTTATAATTTTTGGATTGGCTATTAGCGGGAGCACTTGACAACTTCAAAAAGCTTTTGCTTGTTTATAGCGCATGGACTTGGAAGGGTGAGCAAAGAAAATATTAGAGCTCATGTGATGCAATTAAATTTTGCAATTAAGTTTGCGTTGGCAAAATTCTTTTTTCTTTTAGCTTACAATAAGAATGCAAGAATGCAGTTTCTCACCCATAACGTAACTTAAATAATTTTATGGTACAACTTGCGCTACACTTGTACAAGAAAATCAAAGAAAAATTCACCCTCTTAAAGGATTCACAAGGAAATAATTTCTCCGTCTGAAATGACGTCCACAATGGCATCAAGATCAAACTAGAGCAAGGCTTGTCTAACTTGAAAAATCTTCATTTTTGGCAAGAAATTCAAGATCTCGATGCTAAAATTTCTTCAGCTACACAATGTTCATAATTTGATCAACATAGAAAGAAATAATGACTGGAAAACCTTCATTTTTTTGCAAGAATTTCAAGATCTTAATGCTGGAAAATTTTCAGTTACACAACGTCCAGTTTTTTGATCAATAAGGAAAGACATTATAGTCAGAAAATGTTGTCCAAACCATATTTGGAAGCCTTAAAATCAAGATTCTATCCAACAGCAAAGAAGACCAAAGCAATGTCAAAATTCATCCTACAAGGAAGGTTTTCATGGCTGGAGAATCTTGACCTAACTTGATATGGAAGCTAAAATTCATCACCAACGGTTTCTTTGGCTATCTTTCCAATAGCAAGCTCTTTCAAATGGATTCTTAACCACTCTTTTAGTATATAAATACCTCACCATGGTAGCCAAATTAGTCCTTATGAGAAGCTTATATTGAATTGTTAAGTTTGAAAAATTAAGAGGGGACAAGAAAGAGATCAATGTTAGGAGTAGGTGTAGCTTTAAAGAAAATTTTATGAGTATTATAACATTATAGAATATAAGATTAAGAGCTTGAAAAATAAGTTTATGTGATAGTGTAACGAGATTGTATAAGTTTGTGAGATTATGATTGAGGATCACGTTGTTATTGTAGTTGGTCTCCTCCCTTTAAGGAAGTTCGATAGTGAATTTTAAACTCTTAAAATAGTGGTCTTAAGGAGAGGATGTAGGAATAAGGATTCCAAACCTCTATAGATCATCATTTCTTACTCTCCTTACTCTTAACTCTTTTGATTATTGTATAAGCTCACACACTCAGTAGTTCTTCTTTGTAGCATATTTTAATTATCCTACAATTTTTCTTTACATGAATTGTTACTAGTCTTGCGAATTAAATTTGGTTGATTTATTTTCTTGTCTTTTTCCAATATAAACATTTATATAAATTTTTGTAATTGCATTAATCCATTTGTATACCATGTTTTTTTATTGCAATCATTTTATTTATCACATTACACACATTATAGGCATATATCCTTCATAACTCAATTCAGCCCCCCTTCATAGGTATTTTTGGGATCACACTTGAAATTGAATAATTTGATCTAAATAATATCATAAATAATATACTTATGTTTATGAAAGTTGATACTATTAATTTGTTTGTAAAGTTTGTTTTAACTTGATAATTAATTTTTCTCTTTGAAACTTTATCATAATGACATATCTTTAGATAAAACTTTTATGTGTGTTAGGAAGAGAAAGGATTGGATATATATATATACAAAATTGAATAACTTAAATTAGACATATTCATTAATGTCTAAATTAAGTTCAAAATTATATTCTTTAATAACACAATATAGTATAGATGTGTTTTCACTGATCAATCCATATTATGATTAAGTCTTTAATAAGAATATTGTTTAGGAATATTCAAACATTTTTTCGCTTGATCTAATTAAAATCTATTATATCAATCATTATATACTAATGACAATAATAAACAATTTGTTGCAATTTCATTATAGTATTATAATATAATAAATCATTCAATGTAAATTATAATGGTTATGCCCTATTTAACCAAAATATTCCCTTTCATATATTACAATATTTGCAATCTAACATACAAGATTCATAAGATATAATTTCATAATAGTTTACAATAACATCTCATTAAGACTTTTTTTGTTAATTTTAAAATAATAATGTGTACATAATCATAATAATAGAAAATACATATTATATGTTAAAAATGCGTCATTGAGCTCAAAGTATTATTATTTCTCACATTATCAATTATCATTAGTATAACCAAAACTCATTCTAAAAATCAATTCTCTATATAATATTGGTCGTGAACTTTTGTATTGATTTACTACCATATGACCAATTAGTCTTTATAGATACTCTTTGTTTATGATCCTTTTACTTAATAACAAAATATTTTAGTTTTCATCAAATTTGATATCTTTAAATTATTTCTCGATCTTAAAAGAAGAACATTTTTACGAAATTATCACAAATTTTCAATGGCTTAATAATGACATTAACAACCCAAGTTCTAAAATAATATTTCATAGTTATAATACACAAATTATAATTTTAAATCATACCACAAACTCTAGTTTCATAATAAATAAACTAATAATAAATAGTTTTACATTGTTTCATAATATTATTTCTTCTCTTAATAGGGATAAAAAATAAAAAATGGATTTCTAGTATCAATGTATCCAACAAAATTTGAATTTGAATATCTAATCAATGTATCTAATAAAATCTGAATCTGAATATTCAATTACTTGTAAATGATTAAATTTTATATATATATATATATTTAATTCTTTGTTTTTATAGGTATCCCATCACTTTCATTAAATCTTTCCAATGATCTATTAAAGAATTAATATTCCAATTGTGAAATTGGCATTCAGTAGAGTACATGCTAGCAAAGACATTACTACTAATAACAGAGGCATATGAAATTGATTTCATTCTTTTACATTCCACATCATTCTTTGAATATTGTATGTGACTAAATTTGTCACCTTTCTATAGAGAAATAACCTAAATTGAATACTTATTCATATTAAATTTCCTTAGAATTTTCTCAATATAGTTATTTTAAGATAATTCTCATTATTGTGATTTGTTACAAAATATTTCTATTTTTATCGCATATAATGTCTTTCTTATATTTTTCATTATAAAATTTTTTCAAAAAAGTTCTTTAATATTATACAATATACTTAAAACATTAGCAACAAGTAATATATCGTTAACATACAAAACTAGAAAATAAAATTACTTCCGTTAATCTTTTGGTATGTACATTGATCAACATCATTTTTTCTTGAATTTAAAAGATACCATGATATCATTGAACTTAATATATCATTGTAGTGAAACATGTTTTAGTCGATATATTAACTTATTTAGTTTATACATTATTTGATTTTTAACTTTTAAGATAAAAAAAAAACTTTAGGTTGATTCGTATAAATTTCCTCCCTAAGATTTCAATTAAGAAAGATGATTTTTACATTCATTTGGTGTAACTTTGAGTCATATTAAACTTAAAATATTATAATTAGATTCAATACTTTCATAGCTGTGGAAATGAAATTTGATCTTTATTGATTCCAACATTAAAATTTTAACTCTTACAAATAAATCACATAATTATATAAAATAGTTGATTTTGTTTCTCTTTGAAATTTTCTTAATACTACTCTTGTAGTTTATTTACATTAATTAGTTGTTAGTTCCTTCAAAAAGTGTCTGCTCATCCAAATGTCCTTCAATTTTTTAAATCAATATTCAGTATCTTGTAAGACAAATAAACAATTATGGATAAAGAAATATTTATTTTTATTTCTTTTATATTCACATTTTGACATTCATTACTTAAATTATCTTCACCATTTTCAACGAATCTTACATTATTAGTTTAAACAGTTCATGAACTATAGTTATATACCTTTTAAATTTTTATGGGTAACCAATAAACTAATAACTTGATTATTCAACAATTTAATTTCTTTTCATGTGTATTCTTATTGTTGTTAAGTAACCCTAAATATCTAAGTACCGTAAAGTGGCTTTCCTTTATGTAAACAATTTAATAGAAGTACTTTAAACTATCTTATTAGGAATCATATTTAACAAATAGTTTGTAGTTTTAAGTGCATACATGCATAAAGATTTGGCTAAGGATGAGTTACTTATTATACTTTTAACCAAATCTATTAATGTTTGATTATACCTTTTTATCACACTTTTTGCTAAGGTCACTTGATATACTGTACCATGCATTTATCTTGTGAATT
The DNA here is from genome assembly GCA_023213295.1 of Bruguiera hainesii. NCBI lineage: Eukaryota > Viridiplantae > Streptophyta > Magnoliopsida > Malpighiales > Rhizophoraceae > Bruguiera > Bruguiera hainesii. Next base: position 6,420,424 of record JAHOYR010000017.1, on the reverse strand, counting down.
TCGCAAATAAACCTAAACATTATTTAAATTCATTATATTTTTTATAATATTTATCACCTTTATTAAATCTTATAATTTCACCCTTATGTCTAATTATTTTTAATTTCATTTATATAACGACATCTAATGATTGAGATTTTCATAAAATAAATAGACATAACTATAATATGAAAAAATCATTTATAAAGGTGATAAAAATGCAATTCTTTATTAAGAGCTACAATGTTAAAATGTGCATAGACATCAATGTGTATAATTTTAAGAAGTTGAGTGCTTCATATGACTTATTTCATGCTCTATTTGGTTTGTTTATACTTAATGTAATACAAATACATTATGAGATCAACAAAATCTAAATTTGAAAGAATTTCATTATTCACTTATATCATTAATCTTTCTATGAATATATAACCCAAACATTTGTACTATAAGTAAGCAGAATTTTCATTCATCATGTTATGCTTAATTCAATGTTATAATACATATTAAGAAAGAATTCTACAAAATTATTATCAAGTTTCAATTTATATAAACTAATAATAAGAATACATGATCTAAGAATGATTGTATTTTTATATAAATAAAAATAATTAAATTGTAATGAATCCTTTACATCATATTAGATACTCAAGTAATAGTATTGTAATCAAGTCACTAAGTATTATCAGGAATAACTTTATTTTTCAAATCAAACCATTTGTTTTGGATTATTTTTTTTAATAGTATTTAACCTTCTTTATAAAAGTGACACTTATTATCCTTTTGTTTCCTCTTTTCAACTTAAAAAGCATAAGTAGGTTATTTCTTTTCTTAATTAGTTGACTTTTACTTTCATTTTTTTTCCCAACTTTCTTATCTATGAGATTAATGAAATGACTTAATTTTTCTATCTTGTTTCCTCTAAATAATAATGTTGGCCAATTTATTAACTTTTCACTTATCTTTTATAATGTTGAAATAAATTTGAAAGGACCCATATTTAGAACAAAATTAATTCAAAATAAACTACACTAGAAAAGAATCCTTCACATTAATCACAAGATCTTAAGCTTTTGTTCAAAAATTTGTCATTTTATTAATGGACTCTTATATCATTTGTGACTCCATAAATTTCATAGTCAAGAGTTCTACTATAAAAGTATTAGTGAGTGACCTATCCACAAAACAAAACTTTTTATTTACAAATTACAAATATTTTTTTGTACTTTTTATTTATGAAATAGTTTTCCTTAATAATGTTGACAATAATCACTTTTATAAACATGAAACTTAACCTTTTATTTTGTTTTTACATTTATGATGTTCCTTTTCTTTGTCATTATTTAAATTTATAATAATGATGGACTTACTCACTAATAATACAAGTCAAAATTCATAATTCTTAAATAAACATTAACTTGTTTACATCATTATGAAAAGTTCAATTCTTGAACAAATAACAATTGAATTAAACTAGTTACATAACCATAAAAGTTTATAATTAATCATAAGTCAAATAAAATAATTAAAATATATTATAATTCTCATTTAAAAATCCTACAATAAAATATGATAAATAATATTATATATTAATTTTAATAGGTAAATTAAATATTTTCAACTAAAAATATTTAATATTTTTAGATAAACAAATACATTTGATAAAAATAATATAGATATATCTCAATTATATTATTAATAATAAAATAATAATTTATATTTAAATAAATTCTAAAGTTTTACTAATTAGTAACTTCAGATTATCTAATTATTTTTAATTTATAAGTATTTCATAAAATTATAAATAAATAATTATTTATACTCTTAAATATATTAATTTAATTATTTTAGTAACTAATAAATTATAATAATAATATATACATGTCATTTAAATATTTTAATTTGGTTCCTTTGATGACAATTAAATTATAATTATAATATATACATAATATTAAACAAATGAATTTAGTAACTTTAATAACTAATGAACTATAATTATAATACATGTATATTAAAACAATTTTTTTGTCAACAAATATCACAATATTCAAATTCAGAAATCATTATATGTATGTCACGTTTAGATTTCGTTAATACACAGACACTTATACACACCTAGTCTTGGTCTAAACTTTAAATAATGGAATAAGGAATTACTACTCCTTATATATGAATCACACGGAATTTTTGTTATGTGCAATAAAACAAGGTCCTTTGTCGCACCGCTTGTTTTTTTCTTTTTTTTCTTTTTGGTTAAGGCCCACACCTCTTCCTGATGGTTTCCAATTAGTATTATCCTTAAGAAAGGCACGGGTTCTAAAACAAAGATGACAATTTTAATATAATAAAAAAAATATTTAGTTTCAAAAAACATATCTTGATATTACTTTTTAAAATTTTTTAAAATATCTTTATTAAAAATTAATTTTAGATATTAAAATTTAATAATTTTATATAAATAATATAATAGACTGGATAAAATTTGAAACTATCAATAAATTTGAAAAATCAAATTTGAGTTTATAATTTTTATTAGTGTAATAAGATATAAAATTATCTTTTACTAATTAAAATATAATATAATTAAATTTTTAATAAAAATATCATTCAATAATATTTTAGTATTATTAATTAAAGAATTTTAACAACTGAGTCTAGCGCCTTAGCAGTAAATGGATCATCTCTCTCCATAGTTTAATTGTTTGTAGCAACCTCTTTTCCTCTGTATACTTGGGAACACCTTTTGTGAGAAGCAATTCTCATTATGATCGCGTTTCCGAGTGTGCATGTATTAAAACCAGAATCTACGAAGAACAATGCATTGTTTACACTTTACAATGTTGTTTTCTGTTGCTTACATGCCACTTTATTTTGCTAGCCACTGACAGACTTGCGAAGAGCAATCGAACAGATCCTGTTAGCAGCCGAAAGAATGCTTTTCTCCTTGCGTTTGGTTGATAACCCAAATATGGCCGGCTCAGCAAGCTTGTAAGCCTAAACACAAACGAGCGACTTCTAGTTGTTAGCGGCCACATTTACACCCAGCTTAATGATTAGTGATTTGGTTTTAGAGGTGGTTCTCAGTGATCTTCGTTAGCTCACCGAAGCTTGCATGCCTCTGACCCCCGTGAGTTAGTTCAGGTCTTACATATTCTTTTAGGAGCTTTGCTGATATTCAATCCTTCCATTGGTGGCTATACATTCCTTTCCAGATCATGGCTGGAGGAGCTGTCCTCGGCGTATAAAATAGTGTATAACTAAAAATTATACATGTCAATATGTCTAGCTAAACAGACAAATGTAACGATATTCTACTCTAATACCCAATGTAATAAAATATTGAGCAGAAAAACACTACGGTTATATCTAATCTAAAGTAATTTGGATTGCCAAGAATGAATCATGGCATTCTCTCATGGAAGCAATCCAAGTATTAGAGCATATCTGCAAACTCAGTTGAGAAGATTAGATTGCAAAGAATACATTACCTCCTTAATATATAACCAGCAAGGTTCCAGTAGTTAAAGACCTACGAAACCGTGAGACGGATACCCCTTAACTGCACCCTGCATTAAAACCCTAGATACAACAATATCCTCCTAGTTCCAACGTTCCATAAGCTTCTCTTTGCTTCTATACCAGCTTAGCTGCTCATAACACCCAAAAGAGCAGGTCAAAAATTCAATATAACAAAGCTGCAAAATACACAATATGCTTTCCCGAATGCGTCGCAGGGGTCAGATAAGGGGGGCTAGAGTTGACATGGGAGAATAAGTGGGGTAAATTTCCGTGTTTTCTTCCAAGAAGCTCATGTCATTGTTGATGGGTAAATCCAACAGGAGTTGTAGCGTACTGTTTGATGAATCCTCCAACTTGGTAGAGCTTGATGAATCAGATCCAACCATCACATCTTCAGCATATGATCTGCAGCTTTTGCAATCCAACTCCTCTATTTGATCACTTGCCGGGGTAAAGAATCCTGCCAAGTTATGCTCAATATCTGCAGTAAGAGCTGAAACTGATCCGCCTTTAGTCGATGAAGATGCCTGGGAGATTGGACTAAGGCACACGACTCTGGCATCCTGATTGAATGTTCGAAATGCTTCTCCAACTTCTGAGTTCCACATACGTAGAAAGTAATCAGAGTCGGCTTTTCCTGGAGTTGATGGACGGAAAAGTGAGGACTCTCTTGAAAGTCGTGCTTCAGCTTCAAGCCTGGCACTCTCCCATTGCGCCATATGGCGAGTAGATGGGGATGCAGGTGATTTCATGGATGTTCCACAGGAGGCCAAGGGCTTATGAGTTAGGGGGTCAAGTCCCATGCAAAGCAGGCGCTTTTTCAGATGGGTGTTCCACAAGTTCTTGATCTCATTGTCTGTTCTTCCTGGTAGTTGGGCAGCGATGGCTGCCCACCTGAAAATCATGGATGCAGCTCCATCAGGAGTCAGACAACAAATATAAATGACATAGTTCACTAATCTAAAGTGAGTTCTTGTAGTCTTATCACTTAGATGCCAGAATTTTCAAAACTTACATTCTTGTACCAAGAAGTTTAATGAATGGCAGAAGCATAAATTCTCATCATGTGAGCTCAAAAAAGACAATAAACTGAATGCAGTTCACCTTATTGGTACAATCACCAGCCCATCAACAACTGAAATCCTTTGTGAAAAGAGAAAAGGAATGCTGGCTTTTAAAATTTTGTTTGGTCCTATAATGCATATCTCTATGCATCTGGCCGTAGTACCAACACAGATTGATTCAGAAGCCAAAGTGGCCAATTGGACAGCGACATTATAACATTTGACATGCTACAATTTTATCTGCAGTGATAGCCATTCTAGAATGCCAATAGAAGAACAGAAACTTTCAAGCCGGCAGGCATCCTAGTATCCAAGAACTTTGAAATCCTTAATTCAGAAGTATGTCAATCAACGAGAGCCATTCTTAATTTTCAGAGCAAGGAGAGTTATAAGCCAGGAATTACCTGTTTCCGAGAATGCCATGAAGCTGAATGACCAACTTCTCTTCCTCAACGGTAAAAGGACCCCGCTTTATATCTGGCCTAAGATAGTTGGTCCACCTGAGCCGGCAACTCTTTCCACAGCGAAGAAGGCCTGCAAAAAGAGATAACATCAAATACCACTGCTGACTTATTATACAGGAGAGATAAATTTAGGGGTCTCCAATGAAAACCATAGCAAACTCTATGCCTCTTTCAGGGGCCATTCCAAAAATTTAAGGATCCCGGAAAGATTAATTCTCCGAGAACAAACACTAATGCAAATTCCCCAAGTGGGGGGCTCCATGGGTGCCTAGAAGGCTAGAACCAATTGTAAACATATAATGGAGCCAGCTATGATGATGATGCTACCACAAATGAACAGGAGGTTTCAAACATGAAACTCAACCGTTAGAAAATCTTAATGTCAGGAAATTCTTTCCAGAACCCGTAGCACAGGACTCTGTAACACATACAAGTTTAAATCTGACCCATTATCCACACAGATGGACCAAAAGCCACTTACAATGCAAGTAGAATTCGAGTATAAACGAGCTTAACCACTTAAATAACAATCCCAAGTGCAACCAATCCAACTCTCGGTCCCTCAAGTTCAAGAACCAGCAATTGATACAGCACCCTTAAAGCCACGCCATTGTTTAAAAAGAAAGCACAAGAAAAAATAAAATAATGGAATGCGTGCATTCTTAGCACTTTTGTCCTCATAAATGGAAGCAAGTTTTAATAAGCTAAATGCCCAAAAGAGTTAATAGATATATAATATTATGCACCTGCTAGCTTAGGGAGAGAGCGCCAGCTTCCATGGCCATGCTTGTTGATGTAAGCAACAAGAACCTCGTCCTCTTCAGGTGTCCAAGGCCCTTTCTTCAATCCCTTCTTGTCACAACAGGGCATCCTTCCCATTTCCTTTTTGCACTTCTTATGCAACTAGATTCAAACAACAGCTGAAACCCCAACCACCAAGCAAGCACCTTTTACCGTCAAAAAAAAGTTCCAAATCAGTTTCTTTCGAAAAGCAGGACGCTTCTTAAAAGAGAAGCTTCAAAGAAGGGTGCAACGCTTTGACAAGATCATTTAACCATGTTAGACTCTGTAAGATAAAGAGAGAGAGAGAGAGAGAGAGAGACTTAAATGCTGGTTCTATCATGTCTAAGGGAATCGAAGGTGGGGCAAGCTGATAATTTTATTATAGGGAGCAAGAAAAAGGACGATCAGCGAGTTTTAAGCTGGCATAGCAATAAATATGCGTATAAAGAAGTGTTAAAAATCTATGCACGATAATTACAGGCATTGAGAGGTTGAATCGTCATCGCCATCGAAAGCAAAAAGGCTGTGTACGTTAACAGTGATAAGAGTTAATGGGGCTCTCCCTGCCTTGGCGTTTCTCGTTTTGCAGAACTTGAGAGAGAGAGAGAGAGAGAGAGAGAGAGAGAGGGGGAGAAGTTGCAGCGAAAATGAAAATGAAAGTATTACCGCGGATCCTAGTGCGCACTCCGGGGGCAGAAAATTTTTGGGAAAAGAGAGAGTAAATGAGGCTTGACAATGACCTTTACTGTACGGACACACCCCCACGAAATTATTAACTTTATTTAATGCAAGTAGGCAAAATTCCACTTGCTTTCCTTACAATATTGGCCCATTTGCTGTTCTGGGGTTTAGTATTAAATCTGTGTCTCTATTTGGATAACGAAAGAGGTAATGGTTAAGAGCTCAACAGTTGTAAACCAACAGGGAAAAAAGAAAAAAAAGAAAAGAACTTAAAAAAGTTACAAGATTTCTCTCTCTTGTTTTCTATTTTTCTTGGGGGTGTTGGGTAGGGAGGCGTTTCTTTTGTCGTCCAGTTGTTCTCTGCAACGGTGCTGTGGCCCAATGAGTAAATGCTTGCAGTTAATTCGTTTGCTTGTTGGATAAGAGTACGCAAGAGTCAAAAGAAATCCTAGACATGCATAATGGCAAAGTCTAGTCAATCTCATTAATACAGTCAACAAATAGTCCGAATAAAATGCGAGATAGATGTTCATTTGGATACGAAGGTTCATTTACTTGACGATCTGACGCCCCTTTGTCACTTTCGTTTGTTCTCATTTTTTCTCTGAAAAAAAAAGAAATTATATATTCTAAACATATATAAACGAAAAAAGCCCCCATCTTTGTCTCTTTCTTATCGCCCCTAATACAATGATCAATGCCAATGGAGATTGCTTCTTAGAAGATATAGCCAGCCGGAGATTACCAAGTGACCTGATTACGAGCTAGAAATTAATGTAAGTCAATCTCACAGATCATTGTTAATTTGTTTGGTTGGCTTTTAAAATGCGTTCCCCTGATGCATCAGACTCCATGCGAGTTTTATAGCCTACTTCTAAGAACCGAATCAAACTAGTGGTGGTCCGACAAATAAAACAAAATAAATAAATAAATAAAATCAGCCAAACGACCATGATTTTGACCTAGTTAAGTTAAACAATTAGATAGGACATTGAATCAGGAAAAATTATTCAACCTACATTAATTTGGACAATTCGACTAAATAGTTAGATGATTCATCAATCAAGTTTTTATTCAAAATTTTTTATTTTTTTTGAAAAATTATATATAACTACTTATATGTGTATATATATATATATATATATGGCTAAATTTTATTTTAATATATTTTTATATGATATAAATTATTATCTATTTTGTTAAACAAAAATACCTGACATATCGGCCCAACCCTTTTATTTTTTGATCTAAATATCGGTCCAACCTTTGATCCAATAATCAGACTGCAAACCCAAAGAACCAGACCTTTGACCAAGTCAGGATAAAATTCGGTTTTGAAAACTTCGATTTGTGGCACACAAACTCAAAACTCACACGCTGTTTGTTTTGAGAGAAAGCGGTCGGGAAAAAAATCATTGAAAAGAAAATGGGTGAGAGAAGTAATTTTGTTATGTTTAGCAAATGAGTATGGTTGGAACGTCATCGTTTCGTGGTCTCGTTTCTGTCAAAGATACGTCATATTCGCTCACTTTTGGAGATTTTCCAGTTTTATTTTTAATCATTTATTAAATTTGACATCTCATGGTTAAAAATGGTCACATGTGAGCACAATACATCTCATCCCATTAGATTTGTTCATACTGTTCTTTTTATAGATCAAGAAAAAGAAAAGAAAATTATTGTAAGCTTCAAAATAAAAATAATAACAAATGAAAACGTCAATGAAGTTTATTAGTATTAGTGTTATTAATAAACATAATGTAACAGATATTAAATTTAAAATTTTGAATAAAATTTCAAATATGAAGTTCAAAATTTTATTATATTTAAAATTTTTCTTTAGTATAACTAAAAAAAAAAAGAAAATGTCAAGAGTTGTAGGCTTGATGGATACTAATGTGAAAGAAAAATACAAAGGTAAAAAAGAAAAAGAATTATTTTTCATTTTAATATTAGTATAAAATTATAACTTTTTACTAAAAAATTACCTTTCCACAGTTTTACAAAAAAAAAAAAAAATCATACATCAATTTTTATATGGGAGCATAATTGTTATTTTGCAAGTATTAATTCTTCATCTCCCTACTATCTTATTACATTCAAATAAAAAATTTACCTTTTTTTATTCTCTCTCTCTCTCTCTCTCTCATTTTTAATTTATACAAATAATTAATAAAAAAATTATTTTATTCCTTTATTATTATTCTTTTTGTAAATTTCTTTCACATTCTATTCCAAATTCAAAAAAAAAAAAAAAAAAGTAAGGTCAACGTGGATCCACGTTGTGCTTTCTCTTTTGAGAGCGACGAAATGGACAGGCTAACGTGGATTTGAAAACGAAACTTCCAATAATGCAAAAGAAATAATGGTCCACGCCACGTACACTTAGTAAACTAGGCCGACTTCCGCCATGCGATGCGTCTGTAAGGAACTTAACCATCACAGTTCCCAAAATAGGCTTTATGTCAATTTTAAAAGTTTGTAGCAAAATTCTCTTTGACTTCAGTACTTCTTCTTAAGGCTTTTTGCTTAAAACTCCAAACTTTCCTATTAGCAACTAAAATCTGCCTTCAGAGACTAGTTGAGTTGCTCTTCTGATCTGCAATGGATTAGTTTAGTCTCTTTATTCTTCTTTGCTTCCCTTTGTGCATGATACTTGGCAATGATGTGCTTTATTTTGCTATGTTGCAATGGATTCTCAGTAATCCTAATTGTAAATTTGTTATCACAGAAAATCATTGTGTTGATGTTTACACAAAAACAAGATCTTTGAGAAATTTTCTTAACCAAATGGCTTAATTTGTTGTTTATGATATTGTTATAAATTCAGCCTTTGCAATAGACTTATCCATAACTTTTTGTTTCTTAAAATTTGAGGAAAACATTATAGAACCAAGAAAAAATACGTAGCCTAAGGTGCTTTTCCTGTCATCTAAACTTTTAGTCCAATCATTGTCCACAAAACCTTTTAGATTACCAATCTCCATATGTTTATATCAGATTTCTAACTAATATGTCCCTTTCAAATATCTCAAAACTCTCTTAGTTGCATTAAGTGCAAATTTGAAGGCTTTTGCATGAATCTTGACAGCAAACTAGTTGAAACATAAGATCTGGTCTTATGGCTATTAGGTATAACATACTTCCAATTAGGCTCTTGTACTTGAATGCATTAGCCTCTCTAGCTTTATCTTCCATGCATAACTTAACATTCAAGACTAGTGGAGTTGAAATTAGTTTGGAGTGCTGCATTTTTAACTTTTATACTATTTATGAGGCATATTTCCTTTGATAGAAGAAAATGCCTTCATTAGGCTGTGTACTTTAAGTCCAAAGAAGTATTTCATGTTTTCCAAATCTGATATTTCAAATTGGCTTTCCATCTCAGGCTTGAACTTTATCATTTATGCTTCATTGCTGAGTGGATCATCAACATATAGAGAGACAATTAGCACTTCCCTATCAAAACTTCTATTAAAATACAAAGTAACATTATTGTCATTTGTCCTAAAATCTTTACTACATAAGAAGGATTTAGTTGTACTATACCAAACTATCAGAGCTTACTTTAGGCCGTACAAGGCCTTGATGAGCTTGTACACTTATCACTCTTTGCCTTTCAACTTACATCCATCAGGTTAAGCTACATAGATCTCTTACTTCAACACACCATTTAGAAAGGTTGACTTGACATCAAGGTGATTGATCTTCTATCTCATTTATATAGCAATAGCAATGAGAATTCTATTTATATCCATCCTAGCCATTGGAGCAAATGTATCATTGTAGAGTAGCTCTTGGCCATAAGTCTTGCTTTGTACTTGTGAATAGACCCATTTAACTATAATAATATCCTTGTTTTCAAGTTTATTAACTAGCTTCTAGGTTTAGTTTTTCTCAATCATAGCTATTTTTTCTATCATTGTTACTTTTCACTCTTTAACTTGCTTGGCTTCATCAAAGGTGGTAGGTTTCGTAATTTTCCTATTGTATTTTTGATACACCTTAACTAGGGGTCTTGAACCTCTAATTAGAAGATCATCATAAGTTTTTGTTTCTAGCTTAGAATTAGATTTTGTAACTTTAATGGTTTCCACAATTGGTTCTTTTTGCACTTAAACATCATTCTAACTCTATTAGGGCACTCTTATCAATCTTTAGATCTCCACTTATTATAATTTTCTTTGTTGTCAAATTAAACACCTTATAGCCCTCAGATTGGGAGTTATAGCCAACCAAAATGCCCTCTTATGCTTTTTCATCAAACTTGCTCATCTTAACATCTAACATATGTGTATAGTATAGAGATCCAAACACCTTCAAGTGTTTGATTGAGGGTTTAAATCTACATCAAGTCTTAATTGGAGTTTTGCCTTTCATAAACCTAGTTGGCAATTATTTTACAAATAGATAGTAGTGTTTACAACTTTTTTCCAAAAACACTTTGGAAGCTTTTTCTTAAATAACATGCATTTGGCCATTTCTAAAATACTTTTATTTTTCCTCTCCACTATCCCAATTTATTGAGGTGAGTAACTTATTGAGAATGGGTGCTTTATTCCTATATCTTCACAAAATTGATTAAATTCCCATAAACATACTCTTTACCATTTTCACTCCTTAGAATCTTTAAGGTTTGGCCACTTTTAGTCTTAACTACTATTTTAAACTTTTAAACATCTCAAAAACTTTAGATTTTTTTTTTGAGAAAATAGATCCATGCCATTCTTGAGTAGCTATCAATAAAGAAAAGGAAATACTTGCTACCATTGAGAGATTCTATCTTTATTAGTCCATAAACATCATAATGGACCAATTAAAGTCTTTCCTTTGCTCTCTAAGTTCTTAAGCTAGGAAAAAACAACCTATGTTGTTTGCCTAATTCATAGTTCTCACATACTATAGAGTAGGATTCAATGATAGGCAATTTAATTAGTAGCTCATTTTTCTAAGCAAATTGAATTTCTTTAATGTTTTAATGCTCTAGTCTTTTGTGCCACATTTTGGATTCATTGACAATTTTATTAGCATTGCACTCAAGCACTTTTATATGTTCCAAATTCAAGGCAAAACTTTTATTCTCCATAGGAATAGTCACAAATTTAACACTAGTAGGATTATATACAACATAATCTTTATTCTTAAACAATAATGTATAACCATTTTGTATCATTTGAACAATGCTCAATATATTCTACTCTAGCTTAAGTACTATAAGAACATTTGAGATTAAATGTATACCTAAAGAGGTTTTGATAACCATTATACCCTTAGCTTTGACAACTACTTTCTCTCTAGTGCCAATATTCACTACTCCAAAAACTGATTAAAACTCACTAAAGAGCTCTTTATGACTAGTCATATGTGAGTGTAGACACTATCTAAGAACTAAGACTTTTGATCATGACTAGCACTCATCATTAAGGCCACAAATAAGTGGGCATTTGTTACTTCCTCTTTAAAGAAATTGGCTTTTTGTGTTTGCTAGTTTTAAGTATTTGATTGATCTTATTGTTGTTGTTGCTTTTTGTACAATTCTCCTTTATATTTCCAAACTTTGAACAATACTTGTATTGGATTGCACCTTTCTAATAATAGTCATTTCTAGCATGATTAGTCCTTTTATAGATAAAGTAAAAGGGAAAATTTCCCCATTTTTTAGTGCCTATTGACACGAGGTTAGGCTTTGGACGTGTTAACCCGTGCGGCACTTAGTCGATCTTGCGTGTGAAGACGAGCTAAGTAAGCCTTGGAGAGT